>CAHIKZ030005409.1:0-327500 GCA_903632075.3 Acanthosepion pharaonis | reverse complement strand
CGTATGAGGGCCAAGCAGATCAGTTTCCAGAAAACCGACAGCCCGACAACGACACATGAGATTTGATTATAGTGGTGAAGGCCTTGTGCAGGACCAGCCACACTTTTTGAAGGGACGAATACAGAGACCTGGTGCACTGAGTGCCACAAGGTCCCCAAACGACCCTCCGCAGGTTTTGAATTCAGAGTTGTCCTTCTCCTAGACCAGTTGCCATCCAAGGCTATAGAACCCAGTCTGTCCTTCTATTTTATCCACAGCTGGATATTAGCACGTAAGTGAATGTAATGGATTCGACTGGAATTCGAACTCGGCTCTGCGATTCCTCAATTAAAATGAAATAAAATGAAGAAATTATAAGTAAACTTCAAATTGAAAATTTCCCCCACTCCATTATCCGTGACAACTTCGAAATGCTGTTCTTTTACCTCACGAATTAAGCAGTAATAGTTGAATACATTAAAAAATTTATTTTTTCTATTTTGAATGAAAATACAACAAACAAACAAATATGGAAAAACAAATCATAGTTTAATAGGGCTTGCTATATAGAGTCGAATAGCTCCATATAAGAGCCCTTAGACGAAAATGATGGTCTCAATTTCTGACACAAAACTTTTGCTATTATGTGCTGGAGCCTTCCTTCAAAACCATACACAGATTGAGAAAGCTTCTTTTGTTAACTTGACTGCTCTTTCCACGCCTTGAGCATGTGAGGTCAAATCTGGCAAGTCAAGCTTCGTACCATTTAATAATAATTCCCGAAGTTCATTTTCAAAAAATTCTTCTATGAGTAGTAGTTCACAAACTCCACTTAATGACAAATCTATTAACTGTGTCCAGTGCATAGTTTTAAAATTGATAGTTGCGATTCTTTTAATCTTTTCTTGCCTGGCTCCCCACTCCTGAAAGAATATAAAAATTAATTTGAGTTATTTTTAAAAAAAATTCAATCTGTACTGCTTTAATATTTATGGTGAAATTAGATAAAATCTTTAAAATGATTCTATAAATCAGCATAATTACTAGTTTTATATGAATAAATGTTTACTTACCTAATGGCCAAAATTATTTTTGTAGCTTCTTCCTTCACTTCCAGTTCATCAGATTTGACCATTGAATATAAGATATTTTCAGGCAGTAAGGCGAAAGCATTGTATTGTATATTTCTCTGTTGGATTTCATATAGTTGCTTCCTAATTCTTTGGATCATATTGAAAATATACATTTGCTGATTGTGGAACTTGTTATTTCTTTTAATTTCGAACCATCAAATGACATACACATTCACAATAAAATTTATTAAACTGTGGAGTTTGGTTGAAAGATTTCGTGGGTATGCACCACGAGTCCATAAGCACATCAGCCTGATGGCTAAAGTTAACCACCCTGCCTGGTTTAATGCACCAATTTTCCATGATGCAAATCTAGATTCCACTTTACCTCTAGAAATACCCACTGTATATTCATAAAGGTTTTCTTTGGTCACAACTAAGGGTATCTGTATTTTCAATTTTAAAAATAGAATTCAGAAGACTGCCAACAGCTGAAAATGATATTTGGGGTAAATTATGGTAATCATTTGCATATAATGTACCCAGTGGACCGTTGAACATAGTAGAGCTTTTTTGTGGTACCATCTACATGTTTAAAAAGAGCTCTAAACGGAAGTTTATTTTGGTGCAAGGAGCAACCAATAGTGTGAGGATTTCTGTTAAGTTTTCTTTCTAGAAGTGCAACAAATCCACCTTCACAGCCTGTATTGGCATTAGTGTTGTCAACAAGGATAGCCTTGATAGTGCTCACACTGTTGAATTCATGCAAAACAACCACTTGCTCGGCAAGAACAGCACCAGTTGCACCAATATTAGGAAGAACCCTATGTGTCAGATATTCACTTTCATATGTCATTTTTGTGACGTTCTGGTCCCTTGTTTGTTTGTTGTTTTTTTCAGTCTCCTCTCCATTTTCCTCTACTATTTCCTTGTACATTAGTGTATCTTTGTCAGTTGTCCCATCAACTCCAATACAAAGATTTTCCACCTTTTCCTCATGCTGTTGATGGGCATTTGTTTTCACTTTAGCCTTTGCTCTCTCAATTTTACATTTATCTATATTAATAACTTTTATATTAATATTGGGGATAAGAAGGCCCATAGCCCTCAAATCCAAGAGCAAGGCATTGGCAAGGCTGCCTCCAAGATTGGAAGATAAATCACTCCGATCAACTCAACAGCATACCGTGGAATTTTGATAAGGCTATAAGGCCCTTTGGAATGATTTTTCCTGCCATTTTCATTAAAATATCTGAAAAAGAAAATATATGTATTATCAGAAATTACACAAAAATATTTTTCAATAATATTCGAAATGCATTATTAAATTAAAAAGTGTTTACTTACCTAAAAGTAGAGTTAGTTCCGAGATAAGCTCGCAAACAGGCTAACTTTGAAAATATAAACAAATTACAATAATTATAAAAGTTGTATTCTTTTAAATAGTTAAGTATATTTTGATGAAAAATACAATAGATATTTGTGCTAATTAAAAGCGTAAACAGTAAACAAAAATAAAACGAACTTACAAAAGGAGGTAATTACTACCGGTAAATACCGAAAAATATTCAGTAAAAAAGACGCCGTTCATAAGTAGTTATTTGTATTTTAAACTAAATATTTTAGTGGGTTTTAGTTTTTTATTTTTGGTAATTTCATTTAATTTATTAAGAGAATAGATACTAAACTTAAAAATATCCATTATTAAGCGTATTTTCTTTTCTTTTTGTTAAGACTCGGTTTTAATTTAACCTATACATGTTTCCGGTGACACCGATATAATGATAAAAATCGCAATTTATTTTGTCTTTAAGTTTGATTCCTCAAACAAATATGAAGTTCTGAAGAAAAATATATTTTGTGGTAATTTTTGACATTATTTTGCGACTTTCCTCGAGTTATTTTTTTACAGTTCAAAAATCGACTTACCCTTATATATATATATATATATATATATATATATATATATATATATATATATACTAGCAGCGTGGCCCGGCGTTGCCCGTGCTTGATTCAAAAATCATACGACTCATACAGCAATCGCTATCACTAGACTTAAAATATGTTTGCCCTTCCTTGCTTTTAAAGGATGCCCTTTGCCGTGCTGATGTTGCTATATGCCTTACTTCTTGCCTATCTCAAACTGCAAATTTTTCTAAGCTCTATACTAAACATTAAATCTGTGATGAAAAAAGAACTAAACAAAATGAACACAAAACGATCAGCTTTAAAAAAGGAATCGTAACTGGAAGAACCGAATGAAAAAAGAATGTTAACAACAAATACTTTTCACACCCAACCCAGTTCTGCGGAATCAGAATCAACGTTGAATGAGCCAACTGGAGTAAAGTGCCAAGCAGATTTAAATTTTTCCCACTTGTGACGAATGCAGCTATCGATTTTTTTGCATGCTAGTTAACATTCGTGTCAGTCAGATGTTGGCTCTCACGCTGGTCAATAGAAGCTTCCTGCCTATTCGTGGCAGCCAGCTATTGGCTCTCACTCTGGCCAGTACAAAATGGCCGCAAACTACATGAAAACTGCCGTAGAAGCATAAAAAATCGATTATTTCCAGTAACGATGGGAGTTGGGAAATGCAAAGTCGGTCTTGGCCTTCCCACTGACTTGGAGCATGCGCATGTAAATTTTGGTGCAAATCCGTCGAAAATTGCGGCCGTGCATTCGTTACACACACACACACACACATCCTGCCTTATATATATATATATATATATATATATATATATATATATATATATATATATATATATATATATATATGTATATTTATGCAGCAATTTTTCATTGATGCATGTTTCATTAAATAATATAGACAAGTTTTGTCTATTTATTTTAAGTTCCTTTCATATTGTCTGATAAGCTTAATAACATTATCATTGAAAAACGAAAGGAAATCACCATATTGATAAATGTTTAAATACAATCTAAGCTTTCGGCTTACCTAAGCCATTATCAATGATGACAATTACTTTTCAATATATCAACCAATACACGGACGAAACAATAATGATAGTCTGTTTTTGTTGCATGAAAAATTTCAAAGCAACGGCTAACTCGTGTATACGAGACGCAGAAGTGAAAATCGCGTCACAGCTTGTGACATCACACATGACCACGCGAGAGTGAAAACGAAAAGTATTAAGTATGGGAAGCAGTTGGTATAAACCAATGGCTTTTGTTATCAATTATAGGCATTTAAGAATATTTGTGGAGATTCCGTAGTTTATTTTGTTCAGGTTAGTTTTCAACTTTTTTATGTATATAGCTTCAAGAATTTTGTTGTTTTAATTGCCTAAAAATATTAGAGTTATCATTCAAATGTAGAGTCAAGCGTTGTGGTGTGACCAACATAAATATTATTTAATCCATTGGAGATTTGAATGATAATTCTAACATTTTTAGGCATTTAAAACATGCCTGGCCGTGTACACAAAATCCTTGTTGAAAACACAACTATACTTAAACATGAAAACATGAAAAACTAAAAATTCAATATATATATATATATATATATAATTATTTATTTAAAAATATGATTCCAAAGAACTTTGGATTATTTAACTAACGAGTTCTTTTCTATTTTCTATATATTTTCACATATATATATATATATATATATAGAGAGAGAGAGAGAGAGAGGAGGGAGAGAGAGAGGTAGATATATATGGAAATACAGATATATATATATATATATATATATGTTTGGTGGTACAAAATTTTATCACTCCCATGAACAGACAAAAATTTGTTTTATTATTACCACTCATGATAAAAAGTAAAAATGAAAAACGGGCCAGCTAACCAGTTTCGTACCTCGTTCAACAAAGCTAAATAGAGTAAATTATATAATTAAAAAAACAATGGACAAAGTTTATTGGTGGGAAGAAGAAAAAAATATTTAAATGGTAATTAGTTAGAGGCCTAATATAAAGTTCTGTTTCCAAAGAGAAAGCTTTAATGATAGAATATAGATGTCCTCCAACATTTTTAGGTGGTAATTTGAGTGGGACTTGCTAAGGATGATAAAAGCGTTCGCGAGATTTATTGCATAAAAAATACAATTTTGGCATAAGGCCGAAAAAGGGAAGGGGTTGAGGCTGGTCTTATACCTAGCTAATCCGATTCACGACACATTCACTCATTACAATTTGCACATTCACCACAAAAACTCGCCCATCACCAATCAATCCTCTATACACCATTTTACCACATCCTCTCAGGGGAACCTATGGAAACGCACCCCATGATATTAAAAATGTCAAGATAATAAAATACATATATAAAAATTTATGGATGATTAAATATGATAGGGAAGGAGGGATGAACCCAATAAACAAACTAAATATCAACACAAAGTAACTAAACATCTTACTTATTATAAAACGCAGATTGTGTGTGTGTGTGTGTGTGTGTGTGTATGTGTCTGTACGTTTATATATTGGATCGGATTTCCTACATTTTTCAACCGATTTCAACAAAACTTCACAGGACTACGTAAAATTACTTTGCGGTGGTTCTGACAGCGCCAAAAATTGGAAAGACACAATTGTTTTTGCCCGAAATCAATTTGAAAACACGATTAAGAGGCATCACGAGAAAGGGGGACAACTCATATCGAGTTATACTTATTATAAAAACCAGGTTGTTTGTGTGTGTGTGTTCGTTCATTTCCTACATTTTTCAACCGATTTCAACAATCCTTACTTTTTTTTTTGGCAGGTAGTGTTTCTTATTTTCTTGCACACTTTTTTCTTTATTTTTACATTCAGAATGCTTTAAAAATTCCATTTCTAAAACAATTGTTTATAATAAAATTCTATTCAATCGATAGACTCATAACGATTGAAAACAATGTTTTTGTTTGAGTTTGACCAATTCGTAAAAAAACAAAAACAAAAAAAAAACAAAAAAATCTAATTAAGACGTGCGTGTCCGTCAACCAATAAACAATAATCTTTGTCAATTTTATTTTTCAGTCTTTATGATGGTCGATACTTGATCTATCTCTTACTGTTGCATCCCCGGGCAACGCCGGGCTCTACTGCTAGTAACTAATGTTAGTAGAGCCCGTCCAACCCTCAATCAAGAGAAAGGCCCATTGGGCAGAATCAAGAAGCTGTTTCGCTAAGGGAGTGGGGAAAGGAAACAAATTATACGGACATGGGAAAATCAAAAGCTGACCCAGTCGAGATAAAAAAAAAATGGGGGAGTGCAGAACAAACTGGGGAGGTTGGGAATCTCAACTTCGATCATTCAATCGAAGTTGCGACCGGGAACGGTCCAGGAACAACACTTACTCACATCAACTAGGTACACAAAGCTTGTCTAACCTAAGCAAGGGGAGGGCTCCACTTGAAACCATCCCGATGACCTAAAACGTTGACCTAAAAGAGAAAATCAAGGCTAGCCCTGTTCAAACGAACCAAGCTCGCCTCAGTCACCCACCTTTCGCTAAAGGCTGTCGAATGCAAGCGTTTTCTATTAGTTCTAATCTTCATCTTGAGCTGATGCTCAAAAAATCGGATCAGATCCTGATGAGAAAGACGGTGGCCTCGCAAGACTTCCTCCTGTCGCGTCGTCCAAATCGCCATTCAAGCCTTGGCCAGCAGCGTCAGAAACACCATTCTTTTCACCCCGGAATACGGGGGCGACACATTGTCACACGCGTGTACGCGATCAATGAGCACAAGCTTTTCGGGAGCGAGACGAGCTGTCAATTCGCCGACATGGTCCCATAAGGGGCGGACCCGGGGACAATGGTAGAAAGCGTGCGAAGCCGTTTCTTCCAAACCAAGGTCACACCGTTCACAGTCTGGCAAATCCGCCAGTCCCTATATGAAGACCTTTTCATTTTGAGGTAACCGATTCCGAGCCAATCGCCAGGTAAGCGAAAACTCAGGGTTACTGAGATAATCCGCCGTTGGCGCCCAAGACCAGAAAGAGCGAAACTCCTCCTCCGACAAGTCGAGCCGCTCACGTAAAGAATCCTTCGCGACCCCCTCCACTAGAAAATGATAGAATATCCTCCTAGGCCGTAAAAGGTTACTGGACCGAGAAATGATCATCAAAACGTACCGACACTCGTGAAAGAAATCCATTTGATCCCGGGGTCTACGACGGCGTTCATCCCGCGAGATGGGGGGACTGATAGTAAGGAAAGGGAACGCGTCCCTAACAATCCCCGCCATAATCGAATCTCCTGTCAATGCGCGGCGTAGGAAAGTCAACCTCGAGGCGAGTTTGTGGCTCGCCAAGTATGGCATTCCCACCCACCCCCATGAAACGGACGTTGTGCACAGACTCGTCTGTCGCCCCGATTCCCGCGTCCCCTCCATCAAATGGAGGATAGCGAGCGCTCGAGCGGCTTCCTATGGTCGTCACAGAGAGGAAGTACGGACAAATCGATATAGGAAATCGGGAAAACGTAAGTGGCACGCGCCTACGCCCTGCCCTTCACGGACAACCTCCGTCGATGCCAAGTCTGACTGGCCGCGTCGACCTTTGCTCGTACTCCAGACCAATTTTTCTCCAGCTGGAGGTCGAGTCCAAACCACACTCCAAGAATGCGAACAGGACCGTCTGTCCAACCGAAAGGCCCCGGAAGATCGACCTCCTTCCAGGCACCTAACCGCAAGCCGGACGACTTGTCGCGGTTAATCTTGGCCCCTATCACCTTTTTATACCGATCAAGCGCTTCAGTACTACCTCAATGTCGCTGTGGGACGACACGAAAGCAGATACGTCATCGGCGTACGCGGAAACCCTGGCTCAATCCCCTCCGCGTATTCCGGACTGCAAGCCCTGTCCCTTAGCCGGCGAAGGAGAGGCTCCAACGCCAAAGCATAGAGTAGGGGCGACAGTGGACAACCCTGACGAACCGACCTAGACAGCGCAAAAGCGCTCGACAGCTCCCCGTTCACCTGTATCACAGCAGTGGGGAAGCGATACAGGAGGCTAATCCGGCGGCCTGCAGGACAGCAGCAAGGTAGCGATGATCAACCCTATCAAATGCCTTGGACTGATCTAAATTAATCAGCGCGGCCTCATCGTCGTTTTTTATACCCTCTATGATCGTGCGGATCAGATGCAGGTTGCTCTAAATTGTTCGGCCACTCACAGAACAAGTCTGCTAAGTACCCAACAGAGACTCGGCAAAGAAACTCCTCTGACATGCCAGTCCCCATATGCTGAATAGACGACAAAGTCGTTAGACAGCACACACGATCGCGGCAACATCCACGCCGAAAGACAAGAGATCCCGGAGCAGGTGGGCAGCCTTACCCCGAATCCCTCAGGCCCTTCACATTCAGAGTGGCTAACTTGATTGACATCTTTTACGCCTGAAAGTAGAAAAGTAAGAATTAACCTACTCACATACCGAGCGAAAATTTGCGTCAGTAAGGACCCCGACGGATTGTCCTGGGCTCCCTGTTCCCAACTCTGTCGTCATCCGACCATCTAGGACAATACCGCCAAAACAGCAAAACAGGGCCCTCAAATTTCTTCAAATTGGAATTGTCCAGCTCAAACATCCTAATGTTTGGGCATGCTTCTTTTGTCTCAGATAAATGGCTCCATACTCTTAAGTAAGCCCCCGTGTGATTACTTCCGGGGCGTGGGGAAAATTCCGAGGGTCCTCCACTGATTTGCCCTCTATCTTGTCCAACTTGATTAGAAGTCCTAAGAGGGCACTTTTTTGTTTTGATAGGCCTTTTTTGACTTCTTCCTTGTCTACCTTACATATAGGATAGAATGGGGGCCTTTTTCACAAAATACGCCTTTACTTCACTAACTTCGCCGTATTTTGCGAAAAAGGCCCCCATTCTATCCTCCGAGATATCCACGGGCACCCCATGGATGGTAACCTTTGTCCTACGGGTGCCCATGTACTCTGTCTGCATGCGTAAGTTTTTCGTGTTCAAAACACTTCCCGCTAGTTCCTTTGCTTGTTGTTCCGTCGGTAAAAGGATATCCCGTAAGGCGTTCGTCCTCCTCGCTAATACTTTGGGAGTGATATTTAGTCTTCAATGCTTCTTCCATGTTTTCCCTGCTGATCCCAATTAATTTCCGCGTTTTAACATCGGAAGTCAGCAGGGATATTATGCGCGAGCTTACGGCATCTAGAGCCTCATGTATGGTAAGGAATTCATTACCTTTAAATGATTCTTCAAATATTTTCCTTTGCTCAACATAGAATGCTGCATCTTTTTTAGTGGCCTATTTTCCTTCCAGGACGTTTTGGCCGGTGACACCGGTTTTGGACACGGTGTATTAGCATACGGATACGGTGTATTGGCATTGTTGTCGTCATGATGGTTTTTTAAAAAAAATCACCACGACCGAATGAGTAAGTGGTTTCTTTTTTTTTTTTTTTTTAATTATTTAACAATAAACGCGAAGCAAAACAGTCAAGAACAAACAAAAATAAGATTGGGGAAAACCAAAGACAATAAACACTTACAGTTTAAAAGCAATTTTTTCTAAATTACTCGTGTTTTATTGAATATCTTATATAATTTCAAATTTTGGGGGGAAGTTTTTAGTAAGTTAGTAACTTACTAAAAACTTCCCCCCAAAAAGTAACTTAAAAAATAATTTACTATTTTACATTTTACCTCTAAGTTAAAAGAAGGTGTCAAACAAAATGATATTTTTCTTTTCCTCGAAGTGTTCTTCATATGTTGTTTAATTTGAGGTTTAAATTCTAGTTTGGTTTTGTAACCCTCTACCTTTAAGTTTTCTCATATTCTTTCTTTTTATCTTCAAAATTTATTTTACTACAAGAGATTTTGGATAACCTAGACTCTATTCCTTTAGCGATGTCCTATATTATGTTTGCAGGTTGCTTAGATTATGCGTATTTTAATTTTACGTTGGATTTCATGTATGGGAGACACTGTCAGCTTGCAGATTTAATTTTACGTCCAACATTTTTATTCATATCGACTTCTATTTCAAAGCCAAGGCTTTTGAAGCGCTTTTCTTATGGTGACATTTGTTCTTCTGTTGTTGTTTGGCGCTATCATCAGATGGTCATCCCATTACAGACCGTGGTTGTTTATATGTATAATTTTGTTAATTTCAAATAATATATGTAGTACTATTAACTCCGAAACCCTAGCTCCATCAAACGAACACTGTGGAACATCGAAGCCGTCTTTTTTTTATTTCTTAACCCAGGTTACTTCATTGTGAAATAAAATTGATTTCTGACAATGAAAAATTATTTCCGTTTGATCAGGTATTATGTTTACAAAGCCTCCGGCAGACACTTTTCAGATATAGATTGATAAAAGTGTGGTGATCACATGTGCCACACCTCCACTTTCTTTAATGTCATTGGTTCATAAATATGATACTTACTATATGACAATTTTGCCATCGCACATTATTTTAATTTTTCTCTAAAATCACGGATTGGTCCATTTCCTGGCCAATCGCGTATTTTAGTATCTTTCTAATATTTTTTGGCGCCAAGCTCACTTGAGCCTATGCATACCTATATAAACTCTCTCGCTGTTAGCCAACATTGGTAGCGGTTCAATTCTCTGAATATACGGCACGGCGCTATAACATTTTAATTCTTAGTTACTACTCATTCGAGTAATCTTATTAACTTCTATTAATATCACTTGTGCACATTACATCTTTTCACACTCACAAACAGACTGTGGAATTATTCTTCATTGAGCTAAGAACATTAATTGAACTTTATAATTAACATTTAATATTGTAACTCAACATTACTTAACTGCATTCACCCTTTTTATTACAGACAAAAGGGAAGTAACTTTTTCATGCTTATTGTTGATGTTTGTATATTGTTGTTATAATACAAATATTTATTTAATGTTCATGGAGCTTGATTTATTTCTCTCATATATTCTGTGCATATTTGATGTGGAGTGTTGTTTATAAGAACAAGCTTTCCTTCTTGATTGCTATTACATTTCACGGTGACCCTAGCTAACATATCTTACAACACCACTACAAAATGTCGTATACATATTTGTTTTTATTTGTGATTTTGTGGAACCAAGGAATGTACTCACTTGTGTCCTTCTATTCATTGGCCTGTATGACAATTCTTAATGAGTTGCATATTTTTTCAAAATTTCTTGGCTTATTTTACCCAGTTCAGTTTTAGTTGGGTTTATTAGACGAAAAAAAAGGATTATTTGGGAATTCATTTTATGGTCCTTTATGATAAGAAATGATTGCATGCAACATAATATGTTGGACCCTGTCGCTTAATTTGTCTGGGATATTTTTCACCTTTTAATGTAAGAGTCTGATGCTTTTTTGTAAATTTGTGACTTCGTTTATTTTTCCGGTAAGCCTCCGGGTTCATTGTGTAAATTTTTTTAAGTTTTAATATACTGCTAATAACAGGAAAAATTAACAATTATGATATTTCCGGATCCAAAGAACCTTTTCAACCAGAAATCCGAAGCCTTCAGTTCTTGCATACATATTAAGAAATTCCTCTTAAGCATATGCATTCGTGTGCGGATGTGTGTATATACATAGATGTGTATGTGTGTGTGAATATATGGGTATGTATATATGTATTTTTGGAACTGTCTCATTTACTACCGGTTCACTACTTCCCTTCTCCTCTACCCTCACCCCTTCCTTTCTACCGTGTCACCTGGTCGGCATGTTGAACTAATGGTCAATCTTCGCTGATATGGGGCGTAGACAGAATAATTGGCAGACTTATCCCCTGCTCTCATCTTGATAGTTTGCATTCTTATGTTACTTTATTGAGTTAAGACCAAAGAATACGTGGGATTCTAAATAACTTGTACAGCCAACAGAAATCTAACACGGAAGTTAACTTCGAATTCATCATAGGCTCGATGTCTGATTGGTTAATCGAGGTCGCCTCCCTAGCGTGTTAGATATTTAGGTTTTTTCCTCGCCCCTTCCCGTTGAGAGTATTGCTGCTTTTAAACTATAAAATGACCGTTTATTCTCCAGCTGACCACCACCGTCATACAGTGTTGAAACATGATTGTATTTATATAGCGGTTTATAACATGGTTTTGTTAATATATATATATATATATATATATATATATATATATGTACGTATGTATTGTAAGCCACTACCCACTGATTGGTGATTTCTTGCGCAATTTGACGTCCATACTGTCTCATTTTGATCTTGCCGATGTGATCATTTTCTCATTTTCTGGCCTTCTCCTTCAATAAGAGTCATTCCCTTGTTCAAATTTAAATTTAATTTACATGAAAGACAAAAACAAAATTCAGTGAGAGGCGTTTATGCCCCTTGGGGGACTTTTGATTAAAAATTGAATATACTTATACAAGTATCCTTTAAATTTTAATTTAATTTAAATAAAAGGGAAAAGTTTTCAGTGGGGTTTTGTTGATCAAAATAAAATATATTTATCCTATTCCTCTGGGTAATGTAGTTTCAGAATATATGTGGTTATGGGGGTCTATCTCCAAAACCCTAGGAAGAATTTGATAACAAACAGACAGACACAGGTTACAACTCTCTCTCTCTCTCTCTCTTTCTCTCTCTCTCTCTCTCTCTCTCTCTCTCTGAATATATATATATATATATATAATTATTTATTTAAAAAAATTATAACATAAATATGTTATAAAAATCACTACAAAAATAGCCATTTTGTTTCAACACCTCCGGTGTCTTATCAAGTGATGATGTTGGATGTAAATTTTTGTTATAATTTTTTTAAATAAATAATTATATCTGCTCTACTCTGTATTGAGCACTCTTTTAAGAATGGTAATTGTTGGTCATTGGAATTCATTCCGTATACACCAATTATATATATATATATATATATATATATATATATATATATATATAGAGAGAGAGAGAGAGAGATAGTTAGATAGAGAGAGAGAGAGTGGTACTGTGGTGCAAGTGAACGAAAGGCGGTACGCACTTTTGCGATGTCTCGGTCGGTTCGTCGAAGTTGCCCGATGTCGCTTTCATGTTGGAGGTTCTCACCGGCTGAGAGACGGGACGTGCAGTCCGGCCCTACATGCAATCGGTGTCCCTGGTGAGGCTCCAGCCACGGTTTTTGCGTACGCCGATGACGTATCCACTTTCATTTAGTCCCGCAGCGATACTGAGGCGATGCTAGAGGCGCTTGAACGGTACGAAAGGTCACGGGGGCAAGAGATTAACCGCGACAAGTTTTCCGACTTGCGGTTTGGTGCGACTTGGCTCCGAAGGTGGTTGTCCTTGAAGGGTAAGGCTGAGACGTTTGCCACCTCCTCTCATCCTTCACCGGTTCTGTACTTTCTCTCTGTATGGAACGTAAGAAGGCGATCGAGCGCTTGCTGTCCTCCCTTTTGTGGGATGTCCGAAAACATCACATCGACAAAGATGCCCGTGTCATGAGGTGGAGGGACTGGGGATGCCAGACTTGGCGAGTTACCAACACACCTCGAGGTTGGCTTTCCTACGCCGCGCGTTGACAGAGGATTAGATCTTGAAGGGGAGTGTGGGTGTCGCTTTCACTCGCCTTACCATCACTCCTCCCATTTCTAGTCGAGCGGCCTTGAGGGCCATTCCTCGCTCTAGTGACCTTTCTCGGACGAGGAGTGTCTTGAATTGTGAATTAGTGAAGGGGGGTCATGAAAGATCCGCTCTGCGACCGGTTCGACTTATCGGCGGCCGAATTGCACTCTTTCTGGTCTTGGGCGCCAGTGGTGGATTGCCTCACAACCCTGAGTTTTCGCTTATCTGGCAAATGTTTCGGAATAGGCTATTTCTCAATGACGTGGCCGTCAGATGGGGCTTGGCGGATTTGCCTCACTCTCATCGTGTGACCTTGGCCTAGAGGAAACGGCTTCGCACGCTTTCTACCATCGTTCTCTGGTGCGCCCCTTCTGGAATTACGTCGGCGAGCTCCCGATAAGCTCGTGCCCATGGATCACACATAAGTGTGAGAGAATGTATCACCTCCGTATTCTGAGGTGAAACAGATGGTGTTTCTCGCGCTGCTAGACATGGCTAGAATGGTGATTTGGACGAAGCTATTATCATCAGGATCTGATCAAATTCTTTGAACACCAGCTCAAGATGAAGATTAGAAATGATAGAAAGCGTTTGGTATCGACAGATTACAGCGAAAGGTTGGTAACTGTGGCGAACTTAGTTCGTTTGAACAGGATTAGCCTTGATTTTCTTTTTTGAGTCTCCCTGAGTCACAAAGAGGCGGTTTCCTTTGGAGCCCTCTTCTGGTTAAGATAGTACCTAGTTAATGTGATTAACTGTGGTTTCCGGCTTGTTTTCTGCTTCTGTTGTTATGATCCGAGTCGAGATTCCCAACCTCCCCAGCCTGCCCTTTTCATCTCGATTGAATCTGTTTTTAAATTTTCTAATACCCATATTTCTTTTATCCTTCTCTCTCCCTTTGCGAGAGATCCTCTTGATTTTGTCAGTCGACAAAATACAGCGGCCACTGAGGGGTGGACGGGTCTTACTAACATCAGTTATTTTTTTAGCTTGTTTCGAGTTCATCCCCTCTCTTTCCATTCATAAAATTGTTATAATTTTATATAGTTTTGTATACACAATTGTACATATTGAAATTTTCATGGGGTGTATTATAGGTTCCCTGTGAACTTGTGGTCTTGTGGTATATGTAGGATTGAACAATGAGGGATGAGTTTTCGTGGCGAATGAGTAAATTGTAATGAATGAATCTGATTAGCTAGGTATAGGATAGTGTCGACCAGCCTTAACCCATCTTCCCCTTTTCGTCCTTTTTACTGTCATATGCTGAACTGTTAAGCCAGCTGTTGCATTTATGTCATCAATTATTAGATTTCTAGTATTTTAAATGGTACAAGTCAATTACGTTGTACTATAGAAGATATGTTGTGCCTGTTTTCTATTTGTACAAAGTACATTAAGCAGTTACACTTTTATACACTAAATTATTGAATTTGTCATTTTCGTTACTGACTTAGTGCTAAAAGAGCTTTTATTGATAAAAAGAGCGTTTCGAAGCACCAGCCAGGTGCCCACGGCCACAACAGCGCTACTCTTTGTTACACTGAGATCCTGGATCAGGGTGTCTCAAACGACCTCTCTTACTGACACTTACTATCTTTCTCTATGGATATCAGAGCTACCAGTCTTCACACATAAAATACCCTTCAAATGTGTCGAAGGAACACTCATTTTGTGTCGAGCGTCGGGCCTCTTCCTACATCTTTCACATCAACCCTGTCTTTCAATTTCTCCAGTACTATTTCTCTCCAACGGGCAGGATCAACTACATAGAGAGTAGTTTGCACAGACTATCTGTCCAACAGAAGGAACCGAGAATGAAACAACACTTCCATGCGCTCAGCAACAGACTCTGTCGCAGTCAATTTTTGCCCTGGTTATACAATGACTTCGGCATTACTTGTCAAAGGCAGAGAGACATTTCCTTGCCACATCATCTGACAACGTGATACCGTGTAGAATCAAATTTGTCTTCATCTTGTACAGGAAATCGGAATAAGGATTATCGAAAGTCAGCCATGATGAATGGGTCTGGACAAGCTAAAGGGTCTGTCTTACTCAGTTCATTTCTACCATACAGCAGCTGACTGTAGACAAAACATCTAGGAAAATAAATATTAATCGGTCCAAACTAACTTTTATTCCTTTTTGGATAATGTATAATAATTTATAATAGTATAAATTCAATATATTACTACTACGTGTGTATGTACATTGTCAGTTTTATTAAGCAAATCAATGTTTCCACAATAAAATTTAATTAATTAATGCCCACCGTTCAACTTTGGGGAGTTAGATCTATAATTAATATCGAATTTTTAGATTTAATACCTGATTTGTTATAAATCTAGAATTACTACATTGACTAGTTTTAATGGATAAGTTTTATCTTTCCCCCATATTTTCTCTGTGGTTAATCTACTTTACCTGCCTATTACCATTTTAATTTTTCTCAATTTTGTGACTTTCTTAAATTCCGTTCGTATATTTCTTATTTTGCAATGCTTTCAGTTTGTTTTACTACTTTAGTTAAACCTTTTCGTAATTTCCAATGTTGTTTTCCTATCACTCAATAAATTCATATCCTTCTTACGACTCATGAAAATATGGATGTAATAAAAATTTATTGTAAATATTTCTAATAAAAACAGACTAGTTGAAATTCATATGGTATATTTAACATATTAAGATAACTATATCTTGAAAATATTGTGTATATATCGACTTGCATAATAAAATCTGAAAATGGATAAAAAAAAAACTATAAAGATAGTATTGTCGGTCGTTCCTAAAAAATGAATAATGAAAGCTGTATGACTAGTTGAGTTTATGTAACTAATCGTTCTTAACTTAATGCTATACGAAGAAAACTTCAAAATAATAAAAGGAGGAAAGCTGAAATTTCGCTGATGTTTTTTTATTATTTCCGATCCGCAATGTTTACTAACAACCGTAGAAAGATCGTCTGCGAAAAATGTCCTGAGAAATTACGATAAAAGTAACTGAAAAGGAAAATATGTATGGAAAAATTACAAATAATAGCTAATCTATTCCCGCCATGTTTTTCTTTACTCCTAAAACGTTAAATATCCCCCTGTACCAACAACTGTGAAGATCTTTCGGAAGTAGTCCCCAAATTTCTTACATATGCCTTGGTTCTTAGCTGTAATCCGCCTGATGATGTAACACGAGTTTTATGCCGATTAGTGCGTTTTGAACATCCTCCTTAAGTAATCCAGGTACAATGTTTGTTGCTTCAAAAGATATTCTTTTTAATCATGACCTAAATAGCAGATTCTGATCCTTCTTGATAAGCAAGGAGGCCAGTATCGCCTTAGCTACGGTTACTTCACCTATATCTCTTTTTATCAGCCTGATCTAAGCTATCTTCTAATGTCATTTGAGCTGCTAGCCTATTTCGGTTGAGTCAGCTATAAGCGATCTAATCCTACTTTTCAAACACGGGAACCAA
This sequence comes from Acanthosepion pharaonis, assembly GCA_903632075.3. Lineage (NCBI taxonomy): Eukaryota > Metazoa > Mollusca > Cephalopoda > Sepiida > Sepiidae > Acanthosepion > Acanthosepion pharaonis. Next base: position 310,426 of record CAHIKZ030005409.1, on the reverse strand, counting down.
CCACAATCCTCGTCAATTTCCTTTTTTGCATTAGTATTAGTTAGTCCTGGAAACCTTTTTTCTAAATACCCAGCCATCCGAGATTTAGCCTTACTTCGTTATGAACTAAATACCCTATGGTAGGAAATTTTAAACGCTTTAAATACTAAGTCATCTCTCCAAATATGGATTCGATTGAACTTAACGATTCGATCAAGCTTACCGAAAAAGTTCCGAAATGCTATTATAGATGAATAGTTAGTTGTTAAGTAGAACTAACACTGTTTTAAAACTTCTAATACGCAGAAGTGGAACCATTCTGCCGTGACTGGTCGAAAGTGAATTCTTATAAGTACGATATTCCAACTTCCTTCTAAATTCTACTTTTCTAATGACATTCCATCACATCTATGCTTTTGCAACGGCAATTTTTTTTCAGCTTGCTAACTCATTACACAAATACATTTTTCTATAAGAACCTGCAATTCGTTCAGGTTGATTTAAGTTCTTTCCTGCTCTTCATTAGTGAAATGTAAGGTTGCATAATTTGAAATTGAAAGTGGAACTCGCACTTTTGATGTCTGGCGCTGGTTTGCACAAACTTCTGATGACATCCTTCTGATGTCAGTTTATCTCTGCATACCTATCTTTTACATATGTACCCAGACTTTCTATGTGCGTGTATATGTGCATGTATCTGTGCCTGATTGTTTTTACGTGTGTGTGTGCCCGTTTTTATGCATGGGTAATTTATATATTTGTTTTTTGTTAATGTTTTTCTATTCTAAAAGTATCAGATCCCCTTTGGCTTTGCTGTCAACAATCGGACTAATCAGACAAGAAGTCATCAGTGAACCATCAGAGGACACGTGCCACAAATCCACATTTATAAATGACTGCGCTGTGTTCTTAAAATAAAGATGACTAAGGAATCTTAGTAAATTTTTGCGGATGCAAGTCAGCATTTGAGTTTTTGTCAGCACAAAAGAGAACGTACGGACATATTGCTTCAAGGAAAACAAAACAATTTAAACTGGGAGATGACTGTTAATGGGGACATTTAAACTCCATTTGGGTAATAGCTTTCTAGGAGATTAAAGTCAGGGTACACAGAGATTAAATAGGGTTTGTACACACACACACGCGCGTGCGCGCGACCCATTTCCTAAAGATTCTGAGTAATAAAGATAGTTTACCGGACAATGCACTCCTGTCATCCTTATATTCTAACATCCCACATGAGGTGGGCCTGTAAAGATTTTTGAAACACCAGAGACTTCCCCGAGCACCAAATACTAGATATTTCGAACATTTCATGCTCACACATAAAAACTTTCAGTTCAACGAGCATCATTTTCTTCATGTTAGAGGCACAACATTGGGGACGAAAATGGCCCCCAGCTATGCTGATATTTTCATGGATGCCCTTGAACAAGATATGTTTAGTAGATACCATCTGACACCCAACACTACCACAGGTACATAGACGACATTTCTCCATATGGACACACGGAGAGAACAATCTCCTACATCTTAAAAAAACACCTTACTAATTTCCACTGCATCATCAAATTTATTATGGAATATTCTACAACTTCCATTCCGTTTCTGCACACAATAGTGCGTTTCAATAACAACCACATCTCTACTATACTATACACTAAGCCTACTGATGGTCATTGCTACCTTAATTTCAATAGCTGCCACCCAACCAACCTAAAAAAATCTATAATCTACAGCCAATGTTTACAAATTAAACGCTAGTAATCTTCCTTGTGAGAAAAGATTCTCACAAGGAAGATTACAACTTGCACTTTACAATCAATAGGAATTACAGTAAATTTGCTTTTCAATTCCTGGGCTAAATATCTATTAAATTTTTTCGAAATCATCATATTTCCGTATAAATGTACATGCTGAACTCGAATTAACAATTGCAATTATGATAAAACCTAACGATTTGGAGTTATCGACCAGAAAAAATCGGATCTGTTACGTTCGCCTCCCTAGCGCAATCATAACTTTTTGGCCTATTTACTGCTTTCTCTTACTCAAAATTACTGCGCACTATCGTAAAGCAATGACAAAGTTTAGGGTTAGGGTTTTCTTTTTGTTACATATATATATATATATATATATATATATATATATATTTTATACACGTTTCATTAAATAATATAGACAAGTGTTGTCTATTTATTTTATGTAAAATTTTTCGTATCTTCTGATAAGTTTGGTAACATTATCATTTACCGAAAAAGAAATTCACAATATTTATCCATTATTTTTAATAAAATCTAAGCTTTCGGCTTACCTCAAGCCATTATCAAAGATGTAAATACAAACATATCAAACAATATATGGACACGACAGTGATGATATAGTCTGTCATTGTTATGTTTACATAGTGGATCACTAAGCAACGATGAACACGCGCATATAAGACGCTAGAAGCGAAAATCGCACCGCATCTCATGACGTCACACATGACTACACGAGAGTGAATTGGAGAATGAAATAAGGAAAGCCGTTGGTATAACCAATGGCTTCTGTTACCAATTATTGAAATTATAGACATTTAAGAATATTTGTAGAGATTCCATAGTTGATTTTGTTTAGGTTGGGTTTTAACTGTTTGATGTATAATGCTTCAAGTATTTTTAGTTTTTGTCTATTGTTTTCATGTCGAAGTATAGTTGTGTTTTCGACAAGTATTTTACGGAATTGTGTGTGCGGGCAGGCATGTTGTTTTAAATGCCTAAAAAGTCCCTTTCTTTGATAATAATAACAATATATATATACAACGTGATGGTGTCTCCATGGGTTCAGTATTGGGCCCGACATTTAGCAATTTCTACATGTCGAACCTAGAAAATAAGATATTTACAGATTTTAAAAAACCATCAATCTGCCTAAGATACGTTGATGATATTCTTATGTTAGTTAAAAATACAGATGAAATAATTCAACTTCAAAAACGGTTCCAAAATAATTCTGTCCTTAAATTCACATATGAACTTAATACTAATAATAAAATCCCTTCCTTGACATATTAATAAACACAAATAATAACAAATTTACTATTTCTCCATACAAAAAAACCTACAAGCATAAATTCATGTACACTTAACTACAAGAGCGAATGCCCATATTACTACAAAATAGCAATTATAAAGAATCTAATACATTGTGCAGAAACTAATTCATCCACCAAACAGATTTTTTACAGTGAACTAAAGAATATAAAAGACACACTAATATAGCTTTCCAAACTATATAGTTGATGAACAAATAAGATGCTTTCTTAGAAATCTCAATAATAAGCAAATTGTACATAATACTGCTTCTACTGATCTCAAATATATTAATCTCCTATATCGTAATCAAATGCATACTAATTATAAACAAGATGAACACATACTAAAAAAAATTTAGTAAATTCTAATATATCAACTACAGATCCTAGCAAAAAATTAAATTAATCATATACTACACTAAATCTAGTATATCCAACTTAATACTTCGCAATGATTCTTCTCCCCGGTTAGCGATTTGCAAAAAACCAACATAGTTTATAAATTCAAGTGCCCTTTGGGAGAGTGTATCTCCAACGAATTAAATAATATTTATGTTGGTCACACCACAAACTCGCTTTCACGACGCTTGACACTACATCTTAATGAAAACTCTAACATTTTTAGGCATTTAAAACAACATGCCTGCCCGCACACACAATTCCGTAAAATACTTGTCGAAAAACACAACTATACTTCGACATGAAAACAATAGACAAAAACTAAAAATACTTGAAGCATTATACATCAAACAGTTAAAACCCAACCTAAACAAAATCAACTATGGAATCTCTACAAATATTCTTAAATGTCTATAATTTCAATAATTGGTAACAGAAGCCATTGGTTATACCAACGGCTTTCCTTATTTCATTCTCCAATTCACTCTCGTGTAGTCATGTGTGACGTCATGAGATGCGGTGCGATTTTCGCTTCTAGCGTCTTATATGCGCGTGTTCATCGTTGCTTAGTGATCCACTATGTAAACATACAATGACAGACTATATCATCACTGCCGTGTCCATATATTGTTTGATATGTTTGTATTTACATCTTTGATAATGGCTTGAGTAAGATCCGCCTGTCAAGAAAAAAGAATTCGGACGTCCTAAATCGATAAGTTTTTTCCTTTTTTTTTTTTTTTTTTCCTTTATTTTCAAAAAACCTTTTATTTTTCGTTTCTTTCTTGGTTTTCTTATTGCCTTTTGTTGACTCGGTATTTTTGATTCTTTCTCGTTTTTTTCCCCCTCCCGCATTTTAATTTGCCGTTTTCCTTTTTGTTAAAACTATTATTGTCTTTGGTTTCCCCCATTTCGTACTTTTATTTTTGTTCTTAAATAACAAATTTTGTCCTGTGAGTTTTTACGCCGTTAGACTGTGGTGGGTTTTTCCACCATGGTCGACAACAACAATTCCAACCTTCCTAAGACACCGGTTCCAGACCCGGCGTCGCCTAACAAATCGGCCTGGGCAGAAAACAGGCCGGCCCAGAAAGATGGCAGCTTTTATGCTAGCCAAAGAAGTGTATTTGAAGAAACATTCAAGGGCAATGAGTTCCTCACTATTAAGGAGGCCCTAAGTGCTGTGGAACCGAGAACAATTTCCCTGCTGACTTCGGACGTGAAAACAAAAAAGTTATTTGGAGTCAGCAGGGAAAGCATGGAAGAAACTCTGAAGGCTCTTCACATACACCCAAAAGTGCTGGCGAGAAGAACTAACGCCCTATGGGACATTCTTCTCGCAACAGAACAAGAAGCCAGGGATTTGGCCGGGAAGACGTTGTCGTCCAAGACCCTGAGACTTCAGACAGAATACATGGGCACCCGCAGGACAAGGATTACCGTCCATGGGGTGCCCGTGGACATTTCCGAAGACAGGATGGGGGCCTTCTTCACCAAGTATGGAGAGGTGAATGAAGTAAAAGCCCTCAGAAGTAAGGCTGGAATTGAGACGGGGGACATGGAACTGCAGTTAACTCTAAATAGAAGTGCATTTAGGGACGTCCCCAACACGTTGACCTGCCGAGATAGGAGGATGCTGGTGGTGGTGGAGGGCAGGAAGCCTTGGTGCTGGTCCTGTGGTGTGTCGGGCCACATGGCGAAGGAGTGCCCCAGTAAGAAGGGCACACAAGCTGCACCACAAACGGCAGCTGCAACAGCAAAAAAAGTTATTGCAAGTCGACCGGAGGAGGGGACGTCTAAATCGGACGGAGAGTGGAAGGAGGTGGTCAGAGGCAAGAAGTCTCCGAAAGTTTTACCTCCACCCCCACAAAAAGAGATACCTCAGCCGGTAAAAGTGACAGAGGTGCAGGCAACAAAAGAAGGCCAGCAGCAGCAACAGCAGCAGCAGCAGCAACAAAAAACAACAACAGCAGCAGCAGCAGCCGAAACAACGGAAGCAACAGAGGCAGCCAAAAGATCAGCAGCAGCAACAACAACAGATGGAGGTGGACAGAAAGCCCCCCACCTCGTGCTTCATCCCTGAAAAGGTGCAGGGAGGAAGACGAAGACGACGAGGAGGAAAATAAAAGACAACAAAAAGAGCCTAGCAGTAGTAGGGCGGAGGAAGGCATGGAGAGATCCAGGTCGCTCTCCGTCCCTGCTTCCCCAAGAAGATCGGTGGCTGCGACCAAACCTAGGAGCCACCCTCCTCCCCGTCCCGTGCTCCACCCCCTCCCTCCACTTCCTCCTCCCTAGATGCTTCAGGCCACCCTGCCCCACACGTCTACCTCTTCCCTCCCCACCCGTCCTGAGAGAAAAAGAAGAAGAAAATGTTTGCAGGCCCCGAGTCTATATGCAAGGTCGACAGAAACGACTTTAAATGGGGCCTGACAAAGCAGAGGAAGGCCATCTTAGGAGGGCTGTATAAGTTCGACGCTGTCGACGGAAATCTATAGAGGACCCCCGAAACTTCCCACAGGCCCCCGGAGTGATAACCTGCGTGAGGGAGAAGGGGCGTATCTGAAGGTGTGGAACCACATCTTTGAGGCGAAGGAAGCCTTCCCCGACATCCGTATAGTTGAAACGGACAATTCCACCCTTAACAAACTAAGAAACTTTTGTGTTGGGAGGGTCCCCGTGTTGCTCCATCCCTCCTTATATAGGGCGTTAAAGCTAATTTACCCCACGGACGTCGGCGGATTGTCCTAGACGGTCGTATGACGACCGAATTAGGAACCGGAAATCTGGGACAGGCCGTCGGGGTCCTTACCAACGCAGATTTCCGCCCGGTATGTGAGTAGGCTTTTGCATGTTTTCTTTTTTCTTTTTTTTTTTTTGCAGGCCTAAACCATGTCTGTCAAGATAGCGACGCTGAATGTGAATGGCTTGAGAGATCGGGGTAAGGCGGCCCGCCTGCTCCGGGATCTCCTGTCGTTCGGCGTGGATGTTGCCGCGATCGAAGAGACCCACTTTGTTTTTGCAGTTCCGATGCGTGTGTGTTGTCTAACGACTTTGTCGTCTATTCAGCATATGGGGACCGAACTGCCAGAGGAGTGTCTTTGCTGGTGAAGCGGACTCTAGATGCGAAGGTGGACCTTGTGCATACCGATGCCGAGGGACGGTTGATCGTGGCCGATATTGCCGTGAAAAGTGGTTCGTTTCGAGTCGTTGCGGTTTATGCGCCCAACGACCAGGAGGAGCGGGTTTCGTTTTTTCGGCGGTTGGGGCCTTTCCTGGTGGATTCAAGCGCTTAGTTCTAATGGGGGACTGGAATGCCGTCCTGGACCCCAAGATAGATCGGGGGGCGGGGTGCTAGCGGGAGAAGGGCCGATCGTAGCCTGGTCGATCTGATCAAAAATTTCGGTCTCGTTGATAGATACCGGGTCGATGTGGACGTTGGCTCTTAGCTGGCCTTGTGACAAGGTAGTTAGCTACCTTGACAGAATGTTAGTGAGAAGGGCCGACATAGATCTGTTAGATTGTCCCACGTTCCACTGGGTAGGCTATACGGACCACAAACTCGTTTGTGCCCGTGTGGCGTTAGAACATAGGCCTAGAATGGCTGGCTACTGGAAGTTCAATCTGTCCTTACTGGACAGGCAGGACTTCCGGGAGCAGCTGACTAAATTAGTGCAGCGGGAGCTAGTGGGGGCGGTTATCGGGAATAGGTGGTGGGACAGACTTAAATGTAGAATTAGGTCCTTCACCACTGATTTCAGCAAACGGCTCGCCCTAGATAGAGCTGATAAGGTGAGGACGCTTAAAGCTAGTCATGCCCGGGCGGTGGCTGGGGGGATCCCCTAGAGATAGCCGTAGCTAAGGAGGCTCTGCAGCGTTTGAATAGCGAGCGCTACATGGGCCAGGTAATTAGGCATAGGTTAAGCAAGATGTCTTCCGAAGCCGTGAATATGGGCGCAGAGCTGCGCAGGGAAGAGGTCCGTCGAGGTGGCGATCGTTATATTCGTGAAGTCAAAACCCCGGAAGGGCGCACCCTTCGGGCCACTGACGACATGTGCGAGGCGTTTCGGCGGCATTTCGAGAGCCGTTTTACCAGGGAGCCTGGTCTTCGTGAGGACGAGTTTCGCAGCTATTTGGCTGACTTTCCTCGGCTTTCGCCGACTGAAGCGGCTAGCTGCGAGGGAGAGGTTACCGAGGGCGAGGTCTACGCGGCTTTGAAGAAGGTCGGCAGAGGCAAGTCGCCCGGTCTGGATGGTCTGCCCTATGAAGTGTACTTGAGGCTGTCGCACATCTTTGTCCCGATTTTGACGGTCGTCTTCAACAACTGGTTCCGGCAGGGGTCTCTCCCCGACCGGTTCTCCAGGGGTGTGATCACGCTGTTGAAAAAAGGCAAGGGTGTTGGGGGAAGCTAGACGACTACAGGCCCATAACTCTGCTAAACACAGAGTTAAAGATTATGGCCAAGATCCTGCAGGAGCGCTTGCAGTCAGTTGCCGAGTCTCTGTTGGGTCCCGAGCAGACCTGTTCTGTGAGGGGTCGAACAATTCAGAGCAACCTGCATTTGATCCGCACGATCATAGAGGGTGTAAAAAAACGACGAGTGTGCCGCGCTGATCAATTTGGATCAGTCCAAGGCATTTGATAGAGTTGACCATCGCTACCTTGCTACTGTCCTGCAGGCCGCCGGATTCGCACCCGACTTCTGCCGCTGGATTAGCCTCCTGTATCGCTCCCCCAGTGCTGTGGTACAGGTGAACGGAAAGCTGTCAGGCGCTTTTGCGCTGTCTAGGTCGGTCCGTCAGGGTTGCCCGCTGTCGCCCCTACTTTACGCTTTGGCGTTGGAGCCTCTCCTTCGCCGGCTGAGGGACGGGGCGTGCAGGCCGGCCCCTATGCGGAATCGCCGTTCCTGGCGGGGATCGAGCCAGGGTTTCCGCGTACGCCGATGACGTAACTGCTTTCGTGTCGTCCCGCAGAGGCATCAGAGCAGTACAGAAGGCGCTTGATCGGTACGAAAAGGTGACAGGGGCCAGATTAACCGCGACAAGTCGTCCGGCTTGCGGTTAGGCGCCTGGAAGGGGTCGATCTTCCAGGGCCCTTCGGTTGGACGGACGGTCCTGTCCGCATTCTCGGAGTGTGGTTTGGACCCGACCTCCAGCTGGAGAAGAATTGGTCTGAAGTACGAGCAAAGGTCTACGCCGCCGGTCAGACTTGGCGTCGACGGAGGTTGTCCGTGAAGGGCAGGGCGGAGGTGTGTGCTACATACATTTTCCCTCTTGTCCTTTATCGATTGTCCGTACTTCCTCTCTGTGACGACCACAGGACACCGCTCGAGCGCGCGCTAACCTCCATTCTATGGAGGAGACGCGCGAATCGGGTCGACAGAGAAGTCTGTGCACAACGTCCGTGTCATGGGGGGGCTGGGAATGCCACACTTGCTGAGCCACAAACGTGCCTCGAGGTTGGCTTTCCCTACGCCGCGCTTTGACAGGTGGAGATCCGATTATTGAGGGGATTGTGAGGGCCGCCTTCCCTCGCCTTACCATCAGTCCCCCAAGCTCGCGGGTGGATCGCCGTCGTAAACCCCGGGTTCAATCGGTTTTCTTTCGCGAGTGTCGGTCGGCCTTGTTGGCTGTCCCTTGGTCCAGTGACCTTTCTCGGCCTAGAAAGGACTTCTATCGTTTGCTAGTGGAGGGGTCGCGAAGGATCCACTACGTGAGGATCTCGACATGTCGGATGATGAGTTTCGCTCTCACTGGTCTTGGGCGCCAGCGGCGGATTACCTCAGTAACCCTGAGTTTTCGCTTACCTGGCGACTGGCTCGGAATCGGCTGCCTCTCAACGACATGGCCTTCATATGGGGCTTGGCGGACTTGCCAGACTGCGATCGGTGTGGCCTTGGTCTAGAGGAAACGGCTTCGCACGCCTTCTTCCATTGCCCCCGTGTCCGCCCCTTATGGGACCATGTCGGCGAGCTGACGGCTCGTCTCGCTCCCGAAAAAGCTTGTGCCCATGGATCGTGCATACGCGTGTGACAATGTGTCGCCCCCGTATTCCGGGGTGAAACGGATGGTGTTTCTCATGCTGCTAGCCACGGCCCGAATGGTGATATGGACGACGCGAGAGGAGGAAGTCTTGCGGGGTAACCGTCTTTCTCATCAGGATCTGATCCGATTCTTTGAGCATCAGCTCAAGACGAAGATTAGAACTGATAGAAAACGCTTGCATTCGACAGTCTTCAGCGAAAGGTGGGTGACTGAGGCGAGCTTGGTTCGTGTGAACGGGGCTAGCCTTGATTTTCTGTTTTAGGTCAAGCCTACGTTACATCGGGGTGGCTTCCTGTGGTGCCCTCCCTTGGTTAGGTTAGACAAGCCTTGGTGTACCTAGTTAATGCGAGTAAGTGTTGTTCCCCCTGCCCCCGGCCACATCTTTAGTTATGATCCAGCCTGAGATTCCCAACCTCCCCAGTTTGTTTTTTGATCCCCACTTTCTATCTCGACTGGGTCAGCTTTATACTTCCACATGCCCGTATGATTTTTTATCACCTTTCCCACTCCCTTAGCGAGAGAGCTGCTTGATTTTGTTCCAATGGGCAGAATACAGTGGTCTCCCTGCATTTTGAGGGTTGGAAGGGCCCTACTAACATCAGTTAACGTTTTATTTTCATTTATGTTAATATTTTAGTTTGTTATTGGGTTCACATCCCACCCCATCTCATTTTTTTCATCTTAGAATTTTTGTACATATGTGTTAGGATCATTATGACATGGGGCGCGTTTTGTAGGTCTCCCTAGAGTGGATGTGGTATTATGGTGCAAGGAGGATTGATTGATGACGGACGAGTTCTTATGGTGAATGAGTAAATTGTAATGTCTGAATGGGTCGTGAATCAAATTAGCTAGGTATAAGATAGTTAGTGAAGACCAGCCCTACCCCCCCCCCTTTTCGGCCTTGTGCCACAATTTTGTATTTTTTTAAAAATAAATCCTGGTTATACCAACGGCTTTCCTTATTTCATTCTCCAATTCACTTTCGTGTAGTCATGTGACGTCATGAGATGCGGTGCGATTTTCGCTTCTAGCGTCTTATATGCGCGTGTTCATCGTTGCTTAGTGATCCACTATGTAAACAAAACAATGACAGACTATATCATCACTGTCGTGTCCATATATTGTTTGATATGTTTGTATTTACATCTTTGATAATGGCTTGAAAAGATCCGCCTGTCAAGAAAAAGAATTCGGACGTCCTAAATCGATAAGTTTTTTCCTTTTTTTATTTTATTTTCAAAAAACCTTTTATTTTTCGTTTCTTTCTTGGTTTTCTTATTGCCTTTTGTTGACTCGGTATTTTTGATTCTTTCTCGTTTTTTTCCCCCTCCCGCATTTTAATTTGCCGTTTTCCTTTTTGTTAAAAATATTATTGTCTTTGGTTTCCCCCATTTCGTACTTTTATTTTTATTTTGTTCTTAAATTTTGTCCTGTGAGTTTTTACGCCGTTAGACTGTGGTGGGTTTTTCCACCATGGTCGACAACAACAATTCCAACCTTCCTAAGACACCGGTTCCAGACCCGGCGTCGCCTAACAAATCGGCCTGGGCAGAAAACAGGCCGGCCCAGAAAGATGGCAGCTTTTATGCTAGCCAAAGAAGTGTATTTGAAGAAACATTCAAGGGCAATGAGTTCCTCACTATCAAGGAGGCCCTAAGTGCTGTGGAACCGAGAACAATTTCCCTGCTGACTTCGGACGTGAAAACAAAAAAAGTTATTTGGAGTCAGCAGGGAAAGCATGGAAGAAACTCTGAAGGCTCTGCACATACACCCAAAAGTGCTGGCGAGAAGAACTAACGCCCTATGGGACATTCTTCTCGCAACAGAACAAGAAGCCAGGGATTTGGCCGGGAAGACGTTGTCGTCCAAGACCCTGAGACTTCAGACAGAATACATGGGCACCCACAGGACAAGGATTACCGTCCATGGGGTGCCCGTGGACATTTCCGAAGACAGGATGGGGCCTTCTTCACCAAGTATGGAGAGGTGAATGAAGTAAAAGCCCTCAGAAGTAAGGCTGGAATTGAGACGGGGACATGGAGCTGCAGTTAACTCTAAATAGAAGTGCATTTAGGGACGTCCCCAACACGTTGACCTGCCGAGATAGGAGGATGCTGGTGGTGGTGGAGGGCAGGAAGCCTTGGTGCTGGTCCTGTGGTGTGTCGGGCCACATGGCGAAGGAGTGCCCCAGTAAGAAGGGCACACAAGCTGCACCACAAACGGCAGCTGCAACAGCAAAAAAGTTATTGCAAGTCGACCGGAGGAGGGGACGTCTAAATCGGACGGAGAGTGGAAGGGAGGTGGTCAGAGGCAAGAAGTCTCCGAAAGTTTTACCTCCACCCCACAAAAAGAGAGATACCTCAGCCGGTAAAAGTGAAAGAGGTGCAGGCAACAAAAGAAGGCCAGCAGCAGCAACAACAGCAGCAGCAGCAACAACAAAAAACAACAACAGCAGCAGCAGCCGAAACAACGGAAGCAACAGAGGCAGCCAAAAGATCAGCAGCAGCAACAACAACAGATGGAGGTGGACAGAAAGCCCCCACCTCGTGCTTCATCCCTGAAAAGGTGCAGGGAGGAAGACGAAGACGACGAGGAGGAAAATAAAAGACAACAAAAAGAGCCTAGCAGTAGTAGGGCGGAGGAAGGCATGGAGAGATCCAGGTCGCTCTCCGTCCCTGCTTCCCCAAGAAGATCGGTGGCTGCGACCAAACCTAGGAGCCACCCTCCCTCCCCGTCCCGTGCTCCACCCCCTCTCCCTCCACTTCCTCCTCCCTAGATGCTTCGGCCACCCTGCCCCACACGTCTACCTCTTCCCCTCCCCACCCGTCCCGAGAGAAAAAGAAGAAGAAAATGTTTGCAGGCCCCGAGTCTATATGCAAGGTCGACAGAAACGACTTTAAATGGGGCCTGACAAAGCAGAGGAAGGCCATCTTAGGAGGGCTGTATAAGTTCGACGCTGTCGACGGGAAATCTATAGAGGACCCCCGAAACTTCCCACAGGCCCCCGGAGTGATAACCTGCGTGAGGGAGAAGGGGGCGTATCTGAAGGTGTGGAACCACATCTTTGAGGCGAAGGAAGCCTTCCCCGACATCCGTATAGTTGAAACGGACAATTCCACCCTTAACAAACTAAGAAACTTTTGTGTTGGGAGGGTCCCCGTGTTGCTCCATCCCTCCTTATATAGGGCGTTAAAGCTAATTTACCCCACGGACGTCGGCGGGATTGTCCTAGACGGTCGTATGACGACCGAATTAGGAACCGGAAATCTGGGACAGGCCGTCGGGGTCCTTACCAACGCAGATTTCCGCCCGGTATGTGAGTAGGCTTTTTGCATGTTTTCTTTTCTTTCTTTTTTTTTGCAGGCCTAAACCATGTCTGTCAAGATAGCGACGCTGAATGTGAATGGCTTGAGAGATCGGGGTAAGGCGGCCCGCCTGCTCCGGGATCTCCTGTCGTTCGGCGTGGATGTTGCCGCGATCGAAGAGACCCACTTTGTTTGCAGTTCCGATGCGTGTGTGTTGTCTAACGACTTTGTCGTCTATTCAGCATATGGGGACCGAGCTGCCAGAGGAGTGTCTTTGCTGGTGAAGCGGACTCTAGATGCGAAGGTGGACCTTGTGCATACCGATGCCGAGGGACGGTTGATCGTGGCCGATATTGCCGTGAAAAGTGGTTCGTTTCGAGTCGTTGCGGTTTATGCGCCCAACGACCAGGAGGAGCGGGTTTCGTTTTTTCGGCGGTTGGGGCCTTTCCTGGTGGATTCAAGCGCTTAGTTCTAATGGGGGACTGGAATGCCGTCCTGGACCCCAAGATAGATCGGGGGCGGGGTGCTAGCGGGAGAAGGGTCGATCGTAGCCTGGTCGATCTGATCAAAAATTTCGGTCTCGTTGATAGATACCGGGTCGATCACCACGGGGGGAATATGTGGACGTGGGCTCTTAACTGGCCTTGTGACAAGGTAGTTAGCTACCTTGACAGAATGTTAGTGAGAAGGGCCGACATAGATCTGTTAGATTGTCCCACGTTCCACTGGGTAGGCTATACGGACCACAAACTCGTTTGTGCCCGTGTGGCGTTAGAACATAGGCCTAGAATGGCTGGCTACTGGAAGTTCAATCTGTCCTTACTGGACAGGCAGGACTTCCGGGAGCAGCTGACTAAATTAGTGCAGCGGGAGCTAGTGGGGGCGGTTATCGGGAATAGGTGGTGGGACAGACTTAAATGTAGAATTAGGGTCCTTCACCACTGATTTCAGCAAACGGCTCGCCCTAGATAGAGCTGATAAGGTGAGGACGCTTAAAGCTAGTCATGCCCGGGCGGTGGCTGGGGGGGATCCCCAGAGATAGCCGTAGCTAAGGAGGCTCTGCAGCGTTTGAATAGCGAGCGCTACATGGGCCAGGTAATTAGGCATAGGTTAAGCAAGATGTCTTCCGAAGCCGTGAATATGGGCGCAGAGCTGCGCAGGGAAGAGGTCCGTCGAGGTGGCGATCGTTATATTCGTGAAGTCAAAACCCCGGAGGGCGCACCCTTCGGGCCACTGACGACATGTGCGAGGCGTTTCGGCGGCATTTCGAGAGCCGTTTTACCAGGGAGCCTGGTCTTCGTGAGGACGAGTTTCGCAGCTATTTGGCTGACTTTCCTCGGCTTTCGCCGACTGAAGCGGCTAGCTGCGAGGGAGAGGTTACCGAGGGCGAGGTCTACGCGGCTTTGAAGAAGGTCGGCAGAGGCAAGTCGCCCGGTCTGGATGGTCTGCCCTATGAAGTGTACTTGAGGCTGTCGCACATCTTTGTCCCGATTTTGACGGTCGTCTTCAACAACTGGTTCCGGCAGGGGTCTCTCCCCGACCGGTTCTCCAGGGTGTGATCACGCTGTTGAAAAAGGGCAAGGGTGTTGGGGGAATCTAGACGACTACAGGGCCCATAACTCTGCTAAACACAGAGTTAAAGATTATGGCCAAGATCCTGCAGGAGCGCTTGCAGTCAGTTGCCGAGTCTCTGTTGGGTCCCGAGCAGACCTGTTCTGTGAGGGGTCGAACAATTCAGAGCAACCTGCATTTGATCCGCACGATCATAGAGGGTGTAAAAGACGACGAGTGTGCCGCGCTGATCAATTTGGATCAGTCCAAGGCATTTGATAGAGTTGACCATCGCTACCTTGCTACTGTCCTGCAGGCCGCCGGATTCGCACCCGACTTCTGCCGCTGGATTAGCCTCCTGTATCGCTCCCCAGTGCTGTGGTACAGGTGAACGGAAAGCTGTCAGGCGCTTTTGCGCTGTCTAGGTCGGTCCGTCAGGGTTGCCCGCTGTCGCCCCTACTTTACGCTTTGGCGTTGGAGCCTCTCCTTCGCCGGCTGAGGGACGGGGCGTGCAGGCCGGCCCCTATGCGGAATCGCCGTTCCTGGCGGGGATCGAGCCAGGGTTTCCGCGTACGCCGATGACGTAACTGCTTTCGTGTCGTCCCGCAGAGGCATCAGGGCAGTACAGAAGGCGCTTGATCGGTACGAAAAGGTGACAGGGGCCAAGATTAACCGCGACAAGTCGTCCGGCTTGCGGTTAGGCGCCTGGAAGGGGTCGATCTTCCAGGGCCCTTCGGTTGGACGGACGGTCCTGTCCGCATTCTCGGAGTGTGGTTTGGACCCGACCTCCAGCTGGAGAAGAATTGGTCTGAAGTACGAGCAAAGGTCTACGCCGCCGGTCAGACTTGGCGTCGACGGAGGTTGTCCGTGAAGGGCAGGGCGGAGGTGTGTGCTACATACATTTTCCCTCTTGTCCTTTATCGATTGTCCGTACTTCCTCTCTGTGACGACCACAGGACACCGCTCGAGCGCGCGCTAACCTCCATTCTATGGAGGAGACGCGCGAATCGGGTCGACAGAGAAGTCTGTGCACAACGTCCGTGTCATGGGGGGCTGGGAATGCCACACTTGCTGAGCCACAAACGTGCCTCGAGGTTGGCTTTCCTACGCCGCGCTTTGACAGGTGGAGATCCGATTATTGAGGGGATTGTGAGGGCCGCCTTCCCTCGCCTTACCATCAGTCCCCCAAGCTCGCGGGTGGATCGCCGTCGTAAACCCCGGGTTCAATCGGTTTTCTTTCGCGAGTGTCGGTCGGCCTTGTTGGCTGTCCCTTGGTCCAGTGACCTTTCTCGGCCTAGAAAGGACTTCTATCGTTTGCTAGTGGAGGGGGTCGCGAAGGATCCACTACGTGAGGATCTCGACATGTCGGATGATGAGTTTCGCTCTCACTGGTCTTGGGCGCCAGCGGCGGATTACCTCAGTAACCCTGAGTTTTCGCTTACCTGGCGACTGGCTCGGAATCGGCTGCCTCTCAACGACATGGCCTTCATATGGGGCTTGGCGGACTTGCCAGACTGCGATCGGTGTGGCCTTGGTCTAGAGGAAACGGCTTCGCACGCCTTCTTCCATTGCCCCCGTGTCCGCCCCTTATGGGACCATGTCGGCGAGCTGACGGCTCGTCTCGCTCCCGAAAAGCTTGTGCCCATGGATCGTGCATACGCGTGTGACAATGTGTCGCCCCCGTATTCCGGGGTGAAACGGATGGTGTTTCTCATGCTGCTAGCCACGGCCCGAATGGTGATATGGACGACGCGAGAGGAGGAAGTCTTGCGGGGTAACCGTCTTTCTCATCAGGATCTGATCCGATTCTTTGAGCATCAGCTCAAGACGAAGATTAGAACTGATAGAAAACGCTTGCATTCGACAGTCTTCAGCGAAAGGTGGGTGACTGAGGCGAGCTTGGTTCGTGTGAACGGGGCTAGCCTTGATTTTCTGTTTTAGGTCAAGCCTACGTTACATCGGGGTGGCTTCCTGTGGTGCCCTCCCTTTGGTTAGGTTAGACAAGCCTTGGTGTACCTAGTTAATGCGAGTAAGTGTTGTTCCCGGCCTGCCCCCGGCCACATCTTTAGTTATGATCCAGCCTGAGATTCCCAACCTCCCCAGTTTGTTTTTTGATCCCCCACTTTCTATCTCGACTGGGTCAGCTTTATACTTCCACATGCCCGTATGATTTTTTATCACCTTTCCCACTCCCTTAGCGAGAGAGCTGCTTGATTTTGTTCCAATGGGCAGAATACAGTGGTCTCCCTGCATTTTGAGGGTTGGAAGGGCCCTACTAACATCAGTTAACGTTTTATTTTCATTTATGTTAATATTTTAGTTTGTTATTGGGTTCACATCCCACCCCATCTCATTTTTTTCATCTTAGAATTTTTTGTACATATGTGTTAGGATCATTATGACATGGGGCGCGTTTTGTAGGTCTCCCTAGAGTGGATGTGGTATTATGGTGCAAGGAGGATTGATTGATGACGGACGAGTTCTTATGGTGAATGAGTAAATTGTAATGTCTGAATGGGTCGTGAATCAAATTAGCTAGGTATAAGATAGTTAGTGAAGACCAGCCCTACCCCCTCCCCCTTTTCGGCCTTGTGCCACAATTTTGTATTTTTTACAAAATAAATCCCGGTTATACCAACGGCTTTCCTTATTTCATTCTCCAATTCACTCTCGTGTAGTCATGTGTGACGTCATGAGATGCGGTGCGATTTTCGCTTCTAGCGTCTTATATGCGCGTGTTCATCGTTGCTTAGTGATCCACTATGTAAACATAACAATGACAGACTATATCATCACTGTCGTGTCCATATATTGTTTGATATGTTTGTATTTACATCTTTGATAATGGCTTGAGTAAGCCGAAAGCTTAGATTTTATTAAAAAATAATGGATAAATATTGTGAATTTCTTTTTTCGGTAAATGATAATGTTACCAAACTTATCAGAAGATACGATATATATATATATATATATTTAGGGTTAGGGTTTTTTGATAATTGTAATTGTTAATCCGAGTTCAGCATGTACATTTATACGGAAATATGATGATTTCGAAAAAATTTTATAGATATTTAGCTCGGGGATTGAAAAGCAAATTTACCGCAAGTACACACTCAGAATAATCAAAGAATTCATCACCAAAGCTTTCAAATTTAACAGAAACACTCTCCTCAACTATGTAACTAAAAAGAAGAATTCCAGAATCCCCATTTTAATCATAACATCCAGAAACTTTCCTGTACATTAACTAAAGATTTCCAACTTAGACAATACTATTAGTAATTTATTTATCGATAACCCTCTACACGCGATGCGACGGTCCCCTCCCAACCTCTTCAAACCTTTTAACATCATCAAAAATCTGCAACACATTACCGCATCCAAGGGAATGTCACCTGCAACAAAACCCAGTGGCTGGTCTGCAAATACATCATCACTTGCAACATTTACATCCTCGGTATTCAAGTAGCATTCAGACCACCTGCTTTAAGCTGCGACAGTTCCAATCTCGTAAACTTACTTTTCTGCTACAAATGTGAGAGAAGGGGAATTATGTGGGATAAACCGGAACAGAGTTTCGTTTACGGTTCAGTAACCACAAGAAAAGAATCTGGGACAACAACAACAAATACCGGTCTCTGTACACTTCAACCGACCTGGTCCATAGCATCGACGATGTTGGGTGCGTGCTTTTAGCGTTAGCCGGGAAGATAGATGCAGATCGGAGTTGAAGTATATCCTAAAAGTACAGAGAGGAACAAAACAGAGATTTGGGTTTACTCAGAGAATATAATTTCCACAAGGAAACCCATTATCAGCAACACCATTCCTCGGATGAGTAGGCCGATCACCCACATTGTAACTCCAAATTTTAACAGCCTACCTACTATATTTTTAACAGCCATCTCCTACCTACTATATTTTTATGTTCTGCCGCCTATGATTTCCCTCATTGCGCACTATTCTGTAATGGGAGTATTTTCATGTACACTGAGGGCTACTTTCCGATTACCCTCTTCTTTGGTTCTATAACAATAGTTCCTTTACTTATAAGCTTATGTAAGGAGTGTGGAAGGTTAGTGTAGATGCATATTAATCTTGTATATGTATATCTTTATGTATATTGAGATTCATAAGTTTGTGAGGTGGCTTGTATATATTTACACCCGCTATGCGCATCTATTCATGTATACCTTTTTTCCTTTCTGTTTTTTTTTTCATCCTCCCATTTTTTAACCACAGAATATCCCAAAGTTTTATTCTTTTATTTGCTCCTTCCCTTTTTTCTTTTCTTTTATTTCTTTTGATTAAATTTTATTACTATATATTCCCTTGTTCCTTCGCCCTTCTTTGCTTCGACAGATGCGCTTTCGAAAATGGACAAGATTTTCTGGAATTGACAATTTTCGGCTACACTGGCTACACGCGAGACGTATTCCCCACTTCGCAACCTATAACACTCTGCATCTATGTTTACAACATTATTCCCCCACTCCTGCTACTACTAATAATAGACAGCTCTAACGCTCTTACATCGATCAAAATTTTAATTTTATTTTCATAAAAAATCTCGCACAACGAGGAATCAGACAGAGATCGGTTTTTTGCTAATAATATGATTTCCACCAGAAATATAGTGCCTACAAAAACATCCCTCGGCGAGTATTTCTCATTTCTCTCTTGATTTCTCGGTATCTTGATGAAGGACACAGGCGTGTCCGAAAATTCCGGACTTAAAACCTTTTTTCCGTGCTTCATTTCTGTCATATGGCGAATAATTAATATTTAATAAAAGTTTTTTTCGTACTGATCATATTGGTACCCTTTCGTTTGTCCTTGTTCCATTAACTAACCTATCTATTTTACACACACACACACACACACACACACACACACACACACATAACAGAAGTATGGGAACGTGCTTGTAAGTGGCAAATATTTCTTTCTAGTTTTTAATAGCCAGTTGAGGTGAGCATGAAGCGTACGTGGAGTTACCTAAAGCAGCCTTTATGGTAAGGGGAGAAACACACCAACGGTGTACGACAGAGAATGCATATTATAAATCGGCATGCTGTTATTCTTTTATTATCTCACTTTTTTTTGCTGAGGCCTGAATTGCGTGGACGCACTCGACTTCTCTGACAATTAAACGAATCCACCTTCCCACGTATTGGTTTTGTGTTGCAACTGAATATGGTTACGTGGTCAACATGTAAGTGCGAATGCAGCTATGGTGGGGTTTAAGTGATAAGGGAGCATCTGGTGAGCAAGACAACCTTTAATGAAATGTCTTAGTAATGGCAAGTGGATACTACGACGACATTTAAATAAACCGGATTCTAAAATGAAGGAACCTACGATGCAGCCGACATAAAGATGTGTACATTGCGTTTAAATGTGACCGACCATGGGCTATAGGACCTCCGCGTAGGTAATATTTTTAGCTTTGTTTGTTGGAGAGTAAACGATTTTCTTACTCCCGACTCGGGAACAGCCTACGTAAAGCTGTCCATGGGCGAAACACTGCTCACCTAAATGCAGACCGGCGACGCTGAGCGTCTGTCCTTGCGATTTGGCCATTGTTGTTCTCCGTACCCTAAGGCTTTCTGAAGCTCTGGCAGATGCAATAGATCTGGAATTCCTCAAACGACGATTAGCGGTCTGCACTGGACTTTCTAAAGCTCTGACAGACGCAGTAGCGCTGGCATTTCTTAAACGACGAATAGCGGTTTGTTGAGGTCGTTCCGAAACTCTGGAAGGTGCCGTAGCCCTAGACGACGCGAAGTGGTTTGTTCAGGGCTTTCTAAAGCTCTAGATCATGCTGTAGCACTGGCATTCCTTAAACGCCGAAGGATTATCTATGTTGGGGACACGGAAGCCCTGGCCCTAGAAACGCGTATTGTGTCCTGTGAATTCTGTACTAAACGCTCTTCAGTTGAAAGTCTAGCGCGTCGTGATGACATAACGGATGCTACTGAGGCCAGCCTTTCAGTCCGTTCAGCGGTACTTTCTGTGGAGATGCGGGCAGCAGGGCGTGAGGCTATCTGAGAAAGGCGCAACGAAGTTTGCTCTGTGGTTTCAGTTGCCCTTGCTGCTCTTGTAGCGGAGGCAGCAGCCGTGCGCCGTCCAAAAAGTTTTCTTCTCTTAGGCGGCATTTTAACCAATTTTAGAAAGGCAAACGTAATAAAAGGTTTCTAGTTTTTTTGAGTGCAACAAAATACGTGTCGTCTAAACGTAGGCAGGTTAGAGGGATCCCAAAAATGTATGTAACTGTATCAAAAGGGGATCAAAGAAAAAAAAAGTGAAGTTTAAAAAATTTCAACTAAAGCTAAAACGGTTTGGGAAGAAGAAAAAAAATAGTTTGGATACGCAATCAACAACTTGCAGTTTCTGTAAGAAGCGAATGAAGTGAGCCAAGTGCAGTAACTGTGTCGAATTTGGTTGAAACGGTTGAAAAATGTAGGAGATCCGATCAAACATATAAACACACACATACACACATTCTGCCTTTTATATATGTATAGATATATATTTTATATGTCAAGAACAGTATTGGGTAAATTGTATAACGAAGTAGAAAAAGTTTACTCGTGACGCGTTTCGTCCTTCAGGACTTCATCGGGCTACCAACATAACAAAACTACTTCTCCGATGAAGTCCTGATTCCACTTTGTCATACAATTTCCCCTATATATATATATATATATATATATATATATATATATGAAGAAATATAGTCTTAAGGTGTGCTATATTTATGGGATAATGTGCTCAATATCAATATATATGACGATTGCATATAGCATGAAACAGACTGTCGCCTCTAAGTGTTGACTTCTATGTTCACTTTTATATATATATATATATATATATATATATATATAGAGAGAGAGAGAGAGAGAGAGACCGACTGAATTGAAAGAAAAACACTTGATTACTGCAAAGTACATAAAAAGAAAAATCTTGATTGCTGGTTTAATTTACTTTATCGGAACTGTGAATGGAACAGAGAGATGCTAAAAAGATCCGACCATCAGTGATGTTGACAACTTCATATTACTTAACTTCGTGTGACACTATTTAGCGTAAGCGTGAAAATTAAAAGCGAGAAATACTTAAGGCGAGAAGAAGCTATCACGAAAGACATACTGAGCGATGTTAATTTTTTTTTAACAAAGAAAAGTGCTAAAGATTTTATTTTCATTTGCGAAAAAAAGTTTTTTTTTTTTCGCAGAAGATAGGAAATTCGTAAGATCTCGGATCTGTCGGAATTAATTTATGCTATGACGCGGCGAATAAAAGATAGCAATATGCCCATGGCAATAATGAAAATTTCAGATTGGTCAAGTGGCCTACAAAACAGAATGCTGGAAGATAATCGTAATCAGGTCACGCACCGACCGAAAAAGATCAGCTGAGGCCACCCCAGAGAAAAAGGAAGGAAGGAAGGGAGAGAAAGGGAAAGAATAAACCATTAACTATCTTTTGGAGATATCATTTGGCTTTGGAGAGACACCTGTTTTATATCCAGACCTGGACATGATAAAAGTTTGTTGCCGGGACAGATCGCTGGTGACAGGGTGCAAAGACGTCCAGTTGACCACCCATTTGACGCTTGGCGAAAATCTTGTTGATAAATTCCAGATGACATTCAGTTAAGATAGAGATTAAGGACCACACTACGAGTCGTAGGGGTCTGGTCAAGGAAAAAGAAGAAGAAAAGAAAAAAAGGAAGATAATTTTTTTCCTTTGAGCGATAATTTTAAACTGAGGCCAGACCAGCCACACCCACGCTGCTGAGCGTTCATTGGCTGAGTGGTGGCGTGAGCGATGGGCGAAGGTAAACATATGAGAAGGAGGGGAGGCCTGTTGACGCCTCTGAGGGGATTGGTGTAAGATACCACTATGAGAAAGAAGGGAAACCTGTTGACGCCCTCTGAGGGGATTGGTGTGAGATACCAATATGAGAAAGGAAGAATTTGGGAGAACGAACCCCTCTAAAGCAGAAAGTAATGGTCTTCCAAAAATGGAAAGTGATAAATTTTCCTGTCCGAAAACAAAGAAAATCCTTATTGTGGATTTAGAATTATCGAGGAACCCAAACCACAACAGGCCCACACCCGGTTTGGGTCGGCGTCCATATAAACGGAGTAGACAGTGGCAGAGTTCGGCAGAGTTCCGAGGAGACGCAGACCGCAGACAGAGTTGAGCTGTGAGCTCTGAGACCAGCCTCGCAGGAAGCTGACTGAAAGATATCAACGCCTTCCGACTTAGACTTCTAACCAAAAACAATTTATTTTTGAAGAACGACTTAGACAAGTTTTACAAATATCGCCTGAAATACAAAAAAACAGTTATTGAAAAACAACTTAAGATATTAAGACTCACCTAACAAACGCAAAGTGTCACGTATCCATATTAGCGGTTTGGGAGAAAGAAGCAGTCCTGTATTCGGAAACCAGATATAAAAATATTTGTTATTCTTTTTTTAACACATTTGAACTTTTCGAGTTGTTACTTTATTTTCTTTTACATATACTTGTGCGATGTCACCTTTGCTCGAATTCGGCTTGCATTACGGCCCGGTGACTGATTGATTTCGTCTACCTAAGATCAAATCACAACGTGGGTAGGTTAGACTAGAAATCAAAGCAGTTACTTCGGTAACCAGACGTTGGAGGCGAGCTGGGAACGATAAAGCTGATACTGAATCTAACCAGATTCCCATCCGAATCAGCAAAGGGTTAGAACGTCACATTTGGCGCCGCAACCAATACCAAGTCACATTGGTCGTCACAGGATAGCACGGGGGCAGAGAGGCCGGGTTGACGTCACATTCGAAATAGTTTAGAAAAAGAAACATAACGAGATTTGTAATTGAATGTTTCGTATGGTGCATCACAAAACTATAACCATACCATCATTATTGATATATCAATATTGATACTGTTTATCCAGTAAGCTTACCAGTTAAGAATGCAGTTTGAAATAAGATGCAATCAAGAATCTGGAATAATGATTTTATTCGAAGTAAAGATATAAAAACAGAATCTTATCTGCCTTTGTAACCATTTTAACCGGGATGATCAATGTTAATCTAGTTTAAAATTAAATCATTTTTGAACTCAACTTAGAAATCTAAATATATAGAAATTAATTGTTCTTATTAAAAGAATGTCTTTTCGTACATATCCCACCCCTGGCCGATTTCAAGAAAAATAAAAACGATGAATTAGTTTATAAATATAATAAATGATACAAATATAGAGTTTTTCTTTTGTTCAGGGATAATTTTTATTTTCTTAAATTAAGCTCCATTACATTGATTGATTGATTCGTTTTCCACGGCTTTTGCAGGTTATTTAAAGTCATAAAATAATTTTAGATCGTAAGAATTCTTTTTTTGGCAGGGAGAATAATAATGATTTAGCAATACATATCTTAATAATTAACGCATAGCTGAGGGGAGAAAAACTGGATTCATAGCTTTCCCAAGGTTATTTGAGCGTAAGTGAACGGGAATTGGGATTTGGATCGCGATTAACAATTCCGAGCCATTATCCATTACACCACCCGCACATCTAAGCTCTCGGGGTCTGCTATTTCCAGACGGTCGCTCATCAGCCTAATGACCAAGATCGTCGTTGCATAACTTCGGTGATCGTACATGAAACCGGTGTTTCAACGTGATGTGGCCGTAAGCAAATTTCTATTACAAACCCACTCCAAAGTGGAGCATACATTCACCCCATTCACTAAATAATCTACACAAAGGGACAAATATGTGATAACGCAAAGTCGGTAATTGCAGGGTAGTTTACATACAATTCAAAACTTCTGTTACATTACATTATGTTGCAAGTGCAATTTTTTGGCGGTAAAACCAACGGATAAATAACATCTGAATTTTAGATTATACCTCTTTTTTTATAAAAGTATTTACAATCATTTATTTGCTTGTGTGAGATTTTATCATGCAACTCGAGGATTGTTATTGAGTGGTGTGAACACAACGACGTTGAAAATTGTGAAAATAGAGCTCACAGAACGAGCAAAAATGAAATTGAACATTGACAAAATAAGAACAATAAAAAATGGGATAAAGAATATCACAAAAAGAGATCCGAGTAAAATTTAAAAGGGTTATTATTATTATTATAGTAATAAAAGGGGATTGACTTGCAAGAAAATATTTGAAAAGGACAGGTGATGCGAATATAAAAAGACAGGTGATGCGAATATAAACGGAAAGAAAAGATATATAATATTGAGAACATTGCCTAAAAGCATTAAAACAACCAAACTACTATCTTTAATCAAACACAAAGCATCTTTCTGGGAGTACTTATTGCTTCCTTCTCCTCTGGAGAAGGTGTTTACTTTGCATACCATTGTGAATTCATTAGAGCAGACCAACGTCCTCTGAAATTGGTGTTTTGTGTCAAATAGGATTTATTCCAATATCAAAGTTGTGTATATTCCACGCATAACATAAAAATATTTACAACACCCAAGTAATTCAGGGAATCATCTAGGGTTATCTAGGGATATATATGCTTTCACTATTGAACTGTATTAGTTAACTCTTCTTGCTTTATCGTTCTTCTCAGGACTTTAGCTTTTTAGATAAAATATCTGACAGTATAGAAATGGCTCTCTTTTATATTCTTCTGCAAATATCTTCTTTTTTGGCGAATTCAATGCTTATTATGTCAAGAGTCTTTATTCTAATACCACTGATCTCGCTGGTAGCCAGAATTTTTCAGTTGCTCAATTTCAAATAGTAAATTTTCCTACTCGTTTTCCTAATAATTCTGACGGACAGGCTTATTTACTTGATCTGTCCTATACTTCCTCTCCCGACTTGCAACACTGCCATCTTGGCAATTCGGACCACGCTATAGGATTTTTGTGGGTATTTCTTTCCACTTGTCTATTCACAAAACATCATTTTGTTACTAACGCACTTATTCACTGATTCATTTCGTAATTGTCTTTGCGACAATCCTTGGAATTAAATTTTAAATCTTCCCATTGAAGATTATACTACAGAGATTTCATCTTGAGTGAAAGCTGTAATCGATGTTTTCGTTCCGTTGTAGAGAAATAAAGTGAAACCACCTTGGTTCACTCCTGTCTGCCCAGCCGCTAGAGTCTACAGGAATCAATTTTCCCGGCTATACTAGCGCGATAATTCGGATCATAACAGACGCTTCTTTGTATCCGCTTATAATAGTTGTAAACGTGTCCTCAACGAAGCTAAATCGTTATTCGCTGATAGCCTCTCATAAGTTTGGTTCTCACGATTACTGGTGGCTATGTAATAGTGTTAACCAATTCCTCCTCTCTCTAATGAGTTTGAAGTTTTGTTATCTATTGCCGTTAAGGCAGAATGCTTTTCTCATAAGTTCTTTTCCAACCACTCTCGACTCATTAGCAGTATCTAAAACTGAATCTATACTGTGTAATATGCATAAAACATCGTCCATGGTTTCTGTTATCATCATCAAACTAGATCCTCACAAAGCATGTGGATTTGTCGATATCACTGCAATTGTCCTAAAGAAATGGGCTCCTGAACTGGCTTCTGTTCACTCTAAGCTATACAACAAATGCATTGTTCTTTCACTTGTTGGAAATACTCTTCTGTAGTTCTTGACTGAACACTGAACCTTCTGATCCCTCGAATTAGTGTTCTATTAGTTTTCTGCCGCTTTTTAACAACGTACTAGAGGCCCTAATCAACTCCGAATTGTTTTAGCATCTCATTTCACACGACCTCCTTTCAGACAAACAATATGTGTTGTCGGTTATTACTAAAAGTGTATGCCAGACTTTAGATAAGAACGACGAAACTATGGCTGTGGCTTCAGATATCGCGAAGTAGTATGACAATGTTTGGCATGCCAGTCTTCTTTACAAGAACCATTTTGCCAACCTCCAGGAGAGCAACTCGTTGCGTCTTCCCTCATTTTTCCACTGACATGAAGTGGAAAACTTATATTGAATTAACGGTTAGGTCTACTGCTAGAAAAATTAATTCACTGTAACCCGCGAGACAATTTTTCTCGCCAGAATTTACTTCCCAGAAAAAATCACATTCAGTATTTTTTAAACCATATACAAATCAAGTAAACTAATTTTAGGAAGAATTCGCGCCTATGAATTAAGCATATCTGCTAGCAAATTTTATTCAAACTTTTTTGTTAACACTACAAATTATAGACCTAAAATCTGTTAGGTCAATGAAAACATTACGTAGTGCTTTTGTTTGATATGATTATGCACATGCTGATCCCAAACCATTTGAGGTTTGTTAAGGTTCATTTATACATTCATTTATTTCCATAAAGCCGAGTATAACGTAAATTATTATACTTCAAAAATGTCAAAATCTTGCAAATTTTAAGCGATGCTGAAAAGATCTCGGCTCAGCTCATTTCCAAACACCAGATTTTTTTTTTTTTTGGTGGGTGTCTCCCTTCTTGGTTGGATCAAGAAGATAAATACCTAATAAAAACTTCCAATATGAAATCTTGTTTTCAAATGATGATTATTGTTATCGAATAATAATCTGCTGCCATTATATATTGCGTACGTGTTTACCGACACATCGTCTACCATGTTCCAGTATTTTTTCATAAAATGATCTTTTCCATACTAATTCTTCTTCTTTTGCATACCTCTCTTTCACACTGTCCTCTCTCTCTCTCTCTCTCTCTCTCTCTCTCTCTCTCTCTCTCTCTCTCTCTCTCTCTCTCTCACTCTGCCACCGGGGACTCGGACTATGAATTGGTTTATGAACCAGCTATTGCCAGGAAGAGAAGCTGTGAACATTAGATACAACTGAGGATGGTGCCAAATGCGTTCAAGTCTGTCCCACCCTCGATCCAGCCTACCCAACTCAGAATACGCTTCCAGGCAAAAACTAGGAATCGGCTGAAGTCCGAATGGCACCAGACATCCGCTTTCGTCTTCACAAAATTTATGTTTATACACATACATTTCTATACATGTGTATGCGTGTATTCACTTAAGTGTGTACTTCCATGCCGCTAAAAGGTTTCCTTGAATGAATATACCAATAATTTTTTTAAAGTTTCTTCGAGTGCATTCCTAATATATATATATATATATATATATATATATATATATATATATAAACAAACTTTGCCGGTAGATCGACGCTTCTGATACAGACATATATGAAAGGTAAGGTTGGTCATATGTTAATGAATTTTTCCGCACTTAGATAAAACACACACGCAAATATATATATATATATATATATATATATATATATATATATATATATATATATATATATAGTTTTAAGGTGTGCTATATTTATGGGATATCAGAGATAGAGCGTATGTAAATATAAATATAAAAGTGAACATTGAAGTCAAAACTCAGAGGCGACAGGCTCTTTCGTCAGGCCGCCTGACGATTGCGTCCAACATGAAACTGCCTGTCGCCTCTGAGTGTTGACTTAAATGTTCACTTTTATATATATATATATATATATATATATATATATATATATATATATATACTTGTGTATTTAGGCAGCAATCCTTCTTTCATGCACATTGCATTGAGTAAGGTGCTTCGATTTAGTTTTTATACAATTTCTCATGTGATCTAATTTTTTTTTCTTTTCGGATGTTAAATTTTGTAAAAATTTCATAAAAACAATCAAATATGACAAGTATTATTTACGACTTTAAATGTTCAATCAAAATTCGTAAATAATTATATAGGCCATACTACAACACGAAGGCTCACACTAGACCTTTCTGACCATAGCTGAATTAATTCTTATTTAAATACCGGGCCCTATTCGTAACATACTTGTTTAAACACAAGTATAATAGCATCATCTACATGCAAAAAAGGCTAAAAATTAATGAAAGCCTAATTAATAAATCAAAAAACCAACACTCAATAATATCAACTATGAACGTAAACACAATATCTTGACTGTGTTTTGAAAATGAAAACATTATATAAATACATACATAGAACAATCTATTTCTTGTTAACAGTTAATAAACTTCAACCTTGAAAATGGATAATGTATAGGTGAAAGCGCCCGGATAAAAAGAAAAATTGAGCTGTTTTTACATAATTTATCATCCGAAAAGCAAAAAATTATTAGATCACATGAGAAATTGTATAAAAAATTAAATCAAAGTACCTTGTCTGTCGTATTCAATGGAATGTGCATATATATATATATATATATATATATTACAATAAACGTGCAATCAATTTACAAATACATGAATTATTCATACAAAACTAATGCAAAGGTTAATGATTTAAATGGCAAGACATCCATATATATATATATACATATAAATATAAATAACTAGACTCGTTTCGGAAAACCCTCGAATTTTTGATTTGTTAATCAAATCAATTTCGAGGGAAAAAAAGGTTTTAAAAAAAGAAAGAGCTACAAACATAAACTTCTGCCGACAAAAAATCGCACAGATGCAGGTCTGAAGCCCAAAGAAAAAACCCCGATACGAGTAACAACTAACTAACAAAAGAGCTCAATACAATCGTAGAGCAAACCTAGATACACCTAGTGAGCCAGACAAACCTACCTAGGTTTCACCTAAACGGATCGTCAGGAAAAAGCGTGGCCACTTTCCTGACGATCCGTTTAAATGAAACGTAAAAGGTTTGTCTACTCACTAAATATATATATATATATATATATATATGTGTGTGTGTGTGTGTGTGTGTGTGTGTGTGCGTGTCTGTGGACGAGTAGTGAGAACTTTCGCTTTCTGACGATGAAACCCGGATTCGAATCTCACGATGGTCGCTTTGTCAGGAAGGAGACTTCCTGATGTTATCGGAATGGATCGAGGTCGATCCCAGCGTGCAGCACCTTTGGTAAGTGCCTGAAAACCATACCACGGGTTGACCCAAGCCTTGTGAGTGAAATTGGGTTGACAGAACTCTTGAGGGTCGTCGATAGCACGAAGTCACAAGTCATCGTGTCCGAGGGCTTGAGCGTACTGGCTTTGTTCAAATTGTTGATCACGCTAGATAACACATTCTCCCCCAGAAACTCAGCATAGTTGCAGTATAAACTACAGTTGGGCAAACACAAATGTGCCCGAGCGAGCGTCTGCAATAGGGATTGGCTGTCTGCCCTAGTAGACAGGTATTCTCGAATACGAATGGCCATCTATTACATATATATATATATATATATATATATATATATATATCGACAGCCATAAACACAAGGGGGAGATTTTCAATATAAGTTAGACATTATGTTCATATTTGTGTTTTCCAATAGATAGACAGGGCGAGAAAGACAGTGAGAACGAGATATGGGTGGAGAGGGGAGAAGGCAAGAGAGTATACATGCAGATATTATTAGCTCTACCCTACTTACTTTTTTTAAAACTTCCTTGCTGACAGTATAAAAAGTTTTGTCCCGGTTAAAAATATTTTTTCCTTTTTTTCTCTTATATTGCTCATTTCTTTTGATCAAATCTCAAACAATTCAATTTTGACGCAATTCCATTGACAATTATACTATACGAGCATCTGTAATCCATTGATTATAACCCAAGTTTATTTGCTATAATGCTTATTCTGTGCGATACCACTATGTAAAGGGACAAACAATGCTGAATTTCCTATTAGGATATTTTAAATGAGAAATTACCATTTATATGCTTCGTTATCCGAACCAACTTGTGCATCCATTTTCGCATGTTTGTCTTCGTACTTGGTAATCAAACAGTCTCATCTTTAAGTAATAATCGTTAGCGTTTTCAACAATAAACCATTCTATTCAAATGATGAACAAAGTATGTATCGATACATTAGATACGATCACTTTTTCATTTCCATTTGACCTGGTGACCATTAAGGTAACATGTTAAGTTAAAGACAGTTGCACATTGGAGAAAGGTTAACTTGAGCTCAACGATGTTCATACTTACTTACCCTAACTTCTGGAACAAGAAAAAAAAACCAGCATGCCCAAGAGGCATTGAGAACTTTGTTTCATTACAGTTTATATATATATATATATATATATATATATATATATATATATATATATATATATATATAATAAAAGATGGAGATATAAACGGTCTATGGTAGAAAAGTTTTTGTATGCTTCTTCATTAATTACATGTGAACACGCACCTACCTAAAATAGACACCAACTACGATCTTTTAAATTCCATAAGTATTTCATTATTATACATGTCCAAATGAACAGTTTACTGATGAATATCAACAAACAGCTATTGGAAAGGGCGTAAACACTATCGGATATTAATTATAAAGATACACATGAGAGCGAAATGAAACTATTATCATTATTCAAGCATTTGTAATTTTCTGTTACAAATAAACATCGCAATAACAAAATTCATTCGATTTTCTTATTTTAATATTGATTATGTTTTCCTAGATTAAGAAAATCTACAATGTATGATGTATATTACTTTTATTTTTAACCAAGAACAGACTTGTTGCTTTTGTCGTGTTCATTTTAAAGATCTATCTTAAATACAGTCAGTAAGTTGTAAGAAGACATAATGTATAGTTGTCGTTAGGAGGAAAATCCCAAGATGTGAGCTACAAATTATAGATGTCAAAATCAAACAAGTACAATAATTTAAATATCTGGAAAGTTAAAATGTGACACCGAAATCCGAAGCTGCATTGGGAGACCTCCACAAGCTGAACAAAGTAATAATAAATAGAAAAATGGTTGAAAATACAAAAAAGAGTGCTGGACTGCTGTATAATATCTAATCTCCTATGTGGTAATGAATACTGGATAACTGAGGTCACGGAGATGTGGTCCTACAGAAGGATGCTAAAAATACCATGGATAGAGCATGTGAGCAACGAGGAAATTTTAAAGAAAATGAAAAAAAATGTCAGTTATACTTAAAATCAGAAAGAAGACATGATGAATTTGATACACACAAGACCTATTGAAAGCAAGAAGGAAACAGCAAGTAATCTACATAGCAAGCACGTGGAAATAGATTTCAGATTAAGGACTGTGAAAGATAGTAAAAAGGCAAATATTGCTAAGAGCTACAAAGGACAGGAAATTGTGAAGGACCATGATCGTCCACGTCCTAAAGAGACACGACAGATAAAAGAAAGATAAAACTCTTATTAATCATTTTACGTCCACCACAATCTTAATGGGTCATTTTCCAATAGACATGGGCATTTAGTTCGCTTAAAAGAACCTAACGCCTCATATAAAAATGAAGGTGGGCTTGACTACAGGAGATGATCACCGGTTAATAAGGAAGAAGATGCTTGCTAAGCGTTGGTTCTTGAAATGACGTTATCGCATGGACACATGGACACTTGAAAGTTTATTACCCAGTACCTACTCTCCTATGTCCGTACGTGAATGTGAGAAAGAAGAAAGAACGAGTTCGTCCTAATATTTATTTATATATGAGCGTATGTCTGTCTTTATTTTAGGAAAAAATGTATAGACGCATGCGTAAATGGGCTTTTATATTACCTTTTAGATTGACCTGAAATGGCAACCCACGTTTTGTGACGTCCAAAGTGAGGGGTGGGTGCAGTTAAGAAATTCAATTAATTCTATGTGAAGAAAACAAGTATACGCATTTATTTATTAAAAGCATAAGTACATGAGTTTCAAATAAAAGTAAGTAAAATGTTCAAGAAAGAATGTGTCGACATTTCGGCGGTAGTGGATTTACGATGAAGCAAGGGTTTAATAAGATGTGGCAATAAAGACGGCATATATATATATATATATATATATATATAGATAGATAGATAGATAGATAGAGAGAGAGAGAGAGAGAGAGAAAGAAAGAAAGAAAGAAAGAAAGAAAGAAAGAAAGAAAGAAAGAATATGAGTATACAAGAAAGTGGGGAAGTTCGGGCAAACGAATACAGATAAGAAAATGTGGAGAAAAGGGTAGTGAAATAAATATGAAGGAAGAAAGAAGAGTAGTTAATGAAAAAGACAACAAGGAAGAAATAAAGAAAGAAATTGAAGAAGAAATGAAAGAGAAGACAAAAAGAAAGAAAACAATGACATTGAATATTAAAATATCTATTGTTCTACTAGTATGTACGATCGTTTCGCTCATTCTATAAATAAAAATACATGCCACTTTCTTCTGTCTTTTTTCCAGTGGTCGTGTTAAAGCGGATATATAAACTTCAATGAGTCCTGACGTTATGTGAACACCCAACTTACAGATAGCCAGCAAATGAGATATCCATTAGGCTATTGCTTTGCTGTCTGAATATAATGTTTAACTTAATTTAAAAACACTAAGTTAGGCGTTAATGCATGTAATTTCTTTAATTATATTTATCTGAGAGTTTTACTCGTTTAAAAATCTAAATTTAACATTCTATTTGAATTCATTCTTAAATTAAATTCGTCATTTTAAAGTTTAAAATCTACCACCGCTTTGATTATTAATGTTCTATATGAAATAAATTGGCTGTTTTTTTTTTCAACAAATAGTTCATTTCGTTTACGATTTCACAGAAAATTGTAATAACATTCTTTTCATTTTCATCCACATGAATAGAACCTTTGGATAAAGTAAGTTTGTCCTATCCGTAGCCTCCATTCAGCCATGAACATTGTAACATTGTATATATCGTACATAAACTAACGAGACAGACGATAAACGCTAACAAAAATAAGGTGTGTGTGTGTGTGTGTGTGTGTGTGCGCGCGCGCGCACACACACAAACGCGCGTTGACGACAAAATAACAATAAAAGGTAAAATTTAAAGCTGGTACAACTTTTGGTACAACTTTTGTACTTTATTGGTAGGAAAAGAAGATAGGTTTCATACTTTTAGATATCAACGATTCTATCAACGATGATAAGGAACAACTAACTCATATTGGTTCAATTTTATTCACAAGTCCAACGCTGTCGTATTTACTGTTTGGCCCAACTCAACGTTAGCCTTCGCTTACTGCTTTGGTCGCTACTAGTGATTTTACAGGATTTATGCCTGTAATGTAAGCACAGAAAATGGAATTGGCGAGTCGAGATCAAATTTCGTGCTATGTTTTCTCACTTTCACACAAATGCTTTTAGAAAAGTCATAAATCTGTTTCTTCTCCAATTCAGCTATGACTCAGACTGTGGCAACCAGTTTTGGGTTATCCCACTTCGTTAGGGATTGCTCTTTTCGTTCATAAAAAAGCAAACTCTCTATTTAACTCTTGATTCCACATGTAGTCGAACATAAAGGACGCTGTCAACGGGGCGCGTTCTCTTTGTTGGTCCTCTACTGATTTTTTTAACTCTATCACACAAGCACATACACACATGTGTTTATCACACACGCATGTTTCACACACACACAAACACAAACAAGCAAATTCTCATAGCTAGTTTCAATGTCTTTTCTTTTCATTTCAATTGTATACACATGCAAATTTTATTAATACATTTGTGACAGAGAGTCTGGGAAGCACACACACACACGTATATTTTTTTAGTGAAATTGGAGTAGATTTGAATAGCAAAATTAAATCAGAACATTCTGTTTACTGATGGGGAAATATGATCTAGGACAGAAGTTGTACCCATTGAATCTGGGTCATCAGTAGACAATGGAAATGGTCGAAATAATTTTTATCGATTAAAAATTGAAATAGAGCTGAGTAAGCTAAAAGGAACTTTGGAATTAACATGATTTTGGTTGAAGCAGCCAGATAATCGCGTGCGAAGTAGTAGGGCCGAGGGTCAGTTATAACCAGCCGGGTTTATCTATATAATCGTGTAGCCATGCTGAAAAAAGACAGACGGGAGAAAATTTTTGAATTGGCCCGGGCGAGCATTGGGAGGAGGAACGCCGCCATAACTTTTAGCCCCGCACAGAAATCTTTATCCCTCCATCGCAAGAGTCATATATCGTTCTGAGAAAATTTAACAACAAGATAATCACATACTCTCTCTCTCTCTCTCTCTCTCTCTCTCTCTCTCTCTCTCTCTCTCTCTCTCTCCAGTGTATGAGGTTTTGGTTTTTTTTTTACTTTTCTGTAACCCGTTTCTCTTTTCTACAATTCTTTTCTGCTATATAAAAGACATTAACGATTCAACTATTGAATCGGCTTTCTGCAGATATTAATTTTTTTTTTTTTTTTGCTGCATTCTATATTTCTTAGCGCAGACTCCCCAGCCGTGTATACATCTTCAGTCGACCGTGAATGGACGAACATCATTCTGCTTTCTAGATAAAACAAATCACAGGATTAAACCAGCGGACCGTTCGAATAATCTATGGATGCTTAGGGGACCTATGGCCACTCCCTTAAGTTCGGTTAGGACCGAGTAGACACCTCAACGCCGAATATAAGACGTCGGAAGTAGAGGGGCCGGGGCGAAAGTGTCAGACATTCATACAATTGTCGTTTGTTTTAAATTCATTGTTTTGTTTTTTTTCTTTTTCTTTTTTCTTTTTTTTTTTTTTGATTCACATGAGTCCACCAATTGTTTGCGGGACAAATGTTCCAGGAACCCCTGCATTATTTAGTATAAAGCGTCCACACACTCGTATCAATAGTGTAAAATACCATAAAGTGGTGACTCGAACATCATAAAATCCCGCAAAACAGTCTAAGAGAAGCAAAACTCAATTCCAAACTGAGGAGAAAGCAACGGCAATCCA
This sequence comes from Acanthosepion pharaonis, assembly GCA_903632075.3. Lineage (NCBI taxonomy): Eukaryota > Metazoa > Mollusca > Cephalopoda > Sepiida > Sepiidae > Acanthosepion > Acanthosepion pharaonis. The sequence continues at coordinate 275,360 of CAHIKZ030005409.1, read as the reverse complement.
CTCCGCTATCTTTCCCAAGTAAGCATTCCAATTCACAGATAATAAAGAAAAGGAATCTTCGGACAGCCATGATCGCCTACATCATAAAGATAGGTGGTATAAAAAAACTGATTTTACGGCATACCAACTTCTGATTGGCCATCTCCTAGTGAGTGTTACGCTTGTGCCAACATGCACCTTTGTGTGAGTAAATGATTTTCCCAACTTAATCCGGGAGGAACGATGAACTACCACAACCTTGAAGCAATACAAGACATCATTTGTAACCGAGTGTCTCTTATTCTTCCTAATATTTATTCTACTGGTAGTAAAGTAAAAATTATTTACAGGATAGGAAAGAAAGAGATGACTAGAGCATATAAAAACATCTAAAGATTTTTACAGAGCTTCGTTCATCTAACAGATGTATGAAAACTTTATTTCTACCTATACGACGATTAATTATTAAAAAAGCCAAATAAAAAGAGTTATTTTGTTTTCAATGATATAAAAATATTCTCCCGGACTGTTTTGAAAATGATATTAACGAAAATCAAAATATCTACAAAATTAAGTGTATACTTTCTCGAGATCATGCATATATACACACATCTCTCTCTCTCTCTCTCTTTCTCTCTCTCTCTCTCGCTTTCTCTCTTTCTCTCTTTCTCTCTCGCTTTCTCTCTTCTCTCTCTTTATATATATATATATATATATAGAGAGAGAGAGAGAGAGAGAGCGCGTCTCACTTCACTTCACTTTAAGCGTCTCACTTCACATAGCCTTCAGTCAGATAAATAATGTATTTCGTTTCTCTAGATCAAATGCCGATGTTCTAACAATTATTACTAGATAAAAACGGCGAGGCTCAGGCTGTGCAGATATTTTGAAAGCGTTTGACAGGGTTTGGCATGCTGCCCTTCACAAGTGTCTCTGGCTAAATATTTGAATTAATCTAATCGTTCTTCAGAAATCGCCATTATAAAAGTGAAAAGGTAGCGACTCCCTTTTCCCATGAGAAAAAAATGATTATTTATGTTAAAAAATTCTGAATCCAATAAGTATTGATGAGTGTACGTGAAATAGTTTGGCCGTGCATAAGTGATCAAAGAAAATCTTCATAGAGAGGCGGAGTCAGAAGGCAGAGAGACAGCAAAAGAGGCAGTGATGGATGGCACCTTATTCGTTGCAGCTGAAATTTCCGAAGTGTCACCGGTTTGGAACGAAGAAATCATCGACAACCAGGATTCAGAAGGAATCTTCATTCCCTTTAATTTAATTCAACTGAAGTCTACTTCATTTTAAATAAATGCTAAAAGATTTAAATTTAACAAACTTGTAACAAACTACAAGTTTATCTGAGCTAAAAAAGGAACGAATGTCCTAACTACAACATTACATTTAGATTCAGCCGACCTTTTTTTATCTCTTTTGAATGAATGTCGATTGTTTGAGCTTATAAGTTTCTCCGATCTGAAAAGAACGAAATGTTCTGATTACATTATACTTTGATCCGGTGGATCCTCTTTTCTCTTTTGAACAATTGTCGGTTGCGATCACTTGTATTTGAATCATTTCTATCACTTCTCAAAGTGCAACAGATTAACTAAAAAAAATAAATAAAAATAATATCCATAAGCTCAAAAATCCTAAATATAGTCTTTGTTTTGAGTTTTGTTTAAAGCCATTGAGTGTGTCTTCCTGAATCTTATTTTCTGATATTTTTTATTCTACGAGGAAGTAATATTTGCAAACATGATATATTTACACTTAGCTCAACACAATAGTTAACTAAGTTTTGATGTGGAATTTTCACTGTGCAATATTCGATCTATTAGTTTAATAGTTTAGGTTAAGTGCATTGACAAGGAACTTCAAAAGTAAGTTGTATAAATAAAGTCGATTAGATTCCCAAGTCTCACATAAGTGAGAAATATTACGTTGAAAAGGAAATGTTGTAATTCTAAATTTTTGAAATGTAAACAGAATGAATACCAATAATATTTTGCATTAAATTGATATTTGACAAGCTTATTGAACAAACCTTCTATAAATTTATGAGATTACGCTATTAAGCGGTGTTCAATCCCAGGTAAAATTCCAGAATTTTGTAAGCTAATTTTCAAGGTGGCAATAGATTCTACATAACCTTACTCCTCCCATCTGACTGTACGCCACACTTATGTAATCTTAAATAATATCTATAATCTTAAATGTTTTTGTCTTGAACATCTAAAATGCAATGAGCGTATCCAAATCGATTTTCATACAAATTGCTTCCAATAATAACTTGATTTTTTACGATTACATATGCCGAATGAAAATTGCGTAACGGTCAGTCTATACTCAGCACCTGAAGATTGAGTTGTGCATGAAACTCCGAGTCGTGCTAGCGGTGATGGGTAATATATATATATATATATATATATATATATATATATATATATATGTATGTGTGTGTGTGTGATTATAAAAGATAATGTGTGTGTGATAGAGAGAGAGAGAGAGAAAGAGAGAGGGAAATAAAGAATGTATGTATGTATGTAAGTTGGTGTATTAAGGACAAAAACGAAATAATATATTTACAGTATTTTTCTTTACTCTGTTTCCCTCTCTTTATTTTTGTCGTCTCCTCCTCCTCCCTCCTTAATTCGCTTTACTTTCTTTATAACCTTTTCTCTCTTTTATTCCACTAACTCTCTCTTGCGACATTTTATTCTTTTTTTCTTTTTCGACAAACACATTTTCGGCTCCTCTTTCTTGTTTATTAAAATTTTCTTCTGTCTTTCTCTTCATGGAATATTATAATTGTTCAAATGTTTTTTCGCGATAAAACTTCATTTTCTTTCGAAAAGTAATGTTCTTCCAATATTTATTAACTCTATCTTCTTTTCCTTTACAATCCGTTTTCTTCTTTCCCTTCTCATTCTTCTATTATCGTCTCCACATCTTTTCTGTGAACCTCCCTTGAAGCTAGTACATACTGACGCCTCCTGGTGGCAAAATATAGCGATACTCAAATTAATGAACATTTAAGGTGAACACAAACATAACAAACTGACTAAAAAGGTGCATAAATATAAAGGACCAAGCAAAAAGGAATGAAAGACAAGTAAAATCAAGTGACAAGTGCACATTGCTGACGTCATTATCTGACCTTAGCACCTTAAAGTGTCATACTTACGCCAGATGACGTCTGAAAAGAGAAGAGACAAGCAAATTGGCATGCGCATGCATATATACGTGCATTCATACATACATATAAAAGTAGATGCATTTTTGTATTTGTATTTGTGTGTGTGTGCGCGCGCGTGTGCAAATGTTATTTGAGTAAATCTTTAAATTGTAAATACATTTAAATACATATGTTTTTATGCGAGAGAAAAACAGATGTGATAGAAAGAAAGTGGTTTTGATTATAAGTTTCTGAATTTTAAAAAATATTTTAAAAATATTTTAAAAAATATTCCAGCATATATACTTTTACTTACAGACACATACACTCACAAGTGCACACAGATAAGTTTGCAAGAATGTCATTGTTGAGGGGTCCACCCTTTTTTATACAAATGGACTCCAGTGTATACTTATACTACTGCAAGTGAATACCCGGAGAGCAAGACCGAAGAGTCGAGTCCAGAGTGACAGTAAAAGGTTGCAGGTAACCAGAAGAGTGAGGGGTGAGGTAACAGCGTTGTAGGAGTCACAGTGAGCGAGCACGTAGTCTCAGTAACAAGTCATACAGCGATACTCCAATACCAAAGACATATATTTTGCTACTAACCCGTATTCCTGGAACTACTAACCTGTTTTACCAGTTGGTATTATTACGTTAATACATTATTTGCATTCCTGGCGTTTGTTATTTATTGGTAACGGATTTCAATCCGGAATCCACAACAGTCATATATATATATATATATATATATATATATATATATATATATATATATATATATATATAATTTTTAACTTAACTTGCTTAACTTTGCTTAACTTATTCGAACATCAACTACTGTTATAAATGTATTTAAAACCCCCAAGTAAAACTCACAATAACATACATGGAATATCGGCAAATGTCGCTTCACTCTACTTAACGAGGAATGTTTTCAAACTCTCTTATTATTATCGCTCGACCTCCTCGTCACAGGCACTAAAACAAAAATAAAATAAAACCCACGATAAAATAGACCGAGATCGCATATTTTATCCCTTTTTTTCAAAGCTAAACGAACATATGTAAATACGCTTCATCTTGTTTTAAGCCAAAACCAAAACCTACCATAGCAAAACTTATACTTAGTAAAAATTTAAATTATAATTTATTGGGTTATCTCTCACTGTGAGTTACAACTTGCATGAAGCCAAAACCCGAATTCCTAATGATTCCATCCCCCGAATATGCTCACCAGGATCATTGTGTACCAGTCAACCCTATGGTCATAAGGTGACAGTCTTCTCTAACAATCCATGAAAGGGAAAACCTCCGACTGAGAGAGCTTGCTATTACTGTCCTACTTTTCTGGGGCTATGGAAAGCTAACTCACAGTTTAAATAGCGAGATGCACGATGCACTCCACATAAAAGCGCTACACCCACCCAACCCCTACAAAGCTCTACGATGACAGGAGCGGGGCGAATCCAATTAGTGGAATATGCCAGTGGAAACCACAATTCAAATCCTGCATGTAGGTGACCCATGTAAAATTTGTCTAGTTGCAGGTCTGAAAACTGCATCATTGAACAGCACACTAAGTAAATATTCAAAAAGCATAACTTGCCCCATAAAGAGAGATGCCTAGAAAGGTTGTCTTTCATTCATACCAGGTTGTTTATTACAATCAACGAGTATCTTTCACAACCACTCGTAGAAAACAAATGTAAACTCAGACCAAACTGAAACAATTTTTCAAATATGTCTGCCCGAGAAAATAAGTGAAACACAAACAATAAAGACCAGAACGCAGATTTGCCATAACTGAACTAAAAATTGACTAACTTGAAATTGACATGACCGATATGAAGGAGGCCCGCTTTCTAGACCAAGTCTAAACGAGTACAAAATAGTCTACATTAGTTGGGGAAGCAGCAAAAAGATGCCCCTCTCCAAATAGGCTTCATTGCAAGAAACGCCATTGCCTCTAACCCCTGCCGACATAACTACTAATGGAGAAACTCAACTTTTAAGCAGCGCCGCCTTTTAACAAATATTACAGCCATAGATGGTCATTGTTCCAGATAACATCGTAAGCTGGGACAAAGGCACAATAATGACATCGTCAAGAAACAAAGGTTCAACGATAATGGGAAGCACCTTCTCAACAACAACTGTGCATTACTAATATAATACTTTAGCGCCATTTTCGCTTTCTTTTCATTGTCCACTCTTTGGCAATATCCACTTCTACTCATTTTGTGTTATTGTTTTTATTGTTTTTTTGTTTTTTTTTTTTTGTTTTTGTTTTGTTTTTTTCTTATCGTGTTTCCTTTTCTTTTTGCTATTTTTAACTTTTGGAGGTTGGGAGCTCCGTGAGCCTTCTCATTTATCTTTATACTAATACTTTATGCATTTATACTCAGTTAGCATCAACCTTAAGTTGACCTGCCTTTCGTGCCAACGCTTTTTGCTTTTTTAGATCAAAGATTTAATTTCTTATCTGATAAAACTGAAGGACAAGAAATAGCAAACGACAAAAATATTTGGGAATGCTTAATAGTTCTTTCTCTAATTAATCAATCTCCAAAATGCTTTCCAACTATGTTTTATTTAATATATGTGTTGTGGTAGGATCCACCTAATTTGCATAGTGGAGTACCGACCATATAAATATGGTTGGTACCTGGAAGAGAGGAAGGAATCAAGAGATTCAACCAGAGACTCTGCCCGACTGCGACTCATTCAACACATTCTCCAGGAACGGTCTTACCAGGAATATACAAAAGACTATATGTAAATATTGTGTGCACTTTCTTGTTTCAATACATTTTGTTCTAAGTACATTTTGTGTTGCATTATTATTCCTTGCATTAGTCAAGTTTCAACAATGGCAACGAAGTAGAAAGAACTATACGAAAAAAAAAAGAATTGATAATTGATAGCCTTCAACATTTGGGACAAGTCATTGAAGAACCCAGGCTGAAGGAAAAAATTACTAATTAAAAGTCCAACATCTAATGGAACGGCGAAGGATTCTGAATTTCTGGATATTTAGAACTCGTTAAAGGACGACTAAGCTAAAGGAACGTTCACTCAGAAAAATTTGAAAGGTGTCGTAAACGAATAACGGTGATTCAAAAAATAAAAAAAATAAAATAAAAAAAAAACGGGCCGACTACAAAAACATGCATGGATTTAAAAGGCGCACAAATACATCGTGTCGACTTTGAAAGGTAACGAACTTTAAAAAAAAAAAAAATTTTTTTTTTGGTTGCTCAACAATATTTTACAAAGCAAGACATAAAATAAAAAAGTCGTAAGTTGTTTCGATTTTTCTGGTCAGATTATATTATATCCGTGGATACACAAATTAAAAGTATATTCTTTGTTGCATGAACACTATTAGCAAAAGATGGATGAATTATCCAAAGTCATATCTGAATTATTCAAATCCCAGCAGTTGAGTCAGCAACGTCAAAGTGAACAGTTTGCCTTATTAATAAGGGAACAACAGATAGCACAGCAAAAATATCAAGAAAAGCAAGAGGAAAGACTGGGAAAACAGGAAGAAATGCAGATCAAGGTTTTAGAAATTCAAAAGTTAACACTGGAGAAATTAAACAACAATCAGGCAAATGAAGGAAATTCTTCATATTCTAATAACATCATATTTAATTCGCTGGAAACTTTCAACTATGGGCCAGACGAAGAAAAAACGTTTGAAGCATACATTAAACGATATGAAGATATTTTCTATACAGACTGTGAAAACTGGTCGAATTCAAGAAAAGTCAGTCTATTACTAAGAAAGCTAGGTACAGCAGAACATAGCAAATGTGTAGATTTTATTCTACCGAGAAGAACGAATGAATTGGAATTCTCGGAAACAGTGAAATTGCTAAAGGAGTTGTTTGGAGCAAATATGTCGCTTTGGCATAAGCGATGGTTATGCATGAATGTCGCTAAATCCGACGATCAGGATTACTTAACATATGCATCTATCGTGAATAGACATTGTGACAATTTCAGATTGGCAGAGATTACGGTTGAAGAATTCAAGTGTTTAATTTTTGCTCAAGGACTGGTATCCAGTAAGAGTGCCGAAATAAGACGTAGAGTTTTGGCTAAACTCGAATCTGAACAAAACCTTACCCTACCAAAGTTAGCAGAGGAGTGTCAGCGGGCCGTAAGTTTAAAGAAAGAGTCTCAAAAAATCGAAGAAGCTGGCATTGCTTATATCAAAAAAAATTTAAAAAACAGTCAAATTACCCATCAGCAAAAAATTGGAGTAAAAATTCGGCGTATTTTAAAAATAAACAAGAAAAATTAAATGAAAAGAACGAGGAGGAAAAAAAAATGGTTCCACCATATAATTGTAGACGTTGCAACGAAAGACACTGGGAGGTAAATTGCCCATATAGAAATAAAAATGTTTCGTGTGCCACAAGAATGGACACAAAGGATCGTGTTGTAAAACGAAAAAAGTCAGTAGCCGAATTAGACAAACAAATTCAAATATAAAATCAGATAGAGATTTGAGGAAATATGTGACGACTGAAATATTTAAAAAGAATATCAAATTTCAACTCGATTCGGGTTCAGATTTAACAATAATGAACTATAAAACATGGAAAATTTTAAAAATAGACAAGAAAAATTAAATGAAAAGAACGAGGAGGAAAAAAAGGTTCCACCATCAATAATAATGATGTCAACGAAATGCGCTCGAACGGTAACTGGAAAGGAAATTTTAAAAACTTCGAAGGCGAGATTGTAAACTTTTCCATGAAATTGAACGGGATAGTTAAAAAAATTAAAAAAAGTTTTCATTCTGAAAATGGAGAAAACTTGATGGGTACAGATTTTATTGAAACATTCGAATTGTGGGATAAACCGTTAAACTCATTCTGCAGAAAAGTTAGGAAAGTAATACGCAAACAAGACAGGATATTAAAGATGAATTAAAAGAAAGGTTTCCGGAAACCGCCACAACTGGTCTTGGAAGATGTAACAAGTTTGAAGCTAAATGGTGGAGTTATATTTTCAAAAATCGACTTATCAGATGCCTATCTCCAAATTCCCGTCGAAGAGGAATGTTCGAAGCTACTAGGGATAAACACGCATAGAGGGTTATTCAAGTACAACAGGCTTCCTTTTGGTATTAAAGTGGCACCAGCCATTTTTCAACAAGCTATGGACGTCATGTTGAATGATTTAGACTTTGCGTGCGCCTACTTAGACGACATCTTAGTAAGGAGCGAAACCGTCGACGAACATCGAGAGCATTTCAATCAAGTATTTAAAAAGATTCAGGACTTTGGTTTTAAAGTCAAAGAGTCAAAGTGCGAATTTGGTTTGGAGGAAATTAAGTATTTAGGTCACATAATCAACAAAAAGGGCACATTTCCAGATCCGGAAATGTCCATTGCAATTAGAGACATGCCGACGCCCACTAATGTGGCGATGCTACAGAGTTATCAAGCGTTCATTAAAGGAATGTACAATCTATGAGCTCCGTTGAATGAACTGCTAAAAAAAGACAAGGCATGGGAATGGACGGTAGAATGTCAGAAAGCCTTTGATGAAATAAAGAGAATGCTTACGTCCGACCTGTTTTTAACCCATTACAATCCAAAACTGGATATTGTAGTGGCAAGTGACGCCAGTTCATACGAGATAGGAGCGTGTATTCAACACATAATTCCAGATGGTTCTAGAAAATCAATTGCACATGCTTCGAGAACTTTAGGAGAAAGAAGTCCCAGGAGAAAAAAGAAGTTACTTTGCCATACAAAAATCGAAAAATCCAGGCGTTGAAACGGATCATCATTTCACCATTTTTGGTTCAAATCGTCTGTTGAGATGGGGAACCATTCTTCTCAATTATGATTTTCACATAAAGCACCTATCATCCAAAAATATAATTCATGATAGTTTATCAAGACTCGTACCGAGTCAAGAAGAAAGATTCGAAGAATCAATTATTGCAAATATCAGAGCAGATTATGAGGTGAAAAGCATGGTAAACAACATTGTAAGAGAGCTACCGGTTACACTAAAGGAAATTAAAAAAGAAGCTGAAAGCGATGATTTCATTTAGAAATAAAAAGCAAAATGGTAGCAAATGACCAAAAAGTGCAGGAGATTTATTCAATAGGTGAAGGAGTTTTATTATATGGTGAGAGAGTAGTAGTACCAAAAAAGTTGCAGAAAAGAATACTACGGGACTTTCATATGGGTCACCCGGGGTTAATAGAACAAAAAGCTTAATGCGAAGCTTTGTATATTGGAAAGGAATGGATGTGGATATCGCAAACATGGTTCATCGATGTAAAGGGTGTGCGTTAGCAGCTAAGGCACCACCTATAGTACACAAACCATGGCCCAAGACGGATCATCCGTGGACAAGATTACACATTGATTTCGCTGGTCCAGTAGAAGATTATTACTACTTAATAGTAGTAGATAGTTTTACAAAATGGCCGGAAGTACTACGCTGCAAAAAGCCTACGTCTAATACCACAACAACTTTCTTGCATGAACTATTTGCACGGTTCGGTGTGCCAGAGTGTATTGTGAGTGACAATGGTACACAATTCACTTCTGAAGAATTTAAGGAATTTTGTGAGTTATATCAAATTAACCACATAACGACGTCGCCGTATCATCCGAGGTCCAATAGACTCGCAGAAAGATTTGTCGATTTAAAGCGCGCTCTGAAGAAATCCTCAGGAGTTCCAACGGAAAAGGTGCTTCAGCAATTCCTACAAGTATACAGAATCACGCCAAACCAGAGAACACACTCAAACATGGCACCAGCTGAACTAATGTTCGCTAGGAAAGTTAAGTCAGTGTTTGACAAACTTTTTGCCAGGAAAAATAGAGTAAAAAATACTATGTATACAGCGAGAAAAAAGATACACCTCCGGAGAGAAGGTGTTTTTCAAGTGCTATAAAAACAACGTTGAGTTCTGGGAACGAGGCATAGTGGACAAGAGAATCGGTGACCTGGTTTACATAATTAAAGGGCCGAAGAATACTCATAAAAGGCACCAGAATCAACTTAAAAATGTTACGTTATAGAGCATGAAGAGAGTATACCGGATGAGGAGGAAAATCCCATTGAGGTAATGTATGATATGTTTCAAGTAGAACCTCCACAGAATACACCTGAACCAAGAAGATCCGGTAGGAAACGAAAGTTCACGGACCCATTGAACGTGAATCCAAAACGGAAAAAAATTAAAATTAAAATGGACATATGCAAATGGATGCAAAAGAAATAGCCATAATCATCAACCCATATAGGAAGCCAATTTGAAATCCAAAAGGGATTCCAAGGCTTGGGAGGGGGTGTTGTGGTAGGATCCACCTAATTTACATAATTGGAGTACCGACCATATAAATATGGTTGGTACCGGAAGAAGAAGGAAGGAATCAAGAGATTCAACCAGAGACTCTGCCCGACTGCGACTCAGTCAACACAATCTCCAGGAACAGTCTTACCAGGAATATACAAAAGACTATATGTAAATATTGTGTACCTTTTTTTTTTTCTACATTTAGTACATTTTTGTGTTGCATTATTATTCTATGCATTAGTCAAGTTTCAACAATATGTGAGTGTGGAACAAGGAGATTTTGACATCCGTTAATATATTATTTTTGATTTTCTTGTGATGACTTTGAAACCAAAGTGTAAGCCAACTTTACTGCTATAACAAGATTCAAGGTTCGAAGTAAAAATGATTTTCTTGTAATTTGATCTTAAATTTTTCTGTGATGAAACATTGTCAACTATTAATTTTGATTGTTACAATTCATTTTACTTGTTTTATCGATACCAGTATTATCGATAATAGCATGATGTGGAATTTTAATTAAATGGAGCAATTATTAATTTCTTACTATTATTTTTTCATCTTCATTTTACTTGCTTTATTTACACATGTATTATTAACAGTAATATTATTAACTTGAATTTTTATTGTCAAGCATTATTATCTTTTAGGATTTAATTCATATTAATTTCAATTACTCTATTTAAACTATAGTAACGTTGGGATTAGGGGTTAAAATGAACAGTTGATTTACTTACCCTCGCCAAGAAGATTAATGAAGGATGATAATAATGAGGCAATGATACGGGTGATTTAAGAAAAATAAAAAACAAGATAAGAAATTTACGAATTTACACAATTGAAATTGTGTCAGTAGCTAGTTTCAAGAAAATAAAACAAAAACGTTTAAAGTCCGTAGTTTTAACGTATTGTCCCGAAGGGGAAATGTTCATTCAACAGATTAAATGATCTGATAAAATAATATTCAAAATGTTTAAAACAAAGTTAAGAGAATTCGTTACTCACAAATGGTTGCATACTTTCAAAAGTAGACAAAGAGAGATAGCTTGAAATATTTGCTTTTCTTGGATGTTGAGAGAAAATTATTTGAAGTGCTCCGTGCTTGGTTAAAAGCCGATAATATAATTGGCGAATAATTTTACAGTGGCAAGAACTTGAATGGTGGTTGCAAAGAACCTTTCACATGACTTCAGACAACATTCCCTGATTATTTTTCTCCGAATTTCGCTACTTTTCTTTCTTCTTCTTGGCTCAAAGGCTAATTTCTGCGAATAAAAACTCAGTTCTAATTGAAAAGTCAGGCAGAAATACTCCAGATAAGTCAAGAGTAGAATTTGAAGAGAATTTATGAGCTAAACATTCTGCATTATCATAAAAAGATGTTAACACCTCAATTTGGGCGAAGACAGAAGGATAAAATACTTACTCTTATTTAACACACCATTACAGAGTTGTCAGTAGTCACGAAAAGAAAATTTCTTAGAGGCTATAGGGTGCCTCATTCTATGACTAAAAACTCTGCCTCTTTAAAGACACGTTAAAAATTATTACAAGCAGACACGAAGAGCCGTCTGTTACGTTTGGAACTGGTACAACCGGAAAAAGTGATTCCTTTGGGCTATCGCAGTTGAACAGAGTATTATCATTATAGTTCATTATATTCCATTTCAATAGAATTTGAAATATTCTGTGTTGATTTTGGATTTTTCAAGATATTTGTGAAGCTCTCAATAATTTGGGAGATGCTAGAAAATTTCGGATCATAGAGTATTTTCTTGTGGAAATTAACTTGTAAATCAACGACAGAAAGGAATAACAGTCGTACAGATATCGCAAAAATGGGTGGAATGTCTGTTTCTCGTATTTTATCAGGATAGTGATCAGGGTTAAAAGAAAAGTCGGGAGTGGCGTCGTATAGATAACACAAAATAGGTGGAATGTCCGTTTCTGGTTTATTGTCCGGATAGCGATCAGGGTTAAAAGCAAAGCCGAGAGTTTACCTAATCTTTGTGTTGGCCGAGGTCACAGGGACCAAAAATCTGTATGTTCATGTTAACTCAAGGTGACGGAGATGGGTTGAAAAAAAATGGCAAGGTGGAAGTTGTTGAGGTTGGTAGGGCTGTTCCCATGAACGGCCTCGCGCGTGTTGGTGGATTGGTGTCACGGTGGTAGGACGAGTGGGTTGCATGCTTGCAGAGTCGGAGTCAGAGTAACTGCTTGCGGAGTTGGAGTCGCATTGTTGTGGAGTCGGAGACGCGGCCTGTTGAGTCGGAACCGGTGATTGCGGTGGAAGCTTATGTGCGGAATCGGTAGGCCTGTGGAACGGGCCTGCGGTGATGTATGCACAATCCAATCCAGCAAGGAAGACCTTCATATTCATTCACTCCAGATGCTGTTGCTAATTCAATCAGCTAATTTGTGTGCAATCCACAGGAAGTGATAACTTTTCCAGCTTATTATAGAATATACGAAGGGATCTTCAAAATGGATTGTACATGTTAGTTATGCCGAAGTGACGGAGGTGGGTTGCCAAGTTGTTGTCCCAGAATGGTTAGTGAAGCTATGAATCTGACTGATGATACGAGGGTGCAAGCGTGTGTAGACAGAAGTCACGAATCTGACTTTAACGATGCAGATGATGCGTGAGTTATGAGTCAGAAGAAGTCAAGAATCTAACTATTAAATGTTGACTCTACAGAAGCAACAACAAGAACATCAGTTGCAGCAACAAAACGACTAACTGAACAGCAATTACAACTACAACTACAACAACAGAAGGTTTTTGAGTTGTTTACAAAACCATGGAAGGAAGACCTTCAGATTCATTCACTCCAGATGCTGTTGCTAATTCAATCAGCTAATTTGTGTGCAATCCACAGGAAGTGATAACTTTTCCAGCTTATTATAGAAGATACGAAGGGATCTTCAAAATGGATTGTTCGCATTGGAATGATGAATAGAAAGTTCGTTTATTATTAAGGAAATTGCCCCCTGCGGAAGATGAAAAATATGTAAATTATATTTTGCGGAAGAAACCAGGAGAGACAAATTTTGATGAAACTGTTCTAATACTATCAAAAGTTTTTGGTGATAGAAGCTAATTATTTAATACACGATGTCAATGTATTAACTTACTAAATTCCAACGATGAAGATTTTGTCACTTATGCAGGTGTCGTGAATCAAGAATGTGAGAAATTCAAGTTAAATGAATTAACTCTGGATTTATTTAAATGCCTGATATTCGTACAGGGTTTAACTACTAATAAGGAAGCCGAGATAAGTTCTAGGATATTTCTAAATTAAAAACGGATTCCAAATTAACTCTCCAGAAAATAGTGGAAGAATGTCAACGTATTGTGAATTTGAAACTCGATACTGCAAGGATTGAGGAAAAAGAAAATTCACAGGTACATAGTGCCCGACCATCTAAGATAAAAAATACAAACGTTTTTCAAATCCTAACAGAACAGTAAAAAAACAAATAACCCCCTCTCAATACCTAATACTTGTCATGGTTGTGGAGGTAAGCATTTTAAAAGTTTCTTCAAGAACAAGAAAATGTTATGAATGTGGGAGATTAGGACACAAAAGTATGTTCCGCAAAAATGGAGAAAAAATAAAACGTATGTGAACATGATAAATACATGGAGTAAAGGTAAGCAGCCTAAAAGGGAAATTAACAAGACATCTCAAAAGATGAAATTTGTTTTTGTGTAAATTAATGATGCAAAAATAAAATGGCAACTAGATACAAGATCTGATATCACTATCATAAATGAACAGACACGGAGAAAAATGGGTAAACCCAATTAATTGACGTCTGATAAAGTTGCGCATGAAGTCTCAAGAAAGAGATTGAACTTTTTGGGCGAATTCAGCTGTAACGTTTCTTTTGGGGAAAAACCAAAAGAGCTGTGGTGTTCTCTATTAAAGAATACTGCTAATTTGTTTGGAACAGACTGGATTGCATTGTTTGATCTTTGTGACCTTCCAATTAACTCTTTTTGCAACAAAATAAATGTTATTACGACGAGTACTAATACGGCAACTTAAAAATTGAAAAATGAACTGAAAAAGCGTTTTCCAGAAATTTCCTCAGAAGGTCTAACGACACGCACGAAAGCAAAAGCTAAGTTTGAGTTAAAAGAGAATGTAACACCGACATTTAAGCCAAAAAGTAGTGTACCTTTTGCGGCCTTAGATCCAATTGGACAGACTAAAAAAATTAGGTGTGATATCAAAAATAGACTATTACGAATAGATATCACCAACAGTCTTCGTTAAAAAAAAAGAATAATATAATCCGCGTATGTGCTGATTTTTCAACTGGGTTAAATGAAAGTTTAAAACAACATAACTACACGTTACCAAGTCCAGAGAAAATTTTTGCCAAATTGAATGGAGGTAATTTTTTTTCTAAATTGAACTTTTCAGACGCTTATCTACAAGTACTAGTGGACGAAAACTGCTCAAAACTATTAACAATTAACACTCATAAAGGATTATACAAATTCAACCGACTTTCTTTCGGCAGCACCAATCATATTCAAATAGATAATGGATACCAAGATTGCCGGTTTGGATTGTGCTCAAGCATATTTGGATGATATGCTTATTAAAAGTAAGACTCGAAAGCAACATACGGAAGATGTAAAAAGAGTATTTGAGAGAATTAAGGAATATGGTTTTAAGATTAGTGAAAGAAAATAGGAATTGTTTATGTTCAGACTTAAATATCTAGAACAAATTATTGATAAAAACGGTAGACGACCGATTTTTCAAGAGCGACCGCAATAAAGGACATGCCCACTCCAACAAATGTAACAAAATTACAAGCATTTTAGGTTTACTAATTACTATCATATATATATATATATATATATATATATATATATATATATATATATATATATATATAATATGTACGAATTAAGAGCACCCTTGAATAACCTACTAAAGAAAGATGTGAAATGGCATTGGACAGATAAATGCCAATGTGCTTTTGAAGAGATCAAGAAAATCTTAACGTCAGATTTGTCACTAGCTCATTTTGACCCTAAATTAAAGATTGTGGTTGCATCAGATGCAAGTGATTCGGTTATTGGAGTAGTGATACTATACAAATATGAGGACGGAACAACTAAACCAATAGCTCATGCTTCAAGATCATTGATTGCAGCTGGAAAAAAACTACAGCCAAATTGAAAAGGAAGCACTGGCAATCATATTTGCTATGAAAAATTCATATATTGTAGAGAATTCATACTACAGACAGACCATCGTCCATTATTGTCCACATACTGATCAAAAAAGTTTGTTCCCACACATACAGCGAATAGACTGAAGCGTTGGGGAATCATCCTATTGAATTATTATTGTAATTATAATTATAAAATACCATCCAAAAATTAAGTCATGCAGACAGATTGCCTAGATTAATGCCAAGATTCTGCGAACCACTTGAAGACACAGTAATTGCGGAGATAAGGGCCAAAAATGAAATTAATAATATATACTGTAGAGAACTGCCCATAACATTGGAGGAAATAAGAATTAAATCGGAAAAAGATGACTTTATAATGAAAATGAAGAAGCAATTAAGATTTAAAGGGAAAAAATATTGGAAATAATACATTTTCATTGTGTAATAATGTACTTATGTACGCAGAAAGAATTGATACCAGTATCGTTGCAAAAACGTATGCTAAAGGAATTTCACATACGGCATCCAGAAATTTCTAGAATGAAATACTTAATGACATGTTATACTTCAAGATATCGAAAATTTAGTGAAATCATGCAGAGCTTGTGCTCTGGCAGCGAAGTCACCGTCTATCAAAATTCAACCTTGGCCAAAAACCGATATGCCATCGTCCAGAATGCATATAGACTTCGCAGGACCGTGAAATGGAGCTTACTATCTACTAGTAGTTGATAATTACACTGAATGACCAGAAATATTAAAATATAGAAGACTGACTACCACAGTAATGATAAATTTCCTACACAAGATTTTTGCAAAGTTCAGTGTTCCTGGCTCTATCATTTTAGGCAATGGGACACATTTCACATCTAGTGAATTTAAGGTATTTTGTAAATCATTGGCAATAGAACATATTACAACTCCCCCTTATCACCCAAAATCAAATGGACAAACGGAGTGGTTTGTCACTACTTTTAAAATGGCACTAAAAAAAAGTCGGAGGGAGATGAATCAGAAGAAGAAAAGCTACAACAATTAACACAATGTCACCTGCAGAGTTGATGTTCGCCAGGAAGTTTAAGTCCGTATTTAACAAATTACTACCAGAACGGAAGACGAGAACATCAAGGAATCAAAATAAAGTAAATAAATATTTTAAACCTGGTGATAAAGTGTTTTTAAAATGTACTAACGTGGAAAAGAATTCTGGGAAGATGGCGTTATAAAAAAACGGATCGGCAAAATAACATACATGGTACAGGGAGAAAGGTGGGAACATAATCAATACCTTAATCAATTAAAAAGGAGATTCACTGATTTAGCATGCCCACGAAAAGAGGTACTGATGGAAATATTGTATAATATGTTTGACGTAACCACGCCACCAGAAATTAGTGAACCAAGAAGGTACAGTAAAAAAAAAAAAAAAAAAAAGAACAGCAACGGAACATTTGTATTGAACCGAAGCTGAAGAAATATAGACTCCAGAGGAAGTCATCTCAAAGGGGAGGTGTTATATAGGAATAAAGTGTAGCCGCCGACACTTGAGTTTGAACATAGATCGCTGAATTAGTAGATCACGCGACCATAGAGGAAACGCATAAGTGATTTACTGATGCAGAGGCTGCGAGCGTTAACAGTCGGGAGAAGTCTCGAATCTGGCTTTACCGACGCATAGTTTCCGAGAGTTAAGAGTCGGAAAAAAACCCGAATCTGACTTTACCGATGCAGAAGATGCGAGCGTTATGAGTCGGGAGAAGTCACAAATTTGACTTTACCGATGCAGAAGATCCTAGCGTTTTGAGTCGGGAGAAGTCACGAATCTAACTTTACTGATGCAGAAGTTGCGAACGTTATGAGTCGAGTGATGTCACGATTCTGACTTTACCGATGCTGAACATGCGAGCGTTACGTGTCGGGAGAAGTCAAGAATCTGACTTTACCTATGCAGAGGATGCGTGCTTTATGATTCAGGTGAAGTCATGAATCTGTCATTACCGTTGCAGAGGTTCCGAGCGTTATGAGTCGGAAGAAGTCAAGAATCTGACTTTACCTATGCAAGGCAGCGAGCATTAATAGTCGGTAAAATCTCGAATCTGACTTTACCGATACATAGTTTCCGAGAGTTAAAAGTCGGGAGAAGCCGGACAGCCGAGGTCGCCAGTCAAAAATCGATGTGTGCAGCGATCACGTTAAGAGGTGGAGGTGATGGTGACGGCGGCGGCGGTCAATGCAGGCAGCAACTATCCTAGTCGTTCTCAGAGACCTGCTTTTAAGCAGGTCTGGTAATCCACGGAGGCATGTTTTCCGGCGGGAACGATCACGAGTGGCCAATGCCAGGGCTCGCTTCGTAGAACAGACGCGATGCATGGAGCCTATGCGCAGAAAGCGACTTTTTTATTTCGTTTTCTGCCTTCCTGATGTTCACATCCGGCCAGCATGTAGAATGAATCAGAAAGAGATCTAATTTCAACCGAGTATAACAAATTTTTATATTGAAGAAACGTGAATGTTAAGAGAAGATCGGAAATATTACAAGAACCAGTGTGTTGGTCCTTTTTTTTTTTTGTCTCCAAAGCAAAAGGTTATATTTACCTTTCTTACAAATGATTAAACATTGTTGTTGTTGATGTTTATCTTTGTGCCCAAATGACATAAGAGGTGAAATTTGTATTAATGTATTTTCTTCCTCTTGATCCAATTACAAATCCCGCTTCCTTTCCCCCCGAATAAAAGAATCTATACTGGGTTATCAGAGGAAACTGTATAAATGATTCATAAACAAAACTCTCGCATTTCACAAGCTATGGAGTGTTGATTATTTAAAGTGTTTTAAACAAATTATAAAACATTTTGATTTTGAACAAGTTTTATCACCTTCAATAATCATTTATGTAAAATGCTCAAATCTCTGAATAAGAACAACAATAAATAGTGAATTTATTGGAAAAAAAAGGTGGGGTGACGGTAGTCAGGATCATAAAGTCAATGTGAATTTCACAATTCTTTCCTTAGCTGCATAGTATGTGCTTCACCATACAGTTTTGAATTCAGTGTTGTCCTCACCGAAGATTGGTTGACAACGAAAGTTACAGAGCCCAGACTGTTTAAACCATATGTTGCGGCGGGAGAAGTGGGAGACAAAATGATGGTTTCATACCTATTCCAAGGGTATTTGCCAGGGTATTTTCAAGGGTATTTTCCAGGGTATTTGCGCATAAATGAATGTAACGAATTCAACTGAAATTCAAACTCAGTTCTCCGATTTCTGAGAAAGATGAAAATTATTAGATAAACAAAAAATAGATGAAAATTATTAGATAAACAAAAAATAAGAGAAAAACTTTAAATAAGGTTTTTAATAACATAAGAGAAAAAGTATTAAAAAATTAGTAGGACACGAGTACAGGTGAAGCGAGTCTTTGAAATGAAAGCTTCATTGATATTATTTTAATATCAAGCTAAAACAATTTCCTTGATAGAGTTACTTATCAAGGGAGGTAAATCTGTTTACAACTATGGGAAATAACTATTTATAGTTATTTCCCATAGACGATACTTTGTACTTGGTGATAGATTTT
Organism: Acanthosepion pharaonis; assembly: GCA_903632075.3. Classification (NCBI taxonomy): domain Eukaryota; kingdom Metazoa; phylum Mollusca; class Cephalopoda; order Sepiida; family Sepiidae; genus Acanthosepion; species Acanthosepion pharaonis. Next base: position 256,074 of record CAHIKZ030005409.1, on the reverse strand, counting down.
AGGCTAAGTACAATGTCTGCCTAGAAATTCTCCACCCATTTAATTTTAATGAAAAAGAGCTTACATAGATGTAATTCCTCTCGATGTACTCACCCATCATTTCTTTAATTTTTCAATCTAGTCTTCAAATTCTTTTTAAGGGATCACTATCAGAGGTCTCGATGTAGTATCGTTACTCTCGTCTAAGATATTCTTTTGAACGGTGAATTGAGCCTTGGAAATCGTTGCACTTAAATTTAAATTTAAGCATTTTCTTCCTTGTTATTCTTAAGTATAAATATAACTACCAATATTATGATGAGAATTAAAAAACGAAATGTTATATTTCTTTCTATTTTTGCCTAAATACACGCAGCAATGTTTATAGGTCCATTTTGTTATGTTTTATATTTTTCAATATTATTATCTAACTACATTTTGAATGAAGTAATTTAGATATATTTTTTCATTTTCTGAATTGCTTATGAACGGATTTAGAGAGTTATTCTTTCGATGATCACTTTATTAAATTTTGAACGTTCATGAATTGTATGAACCACTTTATTATCTTAATCAGGACTGTACAATTAAAAAATGTGAAGAGCCACATAGTTTGCAAAAAATTAGACGCGAATCGCAAGAGTAAAATTTTAGAGTAAACTACTGAGTGAAAAAATAGCATAAAATGCTCTATTGCATCCCAAAGGAGACAGACATGTCAATCAAAGATAAAGAATAAAGATTGAACATTTTTTTTTTTTTTTTTTGTAATGTACTTCTCAATAGTCACTGAGCGCTAACAATCATCTGTCGGTTGTTGTTGTTGTTGTTGTTGGTCTTGTTTTAACTGATTTATTTGAAGTTGCTAACACGTTTCTTTCAGCATGCGCTGAGGGCGGGGTGCTATGTAACTACGTCTTCTCTTGTGTTTCGCTTTGAAAGTCGAAATCTGTGCGTTTTTACAATAATTATTTCCCGGAAGTAGGCTTCATAAAAGTAGGCTTTTAGTTTTTTTTTTCTGATTGGTGATGTTAATTTCTAACCAATAGACGCTTTGATTTTTAAAGGTTATATGTTGTATTATCGAATCTTTTTGGTATGTTTGTAATATTGTCTGTTATTGTATAGAAAATAAGGTTTAGGCGTGTTTTAATATGATATATATGCGGGTATGTAATTATGTTGGAAACATGATTTATTTATTTTATTTAAAGTGTTATAATAAACATTTATACTAAGAAATTCAACCCTAGCCAGGTTTAATTATGATGTCGAAATTCAAACCTAGCCAGGTTTAACTGTGATGTCGATTGAAGCATGAAAACCGGTGCAGTCTGCATGTCTATAAAGCTGAACCAAGAAACGGAAGTCTGATAAGAAACCTCAACAAAACTGTTCATAAATGGCAATAAATACGTTTTTCCATTTATTTTTTCTTCAGCATAGACACAATGACACCTTAGGATATCTACTGAAGAATAATATTCTGAACAAATCACATGTTGAACTGGATACATTTGGCAAATATATTCATGTAGTGAAACCAAGATGCTCGTTTGGATCCGTTTTCAAGAGCGCCTTCTCAAGAGAATTCTTTATTAAATCTTTGCACTCTTGTGTTGTCTTTTATCATGTGAGGGAACTCAACTAAATATTTGTTAAACTATTCTTCTAATAAATTTTCTACTTTAGCAAATAAGGTGTTAAGATTCATCTGAAAACCTCATGTATCTTGTTTGTTTTAAGGATTCACACCAAGATAATACGGCAGAAATTACCTCCATGTCACTTTCACATACAAAATGGTAGTTATACTTGTTATTTCTGAAAAATAAAGTAGGCATTTTATTTGTGTTTATACGCATTGACTGAAGACAGTAACAGAAAACATTTACAAACCCTGAGTATTTGTCTCAATTTACTCAACACTAAACATAAAGGTAATATAATTCAACTGTATCGCATATAGAGACCAACGCAATCACAGTTTCCAAAAGAAAGGATATATCCACAGTAATTAGACTTAATATTAATATACTGTATATCTTCCTTGGCTGTTTGTACATTCGCATACATGCGATCATACAGATGGCGATACCATCAAGCACTAAATCAGTCATGGAAATTGTTTCAGTACATGATGACTAACACATGCATCAGATGGGTGGGCATTATCCTGTTGGAACAGCACATCTTCTTCCTTTGTGTTCTGATATTAGCTGAGCTGACTGGAATTTTTCTTTCAAGAGTAAGAAGTAAATTTAATAATTTTCCAAATGTTTTTAGGCCTTTTTTAGTAGAAATACCTTGTTTTGGCAATTTCCAGCAGATATGCCTCTTTTAGATATATATCAGGAGAATTGCCTTTTATGCCTATTTCCAGTATAAGTGCGTTTTTAGACTAGTTTCACCAAAAGCTTTTCATTTTTAGATATTTTTCTGCATATCATGCCATCTTTCTTTTTTTGACCAAATTCCTTTTTTAGCCATGTTTTCGCTGAAATGCATTTTCCTGAGATTTTTCATCAAAAATGATTTTAGACATTTTTTCAGTGTAACTGTTATTTAACAAAAATGCCTTTTCTTATTTGCTTCATAGCAGAAGTGTATTTGTGAGACATTAAGCCAAAATTCGTTTTATCAATTTTTTTCAGCATATATTAATTTTTGAACATTTCTAACTAAAAATATATTAATTTTTAGACATTATTCAGCATAAGATATTTTTCATTAGAATTGCATCATTATAGATATTTTCCAGCAGTATTGCTTTTTAAAACCGTTTTAGCTGAAATCCATTTTTAGACATCTTTCATCACATATCATTTTCAGCAATGACATTTTTAGCTAAAATTTTGACATTTTTAACTGAAATCCCTTTTTAGACATTTATTCTACAGGATCTACAGCATTTTTGGGGGATATTTTTTAAGAAGTTCTTTTTCTGTAGAAATGCCACTTTCAGACATTTTTCAGTAGAATGCATTTATTTAGAGATAGTTTTTTCAATATTTTTTCAATATTTTTTCAATATTCTTCAGCAAAAATATTTTTATAAATATTTTTGAACATAGATATTTTCCTGTATATATCATTTTGACATTGTTAGTAGACATGTTTGTTAGTCCATCTTCACCTGAAATGTTTTATTCCAGACATTTTTCAATGGGAAGGAATTTTAGATATTCTTCAGTGAAAATGCTTCTTTTTTAATATTTTTCAGCAGAAATTCTTTCATAGAACATTTTCAGTAAATATGCTTTTTAAAAACATTTAGGAGAATCTTTTTTAGAAAGAAGCAATGTCTCTAAAAAGGGATTTCAACCGAAAATATCTAAAAAATGAACATTTTCCTTAAAAATCTCATTAAAAATGTTTACTATGAAAATTATATGAAAATGCATTTCTACTTAAATATATACCAGAATAGCATTAAGAAAAACATCAGAAGAGAAACATTTCTCTTAAAATATTTTTGTATTCCTTTTTCAGCAGAAATAACTTTGTTAAATATATTTCCGTAGAAACTCAATTTTGAAAACATTTTTCAGTAGATATCCTTTTTTAGACATTTGTTCAGTAGAAAATCATTTTATAGATATTTTTCTACATTTTTAACGGAATTTATTTCTGTGATATATTTTTAAGAACTGCAGTTTTGCACATTTTCAGCATAAATGCTTGTTTTTATATATTACAACAAAAATACTTACTTTTTAGCATGAATTGTTAACCTTTTTTGCAGAAGCGTTTTGTTTTTTGTTTTTTTGTTTTTTACATTTGTAGAAGAAAGATTTTTGTTAGACAATTTTAAACAGAATCATTTTTTTCAGCTATTTTTCACCTGAAATTATTTTGGGACATATTTCAGCAGAAATCCAATTTTTTTTCAGCAGATATGATTTTTTGGAGATTTTTCTACAGATATGATTACTTTTATACTTTTTTAGGAAAAAATGCTTCTTTTTATTCACCTTTCAGTAGAGGTTATTTTTAGACATTTCATCATTTTTAAATTTTTCAGCAGAAATAACTTTTATGGGACATTTCTTACCACAAATGGTTTTTTTAAATATTTTTCAACATAAATATTTTGACATTTACTAGTAAATTTATTTGCATTGATAAGTCCAGGGAAAAACTACTTTCTAATTTCTACAGGAAAATTATATCAGAAAAATATCTAAAAAGAAGCTAAATAAGGTCTTTAAAAAATAGGTTCTGATGAAAAATATCTAAAAAGAATCATGTGTCCTGATAAAAAAAAAAATTTCTACTGAAAATTTGCTGAAAATAAGTATTTCACATGAAGCCGTCTTCTTCAACACAAATTTCTGCTCAGAAATTCTCAAAGTAAACACTCCACCTAAAAAATATACCCCAAAAATGCATTTCTATTGGAAAATATCTAAAACTACTTTTCTCATTAATTGTAATTCATAAATATTTATATATATATATATATATATATATATATATATATATAGAGAGAGAGAGAGAGAAATATATATATATATATATATATATATATATATATATATTTCGAGAGAGAGAGAGAAAAAGACTTTTTAATCAAAAATGATATTTTCCTTTTCCAACATTATCTTTCGCATAGATGCCTTTTTAAGCACTTTTCATCATAAATGCCATTTTCTGACTTTTTTCATCATAAATGCTTTTCTACCCGTTTCTACTTAAATGCATTTAAACACTTTCTCCACTTTAATGCTAATTTTAACCGTTTTAACAAATTGCAACCAACACTGTTTTTACTAGCCTACTTCTTTTTTTGTTCTGCAAAATGGCTGAACAATACTAAAAATACTTATGCTGAAATAAAATTGTTAAATGTTTTAGCCCTTTTATAGAATAAATGACTTTTTTCATATTTCAGTGTAAATGCCTTTTTAGTACTTTTCATTGAAAAGGTTTTTATTTAGCTTTACCTGTTTTAATTAAATTATTTTAGCACTTTTTAAACATAAATGCGTTTTAGCTGTTTTTCAAAATAAATGTCCTTTTTCTCCTTTTCAGAATGAATTCTTTTCAGCCGTTATTTCTTTTTCCTGTTTCTTTTAGCACTTTTTAAATACTTTTCAGCATAAATGTCAAAAATAGCTGAAAATAATGTTTATTATTGTGACATAGAGAGAGAACCCCCAAACTCCGAGGTGGATTTAGTAATCAACAGTGCTAAAGAAATAGGATGAAGGTGCTAATTACTTGGGTAGAAGGGATTCCAGAGTAATTCCAGAAATAAGTTTATTTTTTTTCTCTTGTTTTTTTTTTTTCTATTAATAATTGTTTCTGGGGTTGAGTTATTAGTTAATTAAATGGAATAATTCCAGAGTGATTAAGAGACGGATTCGTTAAAGTAAAGTTTGTGATAAAAGTTTGTGGACATTTGGGTGGTCTGAATGGCAGAATTCAACCAGACGGAATAAGTGGTTTTGGCAAAACTTAAGTAGACGTTGTCTCCGGAGGACCCAGCAGGAGGTCCGAATCCGATTTTAGTATCTCTTGAAAACTGGGTTCCCGCTGAGTTTCGGGGGCCGGAAAAGCTTGCATGGTGGTCAAAGGCGATTTGCATATTAAAATTCGGGGGCGGTGCCTAAAGATGGTTTAGCTCCGCCTATCTCTATATAAGCTGCCCGCACGCTTGAGTTAGTCAGATCGGAACGCGGCAGAACGCGGAAGAGACGGCTTGTTGGAATTTGCTGGTCTGGTCTGTTGGTTGTCCTTCGTCAAGAAGACCGATCCAAACCAAGAGATAGAAATAGAACCCGTACGAATCCAGATAACTTCGTCAACAAAGCTGTGAGAAAACAGACTGCTATATCGTAGGGTGCAGACGAAGATTCACGAACTACTTCCCTTAGATCAGCCGAAATTGTTTAGGCAGAATTTTTCCTACTCTCTCTCTGTTACTTCCGACCCCAAACGAGTGAACCTCATTACGACATTTTGTACTCGTGTAAATTCTTCGGTAGTGACATAAAAACAGTGGCCTAAAAAGGGATCTTTGTACAGGAACCGAAAGAGTTGCTTATGTTTTCTTTTTCATGTCTTTGCGGCTACGACCAGAAACTTTTTTTTTTTGCATGAATAGTGAGTTCCTTTCAGCGTAATACCCAGCCATTTAATTCATCCTACCTCCGGATCGTTTTGAGGGATCGAAATACTGCTGTTCGGATTAAAAATTCACAACGTGGCGGATAGTGGTGGTTCCTTCAGTTCACCAGGGGAGGACCGTGTGGTTTACTTTTCGGCCAGAACCACCGGTGAGACAGGACAGAGCTGCAGCAGGCAGGGTTTACGTTAGATTATGAAAAATGTCTGAAAAGCATTCATGCTGAAATGCCTTCTTTTACCCTGATGACTTTCAAATGCATTTTAACCCTTTTGCAGAATAAGTCCCAGTTTTAGCAAATTTTTCAACATAAACGCCATTTTATCAGTTTTTAACAGAAATTACTTTTGCAGTAAAATGTATTTTAGCCCTTTTACCAGATAAATGCTTTTTAACCTTTTTCAGAAAATTTCCCAATTTTTTACCATTAACAAAAATGGATTTTACCTTTTCCAGCTAAAAAAAAGATTAAATCATTTTAGCATAAATGCCCTAAAACGGCTAAAAAGTGTTTATTATGGAAAATGGCTTCATAATGTTGAAATATATTGACATTGTTTTGTCCCTTTTCTGTATAAATAATTCTGAATGCCTTTTTTAAATCCTTTTTTTTTAAGTATATATGAAAGTTTCGCACTTTTTCAACATAAATACGTTTTTCAGTCCTTTTTCAGCATCAATGCTTTTTTAACCCTTTTTAATAATAAATGCATTTTTAATCGTTAATCCACAGTAAATTTGCTTTTTACCACTTTTTCATTCATTTTTGTCAGAAAAGCCTGTTTAGGTTTTTTTCCGGTCAAAATGCATTATTTACTTTAGAATTTCTACAGCAGAAATGCATTTCAGTGATCTTCCATGAGAGATAGCATTTTTAACCAATTTCTCACAAAATTTTTGAAGCTATCTAATGGCAGTTATGACTCCTTTTAGAGGAAAAATTGTAGACCTCTTTGTGGCATTTGCAAACATTTTTCATCAGAAAGGTTCATTTTTACATGTGTTACAGCATAAATTTCAGGCAAAAATGTCTGTTTGCATCAGTCACTCTTCAACGGAAATACTTGTCGCGGCCGCCATTAGCCGCTCCTTAGATAAACGACGACCTTTCACAACCCCTGATCTCGCAGATTTAAGTCAAGCAACATGCGAGAAACCGGACGACTAGTCCAATATGGTTGAGTCCAAACCGTACCTCGTGAGCATCGGATTAGGCGGCGCTTTTCAAACATCGAACGACATTGGGATTAATTTAATATCTACGGTTTTCTACTCAGTCTATCCAGGGAGTACTTGAATAAATCGTTTTACATATTGTTAGCCCCTTTTTTTCGTCCAAATCCGGTCTGCTCGGCCCGGGGGCTAGGATCAAAGTATAGTACGCTACCTCTGTGTGCTCCCGGTGCCTTCGCCGAGAGATCGGCGTGATCCCGTTTCCGCGGTCGATCCGCCCTGGAAGACATATCGCCTCTCTGACCCAGCTTCAAGTGCTACCCTTCGGCGTGTAGCAGACCCGGTAGCATGCAGTGCTGGCCTACGAAAAGGTGGCCTTGTGCCAGACACTACTCACGACTACCGAATTCACTAGCAAAGTAAAAAAAAAAGAATAAGTGAAAATACTAAATGTGTGATCTTTTAACCGTAGAATTATTACAGTCTCCTTAGTGAGGGAAAAGGGTCATTCAACACATGCATAAAAAGGTAAAAAATAGGTAGCCAGGAGAAAACGAGTCTGGTGGAAAACAAATATAAAACTTTATTTAATAAAAAGTATTTTGTCTCAAACAGTGGAGACTATCAGAAAAGTAAAGCTAGTTCTTAGCAAGTAGGCAAATTGTATAAGGTAGTGACAAGTAGTCAGTAAAAGAATGTTAATGTTCCGCGCCAAAACGAAAATCAAAATGGCTAAGGCGGTAAAGGTTCCCTCAGAAGGAAAATTCTGGAACAGAGTCTTCTTATGCAAAAGGTACATGCCTACACAACAAGGAAAATACTCACTGCGAGATTTTGTCATGTGTGTGTAATGTTATTTTTTTTTTCTTTCTTTTTAAACTGGTTCGTAAGGTTAGAGTTCCAAAGGTGTATGTGAAGTTTATCAATCATCCGTGTCGAAAAACTCTACGTTCCCTGGTAGTGAACGGAGGAAAGTTCGAACAAGTTGTTCGCAGAAAGTTGCAACCACATGAAGAGATTCGGCATGATGAGCCAAGGAGTTTGCTAGGAAGTTTTTTGTAGTTAAGATATTTCGGCCCGCGTATGGGTAAGGGGCGCGAAATAAATGACATCTTCGTGCGACATCGATCAACCTGCTGTTGTTCCTGATAATTCTCTCGTCCGGCAGTCGACCAGCTACCGCCGACGTCCAACTCTACATTCGTTTCGCCGATGCGACCGAAATCAACTACTCTTGAAAAACAGTCATACCGGACCCGACACCGATACACACATATTTCTCCAGAGTACACTCTTGTACATTTTGGATAAATAAAATCGACGTTATTGTTTCTTAAACCTTTGCCTTTGTCCCCTCATTGTCTTAGCTGTTCACACCTTTCTTCGTAAAGCTTGCGGGGCCGACATCCTTATCGGATGTGTTAACTTTTCAAAATTTCACCAGACAAGATGACTTTTACATACTTTCTTCTCTCATCAGAAATATATTTTTTATTCAGCATAAATAACTTTTTCAGAGTATTCTGCAGAAGAAATGCTGTTTAAAACATTCTTCAGCAGAAATGCGTTTCTCAGACATTCTTCAGCCAAAATCATTTTTTCAGATTCTTCAAGCAAAAGCCTTTTTAGACATTCTTCAGACATATTACAGTAGAAATGTCTTTTTCCAACCTTAAAATGAAATGTATTTTTTCAGCAAAAATGTATTTTTCAGCAAAAAGTTTTTCATACATTCTTCAGTATAAATTCATATTCCTGACATAGTGCATTTCAGGCAGTTTTTAGTAAAATTTCTTACCCAAAATGACTTTTCATACTACATCAGCATTGTCATTTTCAGTCATTTTCTACCTAAAATAACTTTTTCATATGTTTGGATAACTAAAATTAAAGTACTGTCAGTGTCCTCTTTTATGAAGACTACTTTTATTTTTATACTGTATGAACTGTCATTGATATTTTTCTAACGCCAAATGTTCTCTATTTATTTTTTTTTTTAGTGAGTCAACCACTCACATGTAACACAACAGATTATGGGACCAGCAAAACAATTTACATTTCAATGGAGATGAAAGAAAATTTGAATTATAGTAGATAAAATTTCTCTCATTTCTGTGATTACAGAAATTATCCCTCATCATTGAATCGAGTTTACACACCAATGACGGTGCCTCTTATGACGAGAACAATGATTAAATACTCTCATTGTTCGTTCAGTTTCTGGATTATACATTTTTATCTTTAATATTAAGAGATGCAAAGAATGATGGAAAACTAACCCTCAAAATAGTATGAGACCATTAGAGTAGAAACAGCAAACCCAGATTATGCACAAAGTTAACATCACTGAAATGTTAACAGGATAAAAAGGTTATGGACTATATATTATCAAAGCCAAAATCACAACTTCAACCTTGAAAGTAGATGGAGTGCTAGCCTATTAATTGTTTTGGGATCCATCTACCCAGGTTTTTGTCGCTATCTCTGAGTCGGGATTCCAAACATGTAACAACAACAACATTTATATATTCTTTTCAGAAATATACAATAACAATGAAATGTTCAATTTTCCTTGAAGAAAAGTTTGTTCTATAAAGTAATTAAGTGTTCGTAAAATGTGTGAACAGACTTCATAAGGTCAGCCTAATGTGCTTATGAATTCGTAGACAAAAAGCTTAGTCGGTGGTTGCTGATTAATCCCTTCTATTGTGTTCGTGGACAAGGTCTTAATTGGCGGCTGCTGGCTGTTTCTAATTCCATTGTGTGCATGCATGTGGGTGCGTGTGCGTGTACACACGTGTAGATCAAACTGTCCTCTGAAATTTTTGTGAGCCACGAGAAGTACGCTTCTATTTTTATATCCATTAAGGGATTCAAAATCTAATTTTACATAGAGGTGTGAACTTTTTGAATACAAGGTTTTCATTGGTTACAAAATAATTTTAGTCTGGCTCATGAAAATCTTTTTTTTCGAATTTGTATTGGTGGTGAAAGGAGTTATTATTGTTATTTTTAAATGGTCCAAAAATAACTTGTAGTAGGCGTACAACTATGTCCGACAAGTATTTTAACGGATTTTTCCCTAGTAATTATTGTTTATTCAGCAAACATTCTGATTCCTATAATTTCCATGCTTCTAAAGAGTAAGTACCACGGAAAATGTTAATAATTTTGAAAATATTAAAATCAGTTCTTGTATGTTAGCAGAATGTGGAAATAGAGCAAATCTAAATCAAAATCTATCAGACTAGATAAAGATTTTGACTCATCAAAACAAAATAGCAAAGAATCCCATACACCACCAGAGATCAAAACAAATGTGAAATATCATTATATAAGATCTCAAATTCAAGATGCCAATATACGTCTGAATTATGCATTTTCAAGTGACGAGTTCATAAAAATATTGGAAATTCTTCAGCAATCAGTCATAATTATTATAAATGAGTTACCTCCCATTGACTATTTTTAGGATGATTAAAAGTATAAAATTAAAGATACTGTCATTATCATGTAATTCTAACGTTACTACTGTATGAATTATGATTAACTTTTTCCCGGTGTCAAATCTTCTGCATGCATTTTTCACTGATGCCCTACGTCTATTTTTTCTAAAAATAGACATAGGGCATCGCACATATAAATATTTTATTCTTTACTTCATTTGTTTCTTGTTTTATATCTATACTCAAATATGAGTCAATCAATAAAACATGTACAACATGAGACATTCTTCAGATGAAATCACTTATTCTGACATTCCTCAGCATAAATGTAATTTTTTGACATTGTTAAACAAAAATTACTTATTTCATCATTTTTCAGATTTTCAGATATTCTTCAAATATGCCTTTCTCAGATAATCTTTAGCAGAAATGCCTTTTTAAGTCATTCTCCAGTGGTAATGTTTTTACAGACATTCTTTTTAGTTGTAAATGAAGAATGTTCTTCAGTGAAACGCCTTATTCAGATGTCTGTTATTCAGCCGAAATGCCTTACTGAGATATTCGTCAGTGTCAGCATAAATGGATTTTTTTTATATTGTTCAGCAAAAATGGTGCATTCAGATATTCTACAAGCAAAAGGGATTTTTCAGATATTCTTTAGCCTGTGGTGGATGGGTTATTATGTGGTAATATTTGTTGAGAATAGGTTGCGTGTCAATTAACTATTTCCACCAAAATCAGAATGAAATACAAAATTCAACTGAATTGTTTTATAAAGTAACAATAGATTTATTTAGGTCGACGTACAATATGCACAAAAGGATAGGACAGAGTCGTGTCCCTTTAACTTGGAATATTTGTACCAGAGTTCATATTAAGAACAAGACATATTAGAAACTGATAAAACATTTATATACAATCCAAAACGATATACAAATAGAATATAGGTATGCGTTATGTTGGCAAATGTGTATGATGTTTTAGATTTCAGAATGTCTTTCTTGTAAGCGTTCAGAAAGTTCTTAAGAAATAATTTACCTTTCACTGTAATATTTTTAAGGTCGTTCACACATAGATGTTTACTTAATAGATAGTAAATGTAATTTACTTTAGATAAGCTATATCTAAGAAATAATGTCCACAGAATTGGTTGAGTTGAATTGTTAGTGAGTCAGCGTTGAGGTGTCTTTTTTGGCGGCAAAGTCTAGTTTCGAACGATGTGGAGTAAGTTAGCAATTCTCTGTGGTGCTGTCACTGACTTTCTAAAGTTGGTTAAAGTTCTGGAGTGATTTCAGAGTTCGTGAATGTTGGTAATTGTCTTTAACGTCTAGTCAGCAATGATTAAGACGGGAGTTGGTGAAGGTTGCATCTTGAGACTTGGTAACTACTACTCGAAAGGTTCACACGTGTTCGATTTAATAGCCGAGTGGCATATGAGCGGGAAAACAGATTGGTCGCGTGCAGGCGGTTTGATTGGTCGGAACTGACCAATCAGCAGGCCAGATTGGAGGTGATTGACCAATGAATACTTGTTATATTGTATGAAAGTAGAATTTGGCTTACCAGATAGGAAGAGTGCATTTCCTACAAAGAGGTAAGGCTGGTTGTGTTGTGGAAGATTCCACAAGCCAAAATGAACCGGCCCTGTTTAAACTTTTAAATGCATGACATTACAGGATGATAATTGTTGAAATTCACAGGAAAGTGGGTTGAATAGTGAAGAAGAACATTAAAAACAAAATGTGTTAAAAAAATAAATGTTAAAATAATAAAAGGAAATTAAGAACAGTTCCAAGGAAAAATGAACCCAAATGTAACCAGACGGAATTCACTAAGATTAAAACTAAGACTTCCAATACTCCCCCACTTCTCACCAATAAGGAGATGAATGTATCATCCGAGTTTTGGGGCCCTGAGAAAATGGAGAAAAAGAAATAGACGTTGTTTACAAGAAACAGACGTTCTTATTAGTAGAGACCCGTTTTCCCTACAACCTGGACGGTAAGGCTTCTATTCTCCATCCCCTAGTCCTGTAGCGCCACGCAGCTCTGCCCTCTTGGCAACTCCGATCATGCTGTAGTGTCTGTCAATATCTCCTTCAACTCCACCCCCTGCAAAGAACCTCCTACCACTAGAACATCGTTATGCTATCAACGAGCAGACTGGGACTCGTTCCGGGATTTCCTTCGCGATATCCCATGGGACGTTGTCTTCATGCTCCCCGTTCAAGGATGTGCTTCCGAGGTCTCCTCTTGGGTTAAAGCTGGAATCGAGGCTTTCATCCCCTCAAGGAAATATAAGGTCAAATCGCTCTTGGTTCTCCGCTGCTTGCTCAGCTGCCATTGCCCATAGGAATCCACCTATATCGTAGCAACATGTCTGATTGCAATAGAGTCTCTTTGTGTCTGCCCGTAACGAGTGTATGCGTGTCCTCAATGAAGCAAAGTCACTATTTGCTGCTCGAATGAAAGAACATATTGCATCTCGCAAATTCGGCTCCAAGGATTATTGGCGTCTCTGCAATAACAAACCCTCTATACCTTCTTTGTTCAACCCGTTTAAGGTTCTGACCTCTTCTGTCGACAAGGCTGAATGCTTTGCTCGGAAATTCTCATTCAGTTCAATGCTCGACACACCCGATTTCCATCTTAGAACTGAGGCTCAATTGAGCGAGTTGCACATAACCCCATCATCGGTTCTGGGCATCATCTCTAATTTAGACCCCCACAAGGCTAGTGGTCGAGTCGGAATATCAGCCATTGTTCTGAAGAAATGTGCGCCTTAACTGGCCCCTGCCCTCTCCAAATGATATAACTACTGCCTCAATGAATCTTGTTTTCCACCCTGTTGGAAGTCCTTATCCATTGTTCCTGTCTAAGAACTCTGGAGACCCTTCTGACCCTTCTAATTACCGTCCTATCAGTCTCCTATCACTCTTTAGCAAAGCTTTTGAAGCTTTAATCAACGCCGAAGTGGTTATGCACCTTAAATCCCATAATCTGCTCACCGACAAGCAATATGGTTTCCGCTTTGCCCGTTCTACAGCTGATGTGCTTACAGCCATAACTGAAATTGTTTACCAAGTACTTCATAATAACGGAGAAGCTCGTGCCGTAGCTCTAGATATCGCCAAAGTGTTTGATAGGGTTTGGCATGCCGGCCTTTTTCTCAAGCTTCAGGGTTATGGAATTTCAGGTCGACTGTTCGACAATACAATCATTCCTGTCAAACCATGCATTGAAGGTGGTTCTCAACGGATTCTCCTCCAGCTCCTGTCGCACGAACGCAGGTGTTACCCAAGGCTCTATCCTAGGTCCTACTCTGTTCCTTATTTTCATCAACGACCTTCCTGACGCCATAGATTCCCAAGTAGGCATCTATGCGGACGACACTACTATTTACAAAACAAATCTAGTGTCGGTGACAAAACTAACCTGGCCGTTTGTCTCGAAAAGGACTTCCAATCGGCTGTAGACTGGGGCTGGTTAACTTTAAAGCCTCTAAAACAAAACTGCTCTCTATAACTCACCAGAGAGAACCATCCCTGCCTCCCATTAGAATGTCTGACGCTCAACTCCACGAGTGCACCTCTTTGCGACTGCTCGGTCTCACATTGTCTGCTGACCTGAGATGGAACGAATACATTGAGTCAATAGCTTCGTCCACCGCAAGGAAAGTCGGCTCCCTGTGCCGCGCCAGGAAATTTTCCTCGCCGGAGTCAATCCTTCAAATCTACTAATCAACCATTCGACCTTGCATGGAGTATTGCTGCCATATATGCTCCAGAGCCCATTCTGTTTGTCTCAAGGTCCTTGATAAAATCCAAAGACGTATATGCAATGTAATTAGCCTTGATCTGGCATCTCGTCTGCAGTCGCTCTCTCAAAGACGTGCCGCTGCCTCCCTCTGTCTTTTTTTACAAATACTTTCACGGTAACTGCTCCGATAAGCTGCTTTTGCTGGTTTCCAGATTTCATGAATTTAAGCATTCAACTAGGCTGCCATCTCGCTCTCACCCTTTCACTGTTGAAACTGTTAAATGTAGCCGTCTCTTCTACTCCAATAGCTTCATGTCTCGCACTTCTCGCCGGTGGAACTCCCGCCCCATTTCTTGTTTTCCTGATAGCTATAATCTCCAATTATTCAAATGTAATGTCAATCGACGTCTCCAGATGTCCTGATCTATCCCCTAACCTTCTCTTCATCCTTTCCTCTATCACTCTTATTTGGTCTCACTCCAATTCTCTGTAACTCCTTGTGTGCTAGTGGCTTCCCGCCTTGCTTGGGGTGGAATGCTTAAAAAATGTGAAAAAAAATAGATAATTTTCATATTTCTGAATTAAAAATCATAAATGTATATAAAACAATTAAGTTTATTTTCATATTTCTAAGTAAACAAACGCATCAATGTTAAGAAAATATAGCTTATTTACATATTTCTAAAAGAAAAAGCATAAATGTATAGAAAATGTAACTACTTTTCATATTTCTAAATAAAGTATAAATGTGCATTACATTTAGATAATTATCATATTTCTAAATAAAAAGGCATAAATATTAAGATAATATGACATCTATTCATATTTCTAATTAAAAAGATATAAATGTTAAGAAAATGAGGCTTGTTTGCATATTTCTGTATAATAGATTATAAATACTAAGAAAATATAGCATATTTTCATATTTACATATAAAAAAGCATAAATGTGCAGAAAATGTAGCTTATTTCTAAATAAAAAATAAATCTTTAGAAAAATATGCTATTTTTCTTATTTCTAAATGAAATTGGACAAATGCAAGGTAAATGTGGCTTATTTTCATATTTCTAAAAATAGCATAAATGTGTATAAAATGTAGCTTATTATTTTATAAAAAGTTTTGGATAATTTCACTATTTCTGGATATATAAAGTTTAAAGTATTTATAAACGAAAAAGCATAAATATATTGAAAATTATGATAATTTTCATATTTCTAAATGGAAAGGAATAACTAGAAAATGTAGCTTATTTTTATATTATTCAATAAAAAAGCATAAATGTTAGAATATGTAGCATATTTCAATGTTTAGGAATAAAAAAGCGTAAAAGCATAGAAAATGTAGATTATTTCAATGTTTCTAAATAAAAAAGTTATGCTAATTTTAATATTTCGAAATAAAAAAGGATAAAAGGGATACGTGGAAAGAAAATGTTGTTTATTTTCGAGAAAAGCATAAATGTGTAGAAAATGTTTCTTATTTCAATATTTTTAAATAGAGGACCATAAATGTTTAGAAAATTATGTAAATTTTCATATTTCTAACTAAAAATGCATAAATTTAAACAAAAATATAGCTTATTTCCGTATTTCTAATTAAAAAAGGATAAATTTGTAGTCTATGAAGCTTATTTCAATATTTATAAATAAAAAAGCATGACTGTGTAGAAAAAGTAGCTTATTTCAATATTTCTAAAAGAAAAGTAGGTGTAAAAATTATGCTAAATAGCTTGGCATAAATATGAAGATTATTTTAATATTTTAAATAAAAAGGCATAGATGTGTAGAAAATATAGCGTATTTTCATATATCTAAAAAAAAGAATAAATGTCTCGAAAATGTAACTTTTAACAATATTTCTAAATAAAACCTTTTAAATGCTAATTTTCATAATGCTAAATAAAGAGGTGTAACATAATGAAAATATTGCTCATTTTCATATTTAAAAAAGCACAAATGTGTAGAAAATGTAGCTTATTTCAATATTTATTAATAAAAAAGCATAAATTTGTGGAAAATGTAGCTTATTTCTAACTAAATATGTATTATACTAATTTTCATATTTCTAAATAAATAGGCATCAATTCAAAGAAAATGTAGCTCATTTTCATATTTCTGAAAACAAGGATAGATTTGTAGAAAATATAATTTATTTCAATATTTCTCAATAAAAAGTATAATTGTGTATAAAATGTGTAAGAGTATTATATTTTAAATAGAGGACCATAAATGTTTAGAAAATATGTATAGGCCTTCAAAAATTAGAAACTTTATTAACAAGACCCTTATTCAATACTGGTTCTTCAGAGGCACTCAGCTAATATTGTTTTCATTGGTGGGTTAAGCGTCAACTTCATGCGTCAACTTGTTAAATTTTTGTACTTGACGAGCTTTGACTTGAATTCATGTCTGAAGGATTTATCTAGGTCATTTTGGATCCTTCTCTGGTCTTCTTCATTGGTAATTCTGTTGAAGAAGTCCTCTGGTAGATATGAGCTTGTAGTCATTAATTTATTCAATGATTGTACTGGTTTCTTTCTCATACTAGGAGGCTCTCCTTGAAATTACAGGAAGTCTTGGTGCCAATTGTGGATGGGTTGTAGATCTCTGCATCGGTGTAGGAATGTCGATATTCGTGCCAGTTTCTGGTAGGATTTTTCAATTTGCCTCCATATTTTCGGATGCAAATATGGCAACAAAGATGAGGACAATTTCCGAATAATATAAATAGTGTACATAATACCTCATCCCAAAAATATAGATAGATAACAAAATGAAGCTCATTTTCATAATTTGTAATTAAAATGCATGAATGTGTCGAAAATGTAGATCATGCTCATATTTTTAAATAAAAATTGTTAAATGTGTAGAAAATGTAGCTCCTTTTCGTATTTCGAAATAGAAATGCACAAATGTGTTAAAAATGTAGCTCATTTTCGTATTTTGAAATTAAAATGCATAAATGTGTAGAAGAGTAGCTCATTTTCATATTTTAACTTAAATTGCTTAAATTGTTGAAAATGTAGCTCATCTTCATATTTTAAAATGAAAGTGCATAAATGTGTAGAGAATTTAGTTTATATTCATATATTGAAACAAAAAAACATAAATGGGTTGAAAATGTAGTTCATTTTCATATTTTGTAATAAAAATGCATAAAATGTGTAGAAAATGTAGCACATTTTCATATTTTAAATTAAAATTCTTCAATTTTTGAAAATGTAACGCATTGAAAGATAAATGCATTTGTAGAAATGTAGCTCATGTTCATGTCTTGTAATAAAAATGCATTATTGTCTAAAAATGTCATTTTTCTATTTTGAAAAAAATGCGTAAATGTGTAGTAAATGTAGCTCATTTTCATAAATTGAATTTAAAATGCATAAACCTCGAGAAAATACACTTCATTTTCATATTTTGAAGTAAAAATGCATAAATGTGTAGACAATGTATCTCATTTTCATATTTTGAAATACATAAATGTGTTTAAAATATAGCTGATTTTCATATTTTGAAATAAAAGTAAATGAATGTGTTGAAAATTTAGTTCATTTTAATATTTTGAAATAAAAGTTCATAAATGTGTTGAAAATATAGCTGATTTTCATATTTTGAAATAAAAGTCCATGAATGAGTTGACAATTTAGCTCATTTCGATATTTTGAAATATATTCATAAATGTGATGAAAATATAGCCGATTTTCATATTTTGAAATAAACGTGCATAAATGTGTTGAAAATGTAGCTCATTTTCATATTTTGAAATAAAAGTTCATAAATGTGTTGAAAATATAGCTGATTTTCATATTTTGAAAGAAAAGTTCATAAATGTGTTGAAAATGTAGCTCATTTTCATATTTTGAAATAAAATTTCATAAATGTGTGGAAAATATATCGCATTTTCATAATTTGAAATAAAAGTTAAAAAATGTGTTGAAAATGTACCTGATTTTCATATGTTGAAATAAACATTCATAAATGTGTTGAAAATATAGCCGATTTTCATATTTTGAAATAAAAGTTCATGAATGTGTTGACAATTTAGCTCATTTTCATATTTTGAAATAAAAGTTCATAAATGTGTTGAAAATATAGCTCATTTTCATATTTTGAAATAAAAGTCCACAAAGGTGTTGAAAATGTTGCTCATTTTCATATTTTGAAATAAAATTTCATAAACGTGTTTAAAATATAGCTGATTTTCATATTTTGAAATAAAAGTTGATAAATATGTTGATAATTTAGCTCATTTTCATATTTTGAAATAAAAGTTCTTAAATGTGTTAAAAAGGTAGCTCATTATCATATTTTGAAATAAAAGTTCATAAATGTGTTGAAAATGTTGCTCATTTTAATATTTTGATATAAAACTTCCTAAATTTGTTTAAAATATAGCTGATTTTCATATTTTGATATAAAAGTACACGAATGTGTAGAAAATTTAACTCATTTTGATATTTTGAAATAAAAGTTCATAAATGTGTTTAAAATATAGCTCATTTTCATATTTTGAAATAAACGTTCATAAATGTGTTGAAAATATAGCCGATTTTCATATTTTGAAATGAAAGTGCATAAATGTGTTGAAAATGTAACTCAATTTCTTATTTTGAAATAAAAGTTCATAAATGTCTTTAAAATATAGCTGATTTTCATATTTTGAAATAAAAGTACATGATTGTTTGAAAATTTAGCTCATTTTGATATTTTGAAATAAAAGTTCATAAATGTGTTGAAAATGTAGGTCATTTTCATATTTTGAAATAAATGTTCAAAAATGTGTTGAAAATATAGCTGATTTTCATATTTTGAAATAAAAGTTCATAAATGTGTTGAAAATGTAGCCCATTTTCATATTTTGAAATAAAATTTCATAAATATGTTTAAAATGTAGCTCATTTTCATATTTTGAAATTAAAGTGCATAAATGTGTTGAAAATGTAGCTCAATTTCTTATTTTGAAATGAAAGTTCATAAATGTGTTGAAAATATAGCTCATTTTCATATTTTGAAATGAAAGTTCATAAATGTGTTGAAAATGTAGCTCATTTTCATATTTTGAAATGAAAGTTCATAAATGTGTTGAAAATGTAGCTCAATTTCTTATTTTGAAATAAAAGTTCATAAATGTCTTTAAAATATAGCTGATTTTCATATTTTGAAATAAAAGTACATGATTGTTTGAAAATTTAGCTCATTTTGATATTTTGAAATAAAAGTTCATAAATATCTTGAAAATGTAGGTCATTTTCATATTTTGAAATAAATGTTTATAAATGTGTTGAAAATATAGCTGATTTTCATATTTTGAAATGAAAGTTCATAAATGTGTTGAAAATGTAGCCCATTTTCTTATTTTGAAATAAACGGGCTGTTGGGGTAGGATCCTCCTAATTTGCATAGTGGAGTATATAAATATGGTTGGTACCGGGAAGAGATTGGTGGTATCACGAGATTCACAGTCTTTTTTCTGACCGGTCGCGTTTGAGATTGGTTGATTTTTTGTGTGTTGCTGTGTGGCGAGCCGTTTCTGGTACGCGAGGATTTGCTTCTGTGCTTTGCCTGTTTTTTTTTTTGGACGAACTTTAACTGACAATTTTTTTCTGTTAAGTTATTGTTTAAGTTTTATTCTTTTAATTTTTTCCATTTCTTTTGTTTGTTTTAATTTGTTTTTGGGCTTCGGCCCACATTTTTTATTTTTTTAGTCCGGTTTGACAAAGTCTTACCCCACGACTGCTTTTTTATTTTTGTTTATTTCTTTTCAGTTTTTTAAAAAAAAAAGTTAGTTTAAGACAAAAGAAAAAGAAAGCTTTGTTTTTATTTCCTTTTATACCCTCCTTCTTTTCTTAGCGACTTCGGTCGCTTTCTTACTTTTTGGTTTGACTAGTTTGTGTTTTTTTCTTTTAATTTATTTTTTTAGCGGCTTTGGCCGCAAACCTTTTTTTTTTTCTGGTTGTAAACCAGACTTTTTCTTTTCTATTTCTTTTTGTATATTTTTTGAGTTTTTGAAAAAAAAAAGAGAGGAGTTTCTGTTTTTGTTTTTTATTTTCGGCAGCCTTTGGGCTCCATTGTTATTTTTTTCTCTTCCTACCTGTCTATTTATTTATTTCTGTTGATCAAGTTTGTTGTTTATTTTTCTTTTTAGTTTATTTTATTGTCATTGCTATTTTTTATTTTTTTTACTGGTACATCCAGGCTTTTTTGCATAATTTCTTTTTTTTTCTCTCCTAACTCCTTTCTCCAAATTTGGACTTTAATTCAGAGACCCGCAGGTGGTAGTCTCCACTTTCATTTCAATATGGCCGACGGTGCCAGTCGACCTAATGTAAAAAAAGACCTTTTCGGGAAGGCTGCTAAAGCCGACCCGCCTGATAAATCAGCTAAAAAGCGGGCTGATAATAGCACAAAAGCAGACCATGATAGTATCTCCAAAAAAGGAGATACTTCCAAAAAAGACGAAGTTCCAAAGGAGGCACAAAGTAAGACTGCCGAGGAGTTGCCTTCCTGCTGGAAGTTCCCCCCACCCCAAGTTGTATTTTGAACATGGCGGATTTCTTGGGTAAGGCGAAAGAGTACGCCCATCTTGTAAATAAAGATGGGTTCGTCAAAGTTGTCGAAGAACTCGATATGTTCGCAAAAAGAATGGTGACCGTTTTTGTGGTGGACAAGAAAACACGTAAGATTTCTCGCTCCACAAAAGACACAGTGATTAAATCACTTTTGTCCTTGGGGATAAAACCTCAAAGAGTAATTAAGGGCACTGGGTTCTTCATGTGGGACATTCTGCTACCCACACCAGAAGATTGCCTGGCCATGGCCAAAAAAGAGTTAATCACAAAAGATCTGATTTTAAGAACCGAATACGAAGGCCGCAGGCGGACCAGGGTGGCCGTTTTTGAGGTTCCTCCTCAAATTTCGGGAGAGCTCCTGGCTGCATTTTTCATGCAGTTTGGCCAAATTTTAGGGCCCTATCCGACAATTTGAACGGGGGATGGACTTTTGATATAATGCTCGATCAGAAGGCCTTCAAGTCCGTCCCCAACTGTTTGGTGTTTGGCGACCGGAAAATGCCGGTCATAGTGACCGGTAGGAGACCAACTTGCTGGAGGTGTGGAGAGACTGGTCACCTTTCCTCCTCCTGCCCAGGGAAGAAGGCCCCTGAAGTTCCGATCGCAGGCGACCAAAATCCCCCCTTGACGAAAAGGAAAAATCCGCGGCGCCTGTAGTGGGCCTAGCTGCGAGGCGGACCGGTGAGGAAAATCCCTCGGTTGGGTCCAGACTCACATTACCCCGAAATCCGACGCCTGCCACAAGTGTGGATAAGGAGAAGGATGAGGGGGAATGGCGCCTCGTAGTTAGGGGCAAGGGGAAGACAGCGGTTCCTCAGTCCCATCATGACCCCAGGGACAATGTCACCTACAGCCCCATTCCCTCTACCAGCTCTGAGGGCGACGCCTCGGCGTCTTATGAGAAAAACGCTACAGAATCTCAGAAATTAAATGAGCCCAGTTGGGAAAAGATTTTAGATTTAAAAAAATTGAAAGAAAAGCTGGAGAAAAAGCGGGCGAAAAATCAGAAATCGCTGGGAGCACCGGGCCCCCATCCTCTGCCCGTCTTCCCCTTCTTCATCAAATAAGAACATTTTTACTAAACCACCTCCACCAAAATCACTGTCAAATTCACCGACTAAAACATTTCATTCATCAAAACCCTCTCCTGTGAGGACGCCTTCGGGCATGACACCCTCCACTACACCAAAAGTCACACCCATTCCAACACCCATTCAGTCTCCACAAAAAAGGGTCAGAAGCCCAGAATCACAAGTGGCTAAAGAAAATTAAACCATCATATCTCCCAGGGGGAAGACGTCTGACGCGTATGCCGGGAACAGGCGGAAAGGGTCTTCGGGCAAACTAAAAACCCGAAACCACTAAAAGTTCTGTGGAATTTCCGGCACATAAACGGCCTAGATGTGGAAGTGCCGGAATATTTTCAAAAGGCCAGAAGACTGCTGACTGTTGTGAGATCTGGCCCGGGTACGCGGGAGATTTGGGGCATGATAGAGGAGGCAAAGGCCTCTTTGAAAGTGGTGCCCCCAGCCGCCGTCCTTGTGGAAGAAAATTTGGATGAATCAAAACAATGTAAGGGGAGGGTCCCGCTTTTTGTTCACCCATCCCTTTATAGGGCTCTAAAGCTAACTTATCCTGCGGACATCGGCGGCTTGTCTCAGGTGGATACGCTCGATACTGAGATGTTGTCTGGTTCAATGGGACAAGCTGTGGGTGTCCTCTCCCCAGCCATGTTCTATCCTGAAGGACAACCCTAATCGGCTTCACGATGGCTCTCTGGTTAGCTACTTTGACTGTCCGGGGCCTGAGGTCCGAGTCTCGCAGGGCGAGGCTCATTTGTGACCTTCAGCGCCTCGGGGTGAATGTATGTTGTATACAAGAGACCCGGTTTTCTTCTCATGATCGTGAGGATGTACTGTCTAGGGGGTTTGCCCTTTAATCAGCATATTTTGATGGTCGTTCGAGGGGTGTCTCTTGGCTAGTGAGCAGGTCTTTGAAGGCTGCATGTACCCTTGTCTTCGCGGATCCGGCGGGCAGGCTTTGCGTGCTGGATGTTACCATAAAGGATAAGGTTCTTCGTCTCATTGGGGTTTATGCGCCCAATACCCATTCCGAGCGGCCTGCTTTGTTTCGGCAGATCGCGCCGTTCTTGACGACGTCTCGTCGGGTAGTTTTAGCGGGGGATTGGAATGCCGTCCTTGACCCCGATATAGCCCTGAACAGACTTGTGCTGTGAAGGGTAGGACTATTCAGAATAACCTTCATATGGTACGCTTGATCTTAGAATAAGTCGACAGTGAAGCCGCGCTGATCAATTTAGATCAGTCCAAGGCCTTCGATAGGGTTGACCATCGATTTCTGGAGGCTGTCCTTTTGGCGACCGGTTTCGGAGCCGACTTTCGCTCCTGGATCCGACTTTTGTATGCGACCCCCGGTGTGCTGGTGGAAGTGAATGGGGTAAGATCGAAGCCTTTCGTATTGTCTCGCTCCATTCGTCAAGGTTGTCCGCTCTCGCCCTTGCTTTACGTTCTTGCGTTGGAACCATTCCTTCGCAAGTTAAAGGCGAATCCGGTCCTACGCGGAATTTCGCTGCCTGGTGCTTCCATCTCGGCCAGGTATTCTGCCTATGCTGACGACGTTTCGGTTCTTCTGTCTAGAAGAGCCGAGATTGACGAAGTCAGCAAGGAGATCAGTGGAGATGGTGACAGGGGCCAAGATCAACCGCGATAAGTCTGTGGGCTTGCGGTTGGGTGCGTGGAAGGGAGTTTCTCTTCCCGGACCTTTCCTCTGGACGGATGGGCCGATCAAGATACTCGGCGTCTGGTTCGGTCCTGATCTCCAGTTGGAAATGAATTGGTCGGAGGTACAAGGGAAGGCCGAAGCCGCGGGTAATCTGTGGTCTCGGAGGAGACTTTCCCTGAAGGGAAGGGCGGAAGTATGTTTCACACATCTATCCGATCCTCCTGTACCGACTCTCTATGCTTCCACTCCCGTATGCCCGACTAATGTCATTAGTCAAGGCCTTGTTCTCTTTCTTGTGGGGAGGCAAGGCCCATATGATATCTCGCGAGATCTGTTGCCTTCATCCCTCTGAGGGCGGTCTGGGTATGCCTAGCATTGAGATTCATCAATATATGCTTTGCATTACCTTTCTAGACCGAATGTGTCACGGTTTGGATGTGGTGGGCACCTTTTGGAAAGAAGATGTCCGAAAACATTCCCCATCCCTGAGAAGTGTGCACTCGTGCGAGGAGGAGGCCGGCCGTACACCTCGTGTTGAGTGCTCCTTCTACCGCGAATGTCGTCGTGCTTTGAAACTCCTCTTGCGGACGTCGGATAGCCTCTCCGACGCCAAAGCGTTGTCTCGTAAGGCATTATATCGATTGTCAGTTAGGGGGTCCGTTAGAGATGGTCTGATCGACGAGCTCGGTCTTACGAAGCAGGAGGCTCGCTCGATATGGCCTTGGGCGCCTGGGTTGAAATGTCTCAATAATGATGAGGCATCACTCACCTGGCTGATGATTCGTGGGGCCCTCTGGGTCGGCAAAAGACTGTTCAGCAGGCTTGGAGAAATATCCAAACTGCCGTCGCTGTACTGGGAAAGCCGAGACCATTGGTCACGCCTTTTTTCAGTGCAGGACGGTAGTGCCGTTGTGCAGGTTTGTTGAAGGCCTCATGGTTCGCATGCTGCAGGGAAAGTTTTTTGTCCTGGAAGCCATTTCTGTTTGTAGCAATGTGGTGCCGCAATTGACGAAGGCTGAACACTATGTGTTCTGTTGCTTACTAGGGGTTATGCGAGTCGTGATTTGGACGACGCGAAAGAAGGAATTCTATGATGGCGAGAAGTCCACCTCTTCCCAACTGATCTTGTACTTTAAGCATCAGCTTAAAGTCAAGATTAGGACGGAAAGGCGGCGGCTCCCATCATCAGAATTTGGCAAAAGGTGGGTGAATCTTGCGCGAATGTGTAGAGTAAAAGGGGCTGACCTGGAGTGGCATTTGGATGTCGGTTAGGTACAGAATTTTGTCATAACAGGGTTGAACATAGGCAACCCACCCAGATATTAGGCTAGTCTAGGTTTTCTATTTTGAATTTTTAGTTTCTTTTTTTTTCTGGTTAACTTAGCTAGGGTATGCATGCTCATTGGTCCCTTTTATTTCTGTCCCTATTTTTTCTTTTGTTTAATTTCCCATCCCCTCCCTCGTTAGGTGGTTAGTGATGTCAGTTCTCTGGTGGATGCGGGGCGCCTTTCGTTTCGGATGTGTGATTTTTCGTATTTGTTGTTGTGTTTGAATGTGTGTGTGCCTGTGTGACTGCTTGGAGGTATCAATGTTTTCCTGATATTTTTCATAGTCCCGCATTGATTTCGTCCGGTTAACTGATGTTTCTGCCACATTTATGGTTTGTGGGGAGTTTTATTACTAACAAATTTTTGTTTAGTTTTATTGTAAATATTAAGTCACTTTGTAAATATTCATTTGGGGATATTTTTAAAATTTGTTATTTTATGACCCTCCCCCCATGAACATTATCTGTATATAAGTGGACTAGTTAGGACTTCATAGAGAATTTGAGGTATTATGGTGGACGTAGTAAGAAAGGTAGGAGTGAATGTGTTGTTTTGGTGATTGGATTATTGTTGGCTTGTTTGGGTCAGTGTCTGCGACACAAGTTTAGATTTAAGACAGAAGAAGACCGTCCTTCCCCATCCTCCTTTGTAGGCCTCGTGCCACATTTTGTATTATATATACGAATAAATATTGGAATCAAGAGATTCAATCCAGAGACTCTGCCCGACTGCGACTCAGTCAACACATTCTCCAGGAACGGTCTTCCCAGGAATATACAAAAGACTATATGTAAATATTGTGTACACTTTCTTGTTTCAATACATTTTGTTCTAAGTACATTTTGTGTTGCATTATTATTCCATGCATTAGTCAAGTTTCAACAATGGCGACGAGGTAGAAAGAACTATACGAAAAAAAAAAAGAATTGATAATTGATAGCCTTCAACAATTGCGACGTCATTGAAGAACCCAGGCTGAAGGAAAAAATTATTAATTAAAAGTCCAACATCTAATGGAACGGCAAAGGATTCTGAAGTTCTGGATATTTAGAACTCATTAAAGGACGACTAAGCATAAAGGAACGTTCACTCAGAAAAATCTGAAAGGTGGCGTAAACGAATAACGGTGAATTAAAAAAAAAAGAAAAAAACTGGCCGACTACAAAAACATGCATGGAGTTAAAAGGCGCACAAATACGCAGTGTCGACTTTGAAAGGTAACGAACTTTTAAAAAAAAAAATTTTTTTTTTTTTTTTTTTGGTTGCTCAACAATATTTTATAAAGCAAGACATAAAATAAAAAAAGTCGTATGTTGTTTCGATTTTTTTGGTCAGCTTATATTATATTCGGGGATACACAAATTAAAAGTATATTCTTTGTTGCATGAACACTATCAGCTAAAGATGGATGAATTATCCAAAGTCATATCTGAATTATTCAAATCCCAGCAGTTGAGTCAAGATGAATTAGTCAAATCCCAGCAGTTGAGTCAGCAACGTCAAAGTGAACAGTTTGCCTTATTAATAAGGGAACAACAGAAAAGACAGCAAGAATATCAAGAAAAGCAAGAGGAAAGACTGGAAAAACAGGAAGAAATGCAGTTCAAGGTTTTAGAAATTCAAAAGTTAACACTGGAGAAATTAAACAACAATCAGGCAAATGAAGGAAATTCTTCATATTCTAATAACATCATATTTAATTCGCTGGAAACTTTCAACTATGGGCCAGACAAAGAAAAAACGTTTGAAGCGTACTTTAAACGATATGAAGATATTTTCTACACAGACTGTGAAAACTGGTCGAATTCAAGAAAAGTCAGTCTATTACTAAGAAAGCTAGGTACATCAGAACATAGCAAATTTGTAGATTTTATTCTACCGAGAAGGACGAATGAATTGGAATTCTCGGAAACAGTGAAATTGCTAAAGGAGTTGTTTGGAGCAAATATGTCGCTTTGGCATAAGCGATGGTTATGCATGAATGTCGCTAAATCCGACGATCAGGATTACTTAACATATGCATCTATAGTGAATAGACATTGTGACAATTTCAGATTAGCAGAGATTACGGTTGAAGAATTCAAGTGTTTAATTTTTGCTCAAGGACTGGTATCCAGTAAGAGTGCCAAAATAAGACGTAGAGTTTTGGCTAAACTCGAATCTGAACAAAACCTTACCCTACAAAAGTTAGCAGAGGAGTGTCAGCGGGCCGTAAGTTTAAAGAAAGAGTCTCAAAAAATCGAAGAAGCTGGCATTGCTTATATAAAAAAAAATTTAAAAAACAGTCAAATTACACATCAGCAAAAATTGGAGTAAAAATTCGGCGTATTTTAAAAATAGACAAGAAAAATTAAATGAAAAGAACGAGGAGGAAAAAAAGGTTCCACCATATAATTGTAGACGTTGCAACGAAGGACACTGGGAGGTAAATTGCCCATATAGAAATAGGAAATGTTTCGTGTGCCACAAGAATGGACACAAAGGATCGTGTTGTAAAACGAAAAAAGTCAATAGCCGAATTAGACAAACAAATTCAAATATAAAATCAGATAGAGATTTGAGGAAATATGTGACGACTGAAATATTTAAAAAGAATATCAAATTTCAACTCGATTCGGGTTCAGATTTAACAATAATGAACTATAAAACATGGAAAATTTTAAAAAGGCCTACAATAATGAAGTCAACGAAATGCGCTCGAACGGTAACTGGAAAGGAAATTAACTTCGAAGGCGAGGTTCTACTTCCCATGAAATTAAACGGGATAGTTAAAAAATAAAAAAGTTTTCATTCTGAAAAATGGAGAAAACTTGATGGGTACAGATTTTATTGAAACATTCGAATTGTGGGATAAACCGTTAAACTCATTCTGCAGAAAAGTAGAAAGTAATACGCAAACAAGACAGGACATTAAAGAGGAATTAAAGAAAAAGTTTCCGGAAACCTTCACACCTGGTCTTGGAAGATGTAACAAGTTTGAAGCCAAATTTGAATTAAAGGAAAATACTATGCCAATTTTTAAAAAGAAACGTAACGTGCCTTTCGCAAGTGTAGAGAAAATTAACAAAGAACTTGATAGGTTGGAAAAAATAGGAATTATTTCGAAAGTAGAATCTAATTCATGGGCTACGCCGATTGTGTGCATAAAAAAGAAATCAAACCAAGTCAGAGTCTGCGTCGATTTTTCGACAGGGTTGAACTCGGTAATTAAGGACTACCATTACCCGTTACCGAGTCCGGAGGAGATTTTTAACAAGCTAAATGGTGGAGTTATATTTTCAAAAATCGACTTATCAGATGCCTATCTCCAAATTCCCGTCGAAGAGGAATGTTCGAAGTTACTAGGGATAAACACGCATAGAGGGTTATTCAAGTACAACAGGCTTCCTTTTGGGTATTAAAGTGGCACCAGACATTTTTCAACAAGCTATGGACGTCCATGTTGAATGATTTAGACTTTGCGTGCGCTTACTTAGACGACATCATAATAAGGAGCGAAACCGTCGACGAACATCGAGAGCATCTCAATCAAGTATTTAAAAAGATTCAGGACTTTGGATTTAAAGTTAAAGAGTTAAAGTGCGAATTTGGTTTGGAGGAAATTAAGTATTTAGGTCACATAATCAACAAAAAGGGCAGATTTCCAGATCCGGAAAGGTCCATTGCGATTAGAGACATGCCGACGCCCACTAATGTGGCGATGCTACAGAGTTTTCTGGGGCTCGCAAATTATTATCAAGCGTTCATTAAAGGAATGTACAATTTAAGAGCTCCGTTGAATGAACTGCTAAAAAAAGACAAGGCATGGGAATGGACGGTAGAATGTCAGAAAGCCTTTGATGAAATAAAGAAAATGCTTACGTCCGACCTCTTTTTAATCCATTACAATCCAAAAGTGGATATTGTAGTGGCAAGTGACGCTAGTTTATACGGGATAGGAGCGTGTATTCAACACATAATGCCAGATGGTTCTAGAAAACCAATTGCACATGCTTCGAGAACTTTACTCCCAGGAGAAAGAAGTTACTCCCAGATAGAAAAAGAGGCGCTGAGTATCATTTATTCCATAACAAAATTTCATAGATACATCCACGGCAGACTTTTTATGCTTGAAACGGATCATAAACCTCTGATCACTATTTTTGGTTCAAAGAAAGGGTTACCCGTTTATACGGCAAATCGTCTGTTGAGATGGGGAACGATTCTTCTCAATTATGATTTTCGCATAAAGCACTTATCATCCAAAAATATAATTCATGCGGATAGTTTATCAAGACTCGTACCGAGTCAAGAAGAAAGATTCGAAGAATCAATTATTGCAAATATCAGAGCAGATTATGAGGTGAAAAGCATGGTAAACCAAAATTGTAAGAGAACTAAAGAAAATTAAAAAAGAAGCTGAAAGCGATGATTTCATTTAGAAATAAAAAAACAAAATGGTAGCAAATAACCAAAAGTGCAGGAGATTTATTCAACAGGTGACGGAGTTTTATTATATGGTGAGACAGTAGTAGTACCAAAAAAGTTGCAGAAAAGAATACTACGGGACTTTCATATGGATCACCCGGGGATTAATAGAACAAAAGGCTTAATGCGAAGCTTTGTATATTGGAAAGGAATGGATGTGGATATCGCAAACATGGTTCATCGATGTAAAGGGTGTGCGTTAGCAGCTAAGGCACCACCTATAGTACACAAACCATGGCCCAAGACGGATCATCCGTGGACAAGATTACACATTGATTTCGCTGATCCAGTAGAAGATTATTACTACTTAATAGTGGTAGATAGTTTTACAAAATGGCCGGAAGTACTACGCTGCAAAAAGCCTACGTCCAATACCACAACAACTTTTTTGCATGAACTATTTTCACGGTTCGGTGTGCCAGAGTGTATTGGGAGTGACAATGGTACACAATTCACTTCTGAAGAATTAAAGGAATTTTGTGAGTTATATCAAATTAACCACATAACGACGCCGCCGTATCATCCGAGGTCCAATGGACTCGCAGAAAGATTTGTCGATACTTTAAAGCGCGCTCTGAAGAAATCCTCAGGAGTTCCAACGGAAAAGGCACTTCAGCAATTCCTACAAGTATACAGAATCACGCCAAACCAGAGAACACACTCAAACATGGCACCAGCTGAACTAATATTCGCTAGGAAAGTTAAGTCAGTGTTTGACAAGCTATTGCCAGAAAAAAATAGAGTAAAGAATACTATGTATACAGCGAGAAAAAGATACACCTCCGGAGAGAAGGTGTTTTTCAAGTGCTACAGAAACAACGTTGAGTTCTGGGAGCGAGGCATAGTGGTCAAGAGAATGGGTGACCTGATTTACATAATTAAAGGGCCGAAGAATACTCATAAAAAACACCAGAACCAACTTAAAAAAATGTTACGTTATAGAGCATGAAGAGAGTATACCGGATGAGGAGGAAGATCCCATTGATATAATGTATGATATGTTTCAAGTAGAACCTCCACAGAATACTCCTGAACCAAGAAGATCCGGTAGGAAACGGAAGTTCACGGATCCATTGGACGTGAATCCAAAACGGAAAAAATATTAAAATTAAGCAGATGAACATATGCATATGAAGTATCTACAAAGAAATAACCATAATCATCAATCATATAGGAAGCCAGTTGGAAATCCAAAAGGGATTCCAAGGCTTGGGAGGGGGGTGTTGTGGTAGGATCCACCTAATTTGCATACTGGAGTACCGACCATATAAATATGGTTGGTACCGGGAAGAGATTGGAGGAATCAAGAGATTCAATCCAGAGACTCTGCCCGACTGCGACTAAGTCAACACATTCTCCAGGAAAGGTCTTCCCAGGAATATACAAAAGATTATATGTAAATATTGTGTACACTTTCTTGTTTCAAAACATTTCATTCTAAGTACATTCTGTGTTGCATTATTATTCCATGCATTAGTCAAGTTTCACCACGGGCATAAATGTGTTGAAAATATAGCTCATTTTCGTATTTTGACATAAAAGTTCATAAATGTGTTGAAAATGTAGCTCATTGTCATATTTTGAAATAAAAGTTCATAAATGTGTTGAAAATGTAGTTTAATTTTCATATTTTGAAATAAAATTTCACAAATGTTTTAAAATATAGCTGATTTTCATATTTGAAATAAAAATTCATGAATGTGTTGAAAATATAGCATATTTTAATATTTTGAAATAAAAGTTCATAAATGTCTTAAATATAGCTGATTTTCATATCTTGAAATAAAATTTCATAAATGTGTTGAAAATATAGCTGATTTTCATGTTTTGAAATAAAAGTCCATGAATGTTTTGAGAATTTAGCTCATTTTCATATTTTGAAATAAAAGTTCATGTGTTGAAAATATAGCTCATTTTGATATTTTGAAATAAAATTTCATGTGTTGAAAATATAGCTCATTTTCATATTTTGAAAAAAAGGTTCATAAATGTGTTGAAATGTAGCTGATTATTATATTTTGAAATAAAAGTTCATAAATGTATTCAAAATGTAGCCGATTTTCATATTTTGAAATAAAATTTCATAAACATGTTTAAAATATAGCTGATTTTCCTATTTTGAAATAAAATTTCATAAATGTGTTGAAAATATAGCTCATTTTCATATTTTGATATAAAATTTCATAAATGTGTTGAAAATGTAGCTCATTGTCATATTTTGAAACAAAAGTTCATAAATGTATTTAAAATATAGCCAATTTTCATATTATGTAATAAAATTAATAAATGTGTTGAAGATGAAACTCATATTCATATTTTGACGTAAAAGTTTATAAATGTGTTGAAAGCATTGCTGATTTTAATGTTTTGAAATAAAAGTTCCTAAATGTTTTGAAAATGTAGCTCATTTTAATGTATTGAAAGGAAACTTCATGTGTTGAAAATATAGCCACTTTTCAGATTTTGCAATAAAAGTTCATAAATGTATTCAAAATATAGCTCATTTTCATATTTTGAAATAAAAGTACATAAATGTGTTGAAAATGTTACTCGTTTTCATATTTTGAAATGAAAGTTCATAAATTTGTTGAAAATATAGCCAATTTTCATATTTTGATATAAAAGTGCATAAATGTTATGAAAGTTTTGCTGATTTTCATATTTTTAAAGAAAAGTTCATAAATGTGTTGAAAATGTAGCTTATTTTCATATTTTGAAATAAAAGTTCATAAATGTTTTGAAAGTATAGCTGATTTTCATATTTTGTAATAAAAGTTCATGAATGTGTTTAAAATATAGCTGATTTTCATATTTTGAAATAAAAGTATATGAATGTGTTTTAAAATTTAGCTCATTTTGATATTTTGAAATAAATGTACATAAATGTGTTGAAAATATAGCTAATTTTCATATTTTGAAATAAAATTTCATAAATGTGTTTAAGATATAGCTGATTTTCATATTTTGAAGCAAAAGTTCATGAATGTGTTGACAATTTAGCTCATTTTGATATTTTGAAAGAAAAGTTCATAAATGTATTGAAAATATAGCTCATTTTCATATTTTGAAATAAAAGTTCATAAATGTATTGAAAATGTACCTCATTTCCATATTTGACACAAAAGTTCATAAATGTGTTGAAAGTTTTGATGATTTTCATATTTTGAAATGAAATTTCATAAATGTCTTTAAAATATAGCTGATGTTCATATTTTGAAATAAAAGTTCATAAATGTGTTGACAATTTAGCTCATTTTGATATTTTGAAATATAAGTACATGAATGTGTTGAAAATACAGCCGATTTTTATATTTTAAAATAAATGTGCATAAATGTGTTTAAAATATACCTGATTTTCATATTTTAAATGAAAGTTCATCAATGTGATAAAATTTTAACTCATTTTAATATTTTGATATAAAAGTTCATAAATATGTTGAAAATATAGCTGATTTTCATATTTTGAAATAAAAGTTCATAAATGTGTTGAAAATGTAGCTGATTTTCATATGATGAAATAAAATTGCATAAATGTGTTGAAAATATAGCTGATTTTCATATTTTGAAATAAAAGTTCATAAAACTCTTGAAAATATAGCTGATTTTAATATTTTGAAATAAAAGAAAATGAATGTATTTTAAAATCTAGCTCATTTTGATATTTTGAAAGAAAAAGTTCATAAATGTGTTGAAAATAGTGTACATTTTCATATTTTGAAATAAGTGTTCATAAATGTGTTGAAAATAGAGCTGATTTTCCTATTGTGAAATAAAATTTCATGAATGTGTTGAAATTGTAACTCGCTTTTATATTTTGAAATAAAAGTGCATAAATGTGTTGAAAATGTAACTTAGTTTCATATTTTGAAATAAAAGTTCATAAATGTGTTGAAAATATTGCTGATTTTCATATTTTGAAATAAAAGTTCATGAATGTGTTTTAAAATTACCTAATTGAGTTACTTTGAAATAAAAGTTAATAAATGTGTTGAAAATGTAGCTCATTTTCATATTTTGATATAAACTTTCATAAACGTGTTTAAAATATAACTGATTTTTATATTTTGGAATGAAAGTCCATGAATGTATTGACAGTTTAGCTCATTTTGATATTTTGAAAAAAAATTTCATAAATGTAGCTGATTTTCATATTTTGAAATAAAAGTTCATAAATCTGTTGAAAATATAGCACTTTTTCATATTTTGAAAGAAATGTTCATAAATGTGTTGAAAGTATTGCTGATTTACATATTTTGAAATAAAAGTTCATAAATGTGTTGAAAATGTATTTCATTTACATGTTTTCAAATAAAACTTCATAAATGTGTTGAAAATATAGCTCATTGTCATACTTTGAAATAAAAGTTCAGAAATGTGTTCAAAATGTAGCCGATTT
Organism: Acanthosepion pharaonis; assembly: GCA_903632075.3. NCBI lineage: Eukaryota > Metazoa > Mollusca > Cephalopoda > Sepiida > Sepiidae > Acanthosepion > Acanthosepion pharaonis. The sequence goes on along the minus strand of CAHIKZ030005409.1, from coordinate 222,086 downwards.
TCATATTTTGAAATAAAAGTGCGTAAATATGTTGAAAATGTAGCTCATATTTATATTGTGAAATAAAATTTCATAAACCTGTTTAAAATATAGCTGATTTTTAAATTTTGAAATAAAAGTTCATGAATTTATTAACAATTTAGCTCATTTTTATATTTTGAAATAAAATTTAATAAATGTGTTGTAAATGTAACTCATTTTCATATTTTGAAATAAATGCTCATAAATGTGTTGAAAAAATAGCTGATTTTCATATTTTGAAATAAAAATTCATGAATGTGTTGACAATTTAGCTCATTTTGATATTTTGAAAGAAAATTTCATAAATGTGATGAAAATATAGACAATTTTCATATTTGGTAATGAAATTCATAAATGTGTTGAAATGTAACTCACTGTTATATTTTGAAATAAAAGTGCATAAATGTGTTTTAAATATAGCTGATTTTCATGTTTTGAAATATAAGTTCATGAATGTGTTGAAAATATAACTCATTTTCATATTTTGAATTAGAAGTACATAAATGTGTTGAAAATATAGCTGGTTTTCATATTTTGAAATAAAAAATCATGAATGTGTTGACAATTTAGCTCATTTTGCTATTTTGAAATAAAAGTCCATAAATGTGTTGAAAATATAGCTGATTTTTATATTTTGAAATAAAAGTTCGTAAATGTGTTGAAAATGTAGCTCATTTTGATATTTTGAAATAAAAGTTCGTAAATGTGTTGAAAATGTAGCTCATTTCCTTATTTCGACATAAAAGTTCATAAATGTGTTGAAAGTTTTGCTGATTTTCATAATTTGAAATAAAAGTTCATAAATGTGTTGAAAATATAGCTGATTTTCATATTATGAAATAAACGTACATGAATGTGTTGAAAATTTAGCTCATTTTGATATTTTGATATAAAAGTTCATGTGATGAAAATGTAGCTCATTTTCATATTTTGAAATAAATGTTCATGAATGTGTTGAAAATATAGCTAATTTTCATATTTTGAAATAAAAGAGCATAAACGTGTTGAAAATGTGGCTCATTTTGATATTTTGAAAGAAAACTTCATAAATGTATTTAAAATATAGCCAATTTTCATTTATTGTAATAAACTTCATAAATGTGTGGAAAATGTACCTCACTTTCAAAGTTTGACATAAAAGTTCATAAATGTGTTGAAAGCATTGCTGATTTTAATATTTGGAAATTTTGAAATAAAAGTTCATAAATGTGTTGAAAATGTAGCTGATTTTCATAGTATGAAATAAAATTTCATAAAAATGTTGAAAATATAGCTGATTTTCATATTTTGAAATAAAAGTTCATAAATGTGATGAAAATATAGCTCATTTTCATATTTTGAAATAAAAGTATATGAATGTGTTTTCAAATTTAGTTCATTTTGATATTTTAGAAATAAACATTCATAAATGTGTTGAAAATATAGCTCAATTTCATATTTTGAAATAAATGTTCATAAACATGTTGAAAATGTAGCTGATTTTCATATTTTCAAATTAAACTTCATAAATGTGTTCAAAATATAGCCAATTTTCATATTTTGAAATAAAAGTTCATAAATGTGTTGAAAATATAGCTGATTTTCATATTTTGAAATAAAAGTTCATGAATGTGTTGACAATTAAGCTCATTTTCATATTTTGACATAAAAGTTCATAAATATTTTGAAATTGTAGAACATTTTCATATTTTGAAATAGAAGTTCATAAATGCATTGAAAATGTAGCTCACTTTCATATTTTCCTATGAAACTTTATAAATGTGATGAAAATATAGCTGATTTTCATATTTTGAAGTCAAAGTTCATAAATGTGTTGAAAATATAGCCAAATTTAATATTTTAAAATAAAAGTGCATAAATGAGTTAAAAATACGGCTCATTTTCATAATTTGAAATAAAAGTTCATAAATGTTTTTAAAATATAGCTCATTTTCATATTTTGAAATAAAAGTCCATAAATGTGTTGGAAATGTAGATCATTTTCATATTTTGAAATAGAAGTTCGTAAATGTGTTGAAAATGTAGCTCATTTTAATACTCTCAAATAAAAGTTCAAAAATTTGTTGAAAATATAGCTCATTTTCATATTTTGAATTAAAAGTTCATAAATGTGTTGAAAATATAGCTCATTTTCATGTTTTGAATTAAAAGTACATAAATGTATTGAAAATATAGCTCATTTTCATATTTTGAAATAAATGTGCATAAATGTTTTGAAAATGTACCTCATTTTCATATTTTGAAATAGAAGTTCAGAAATGTGTTGAAAATGTAGATAATTTTCATATTTTGAAATAAAAGTTCATAAACATGTTTAAAATATAGCTGATTTTCCTATTTTGAAATTAAAGTTCATGAATGTGTTGAAAATGTACCTGATTTTCATATTATGAAATAAAATTTCATAAATGTGTTGAAAATATAGTTCATTTTCATATTTTGAAATAAATTTCATAAATGTGATGAAAATATAGCTCATTTTCATATTTTGAAATAAACGTACAGGAATGTGTTTTCACATTTAGCTCATTTTGATATTTTAGAAATAAATGTTCATAAATATGTTGAAAATGTGGCTGATTTTCATATTTTTAAATTAAAGTTCATAAATGCATTGAAAATGTAGCTCATTTTCATATTTTGAGATAAAAGTTCATAAATGTGTTGGAATTGTAGTTCATTTTCATATTTTGAAATAGAAGTTCATAAATGCATTGAAAATATAGCCGACTTTCATAATTTGATATAAAAGTTCATAAATATTTTTAAATATAGCTCATTTTCATATTCTGAAATTAAAGTTCATAAATGTGATGAAAATATAGCTCATTTTCATATTTTGAAAGAAAAGTTCATAAATGTGTTGAAAATATAGCTCATTTTCATATACTGAAATTAAATTCATAAATGTGTTGAAAATATAGCTCATTTTCATATTTTGAAATAAAAGTTCATAAATGTGTTGAAAATATAGCTCATTTTCATATTTTGAAATAGAAGTTCATAAATGCATTGAAAATGTAGCTCATTTTCATATTTTGAAATAAAAGTTCATAAATGTGTTGAAAATATAGCCGATTTTCATATTTTGAAATAAATGTGCATAAATGTGTTGAAAATGTAGCTCATTTTCATATTTTGAAATAGAAGTTCAGAAATGTGTTTGAAATGTAGATCATTTTCATATTTTGAAATAAAAGTTCATGAATGTGATGAAAATGTACCTGATTTTCATATTGTAAATTAAAATTTCATAAATGTAGTGAAAATACAGCTGATTTTCATATTTTGAAATAAAAGTTCATGAATATGATGAAAATATAGCTTATGTTCATATTTTGAAATAAAAGTACATGAATGTGTTTTAAAATTTAGCTCATTTTGATATTTTGAAATAAAAGTTCATAAATGTGTTGAAAATATAGCTCAATTTCATATTTTGAAATAAAAGTTCATAAATGTGTTGAAAATGTAGCTCATTTTCATATTTTGAAACAAAAATGAATAAATGTGTTGAAAATGTAGCTCATTTTCATATTTTGAAACAAAAATTCATGAATGTGTTGAAAATATAGCACATTTTCATATTTTGACATAAAAGTTCATAAATGTGTTGATAGGTTTGCTGATTTTGAAATAAAAGTCTTTAAATGTGTTGAAAATATTACCAATTTTCATATTTTAAAATAAAACTGCATAAATGTATTGAAAATGTAGCTCATTTTCATATTTTGAAATAGAAGTTCAGAAATGTGTTGAAAATTTAGCTTTTTATTTTCAAATAAAATGTTCATAAATTTTTTAAATAAATTTTCATATTTTGAAATAAAAATTCATAAATGTTTTTTTTCATATTTTTTCATATTTTGGAAATAGAATTTCATAAATGTGTTGAAAATATAGCTCATTTTCATATTTTGAAATAAAAGTTCATAAATGTGTTTTCATATTTTGAAATAAAAGTTCATCTGTTGAAAATATATCTGATTTTCATATTTTGAAATAGAAGTTCGTAAATGTGTTGAAAATGTAGCTCATTTTCATATTTTGACATAAAAGTTAATAAATGTTTTTAAAATGTAGCTCATTTTTTTTATTTTTGAAATAAAAAGTTCATAAATGTGTTTTTCATATAGCTGATTTTCATATTTTGAAATAAAAGTTCATAAATGTGTTGAAAATATAGCTCATTTTCATATTTTGAAATAAAGTTCATAAATGTGTTGAAAATTTAGCTCATTTTCATTCATTTTGAAATAAAATTTCATGTGCTGTGTTGAAAATGTAGCTCATTTTCATTTTCAAATAAAAGTTCATATTTTCAAAATATATTTTTGAAATAAATGTTCATAAATGTGTTTGAAAAGCTCATTTTCATATTTTGAAATAAATTTTTAAAATGTATTTTTTTCATATTTTGAAATAAAAAGTTCATAAATGTGTTGAAAATAAATTTTTTTTGAAAAAAAGTTCATAATCTGATTTTCATATTTTGAAATAAAATATATCATATTTTGAAATAAAAGTTCATAAATGTGTTTTAAAAATGTTTTTCATATTTTTTGAAAAAAATTCATATTTTTGAAAATGTAAAATGTTGCTTTTTCATATTTTGAAATAAAAGTTTAAATGTTTTTTAAATATAGCTCATTTTCATATTTTGAAATAGAAGTTCATAAATGTATTGAAAATGTAGCTCATTTTCATATTTTGAAACAAAAGTTCATAAATGTGTTGAAAATATAGCTGATTTTCATATTTTGAAATAAAAGTTCATAAATGTGTTGAAAATATAGCTGATTTTTTTATTTTGAAATTCAAAATGTTTATAAATTTCCTTATTTTTGAAATGTTCATAAAATTGTAGCTCATTTTCATATTTTTGAAATAAAAGTTCATAAATGTGTTTTAAAATATAGCTGATTTTTTTCATATTTTGAAATAAATGTTCATAAATGTGTTGAAAATTTAAAGCTCATTTTCATATTTTTGAATAAAATTTCATAAATGTGTTGAAAATATAGCTGATTTTCATATTTTGAATAAAAATTTTTCAATTCATAAATGTGTTTTTCATAAAAAATTTAGCTCATTTTTTCATATTTTGAAAATATTCAAAATGTTTTTTGAAAATATATGTGTATTTTGAAAAAAAAGTTAAATGCTCAAAAGGTTCATATTTTGAAAGAAAAGTTCATAAATGTGTTTAAAATATAGCCAATATTCATATTTTGAAATAAAATTCATAAATGTTTTGAAAATCTAACTCATTTTCATATTTTGAAATAAAAGTTCATAAATGTGCTGAAAATATAGCTCATTTTCATATTTTGAAATAAAAGTTCATAAATGTGTTGAAAAATATAGCTCATTTTCATAAATTTTGCGTTGAATTTTCATTGAAAATTAGTTTTCATAAATAAAATATAGTTGAAAATATAGCTCATTTTCATATTTTGAAATAAATGTGTTGATTTCATAAATGTGTTGAAAATATAGCTGATTTTCATATTTTGAAATAAAAGTTCATAAATGTGTTTTCAAATGTAGCTCATTTTCATATTTTTGAAATAAAAATGTAGCTCATATTTTGAAAAAAGTTCATAAATGTTTTGAAAATATAGCTCATTTTCATATTTTCAAATAAAAGTTCATAAATGTGTTGAATGTTGAAAATATAGCTCATTTTCATATTTTGAAATAAAAGTTCATAAATGTGTTGAAAATATAGCTCATTTTCATATTTTGAAATAAAAGTTTCATAAATGTGTTGAAAATGTATCTCATTTTCATATTTTGAAATAAAAGTTCATAAATGTGTTGAAAATATAGCTCATTTTCATATTTTGATATAAAAGTTCATAAATGTGTTTTCATATTTTGAAAAAAAGTTCATAGCTCATTTTCTTATTTTGAAATAAAATTTCATAAATGTGTTTGAAAATTTAGCTCATTTTCATATTTTTAAATAAAAGTTCATAAATGTGTTGAAAATATAGCTCATTTTCATATTTTGAAATAAAATGTTCATAAATGTGTTTTCAAATTTAGCTCATTTTTCATATTTTGATATCAAAAAAATGTGTTTGAAAATATTTCATTTTTTATTTTGAAATAAAAGTTCATTTCATTTTGAAAATGTGTTTTTTCATATTTTGAAATAAAATTTCAATAAATTTTTTTGAAAAAATTTCATAAATTGTTGAAAATATAGCTGATTTTCATATTTTTGAAAAATGTTCATAAATGTGTTGAAAATATAGCTCATTTTCATATTTTGAAATAAAAAATTTTGATTCATGAAAATATTTTGAAATTTTCATAAATTTTGAAATAAATTTTCATATTTTTTGAAAATTCATAAAATGTGTTTATAGCTGATTTTTATTTTGAAATAAAAGTTCATAAATGTGTTGAAAATATAGCTCATTTTCATATTTTGAAATAAAAGTTCATAAATGTGTTGAAAATATAGCTCATTTTCATATTTTGAAATAAAATTTCATAAATGTGTTGAAAATGTAGCTCATTTTCATATTTTGAAATAAAAGTTCATAAATGTGTTGAAAATATAGCTGATTTTCATATTTTGAAATAAAAAGTTCAAAAATGGAAACGTTTTCAGAATAAAGTTCATTTTTAAATATAAATTTTCATATTTTTGAATTTGTGTTTTAAAATATAGCTCATTTTCATATTTTTTAAATAAAAAAATTAATATGTTTTCAAAATGTTTGAAAATATAGCTCATTTTCATTTTCATATTTTGAAATAAAAAATAAAAGTTCATAAATGTGTTTTCAAAATATAGCTCATTTTCATATTTTGAAATAAAAGTTCATAAATGTGTTGAAAATAGCTCATTTTCATATTTTGAAATAAAAAATATTCATAAATTTTTTTCAAAATATAATTTTCATATTTTTGAAATAAAAGTTCATAAATGTTTTTAAAATTAGCTCATTTTCATATTTTGAAATAAAAGTTCATAAATGTGTTGAAAATATAGCTCATTTTCATATTTTGAAATAAAAGTTCATAAATGTTTGAAAATGTAGCTCATTTTCATATTTTGAAATAAAAATTTCATTTTTAATGTGTTGAAAATGTAGCTCATTTTTCATATTTTGAAATAGAAGTTCATAAATGCATTGAAAATGTAGCTCATTTTCATATTTTTGAAATAAAGCACAAAATTTTTATATTTTGAAATAAAAGTTCATAAATGTTTTTAAAATATAGCTGATTTTCATATTTTGAAATAAAAGTTCATAAATGTGTTGAAAATATAGCTCATTTTCATATTTTGAAATAAAAGTTCATAAATGTGTTGAAAATATAGCTCATTTTCATATTTTGAAATAAAAGTTCATAAATGTGTTTTGGTATTTTGGAAAATATAGCTCATTTTCATATTTTGAAATAAAAGTTCATAAATGTGTTTTCATATTTTGAAATTCATAGCTTTATTTTCATATTTTTGAAATAAAATGTTTTCATAAATGTGTTGAAAATATAGCTCATTTTCATAAATTTTGAAATTTTCATAAAATAAAAAGTTCATAAATGTTTGAAAAAAATATAGCTGATTTTTTGATATTTTGAAATAAATATTTTATAAATGTGTTGAAAATATAGCTCATTTTCATATTTTGAAATAAAAAGTTCATAAATGTGTTTAAAATTTAGCTCATTTTCATATTTTGAAATAAAAGTTCATAAATGTGTATAGCTCATTTTCAAATTTTGAAATAAAAGTTCATTTTCATATTTTTTTGAAATAAAAGTTCATAAATGTGTTGAAAATGTAGCTCATTTTCATATTTTCATATTTAATAAAAGTTCATAAATTGTTGAAAATAAAATTTTCATAAATTCAAAATAAAAAAATAAATGTTTGAAAATTTTTAAATACGTCTTTTTTTTGATATTTTGCAATAAAATTTCATAAATGTGTTTCAAATATATCTGATTTTCATATTTTGAAAGAAAATTCCATGAATGTGTTGACAATTTAGCTCATTTTGATATTTTGAAATAAAAGTTCTTAAATGTGTTTAAAATATAGCCAATTTTTATATTTTGAAATAAAATTCATAAATGTGTTGAAAATATAACTCATTTTCATATTTTGAAATAAAAGTTCATAAATGTGTTGAAAATATAGCTGATTTTCATATTTTGAATAAAAGTTCAAATTTAGCTCATTTCATATTTTGAAATAAAAGTTCATAAATGTGTTTTCATTTTTCCATTTTTAAAATATAACTCAAATAAAAGTTCATAAATGTGTTGAAAATATAACTCATTTTCATATTTTGAAATAAAAAGTTCATAAATGTGTTGAAAATATAGCTTTCATATTTTCATATTTTTTAAATTTTTAATTCATGAAATAAAAATATATTGAAAATGTAGCTCATTTCATATTTTCAAAATCAAATTCATAAATGTGTTTTTTCATATTTTGAAATAAAAAATATAGCTCATTTTCATATTTTGAAATAGAATTTTCATATTTTGAAATAGAAGTTCAGAAATGTGTTGAAAATGTAGGTCATTTTCATATTTTGAAATTAAAATTCATAAATGTGTTAAAAATATAGCCGCTTTTTATATTTTAAAATAAAAGTTCATGTGTTGAAAATGTAGCTCATTTTCATATTTTGAAATAAAATTTCATGAATGTGTTGAAAATTTAGCTCATTTAAATATTTCTAAAAAATGTTCATCAATGTGTTGAAAATTTACCTCATTTTCATATTTTGAAATAAATGTTCATAAATGTGTTGAAAATGTTGCTGATTTTCATATTATGAAATAAAATTTTCGTAAATGTGTTGAAAATATAGCTGATTTTCATATTTTGAAATAAAAGTTCATAAATGTGTTGAAAAAATAGCTCATTTTCATATTTCTAAATTAAATTTTCATTGAGGATATATTATCTTACTCTTTTTAAATAAATGCAACTTTTGTACATGTTTCTGCAGACATACTTTTTTTTACACATTTCTCAGCTGATAATATCTATTTTTTTTTAAATCGGGATCTGATTTTGATATTTTTAAATAGGAATGATTTAGAGACAATTGCTTTACTAGCATTTTTCATCATATATTTCTTTTAAACATTTTCTTCACTTAATTTGTTTTTCTCTTTTTTTTTTTTAGGTATAATTATTCAATTAATTTCTTCTCTTCAGAATTTATTTTTACACACATTTTTCAAGTAGAATTGAATATTTACAAATTTCCCAGCAAAAACTACTTTTTTTTTCAATTTTCCCCTGAAATAACTTTTCTGGTATATTTCTTACCACAAATGATTTTTCTGGGTTTTTCTGGAGAAATCTCCCTTACAATTAGCAGTTGACCATGTGTTTATCTGGAATACTGTTTTGCAAATGTACCAGAAAATGTTCACCTTCAAAAGAAATGTGTTTTTTTACATCTTTCTTATCAGATATGTCTTTGTTACACATTTATCAGCAAAAATGAAATATTTGTATTTTATTCAGTTACTCATTTTATGACATTATTAAGTAGGAAAGATATGTTTTTTATTATGAATGATTTTCTTTAGGCCTTTTTTTGATAAGAATTCTTTTCTGGACAAATTTCAGTGGAAATGCTTTTCTAATATTTTTTGACATATATGATTTCTTTTACATATTTTTTAGCACAAATTGTTTTACAAATATTCTCTCACGGTTAAATATTTTGGAGAATTAACTTTCTTGTATTTTTCTACAAATATCATTACTTTTAGACATTTTTCATCAGAAATGCTACCTTTTATATATTTTTCAGGTAAAATGATTCATTTTAGTCCCTTTTCTGCAGAAATGACTTTTTACACATTTTCTTCCAGCAGAAATGAATGTTTAGAAAATTTCCAGCGAAAAGTGCTTTTTTTCATCTTTTTCCTCAGAAATAGCATTACTGATATATTTTGCGCTGCAAATGTTTTTCTGTGTATTTTTCTGGAAAAATGCCCCATACAATTGTATCAACAGTTGAACATGTGTTACACATTGATTAACTGAAATACTGTTTTGTAAATTTACCAGTGAATTTGCACATTTTGGACATATTTCAAAAGGAATGTTTTTTTTTCTATATATCTTTCAGATTTGTTTTTCTACACAGTTATAAGCAAAAATGAAATAATTAGATGTATTTTAATCAGAAACTCATTTTATGACATTTTTAGAGATTTTTCAGCAGATATGCATCCTTTTAAATATTTTTAGGAAAAATTATTTATTTTAGCCCTTTTCTGCAGAAATTCTTTTCAGTTTTTTCAGCACTTTGTGGAGTAAAAAGTAAACCCCCAGTGACTTTATGAACTCTTTCAATGCAATAAAAAGTTCCATTGTATGAGGTCGTTTGGTAGTCATTTGGAATCAGTCTTCTTACTAACTATACAGGCATTATGGTAAGTAGCCTAAGCATACTTATATGAATTATACCAAATATGAGTGTGTGTTATAACAATAACCTTACAATAGAAAGTTATCATAGTTGGTAACAAGGACCTTCACCACATTATATCTGAAGTTATAATAGTTGGCGACAAGTAACTTGAACTCAAATGCAATATAATGAGCACCACATTATAACTGGAGTCATAATAGTCATAATGACCAGGTATTCAAAACTCAATCTTGTCTTAACAGTCACCATATTATAACAGGAGTTATAATATTTTATTACAAAGGATTCAGAACTCTAACAAGTATAACCGTGTAATGACGATTTTAGAAACTCATACGTGTGCAACAGGAGTTACAAGAATTTCAACAATGTTGATTTTTAAAAAATTTTTCTTGCAGTTATAGAGAATATTTTGGCTACCCTTGTGAAAATTCAGAAACAACAGCAAAACTAGTAACAGTTGCTATAGTTGCAAAAACAACAAGAGTTGTTACAAATAATTTTGAAGACAAATTCTTCAATGTCTCTTATGGCAGATGTGGTACAAAACACCACATCAGAGTTCATGTGCAATCCTGATGACAGGCTGAATTTTCCTGTGTATTTTCCCAAACATGAACAAATATTCAGTCAGGAGTGCAGCAACTAGGAAGGCCATAAAATTTTACCAAGAGAACCAGGTGATGGTTAGGATTTGAAGACCCAGTACTCATTCTGATGAAAATTTTCAGTGACAAGTGCTCTCTGTCCAATGCTCATTGGAGGTGCATAAATTTAACCAAAAAAGAGGATGAAGTTCTTGTAACATATGCTGCTAACATTAACAGACTGCCCATGGAAAAATGCAGAATGCTATTAATGTGGTAAAACAGGACATTTAAAGTTACACTACAGAACTGAACCATGAAAAAACTTTTGCAGGAAGAAATTAATTGCAACAGAAAAAATAGTCACATGAAAGAAGAGAAAATTTGTTAACTTGCAAATCAATAATGTTGGAGTAAATATGTTACTAGATACTGGTAGTGACGTTTCAATAATAAATAAAACCATGTGGAAAGAAACTGAAAAATCTTTATTAAAAAAGACTTCAAAAGTTGCAACTTCAGTTTCTGCCAAGAAATTATTTGGGAAGGGGGAGATTTAATTTGTGATTACTATTTTTGAAATAAGCAGATAAAAACAAAAGCTTATGTTCTAAGAAATGCTATGAATCTATTTGGTATGGACTGGGTGGAACTATTTGTGGATTTGCCAATAAACACTTAATGTAAAAACATAAGTGGGAAAGCAACCAATTTAAAAAGTTGGAGTGAAAATCTCAAGGAAGAATTAAAAATATGTTTTCTTGATGTTCTGCCTAATGAACTGGGTTGTTCCAACATAAAAACACCAAAATCTCCTGAAGGAAAAATTCACTGATGCAAACATGAAAAACCTATAAAAAAACTATACATTTTTGATGTGCCAGTACCAAAATTAATCATGGAACCGATAAGCACAAATACAAGAAAATGAAAATGCTACAAAGTAAAATACGTTGACAAACTCTCCAGAAATAGGAGGGTGAAATAATAATATTAAATAAAAAATATATTTATATGATAAAGGAGTAATCTCAAAAGCAAGGATGTTGTGGAATAACTGGTGACTCTGTGAATGCATCTAATACAATAAAGAGTTTCATGGTATGTTGTTGGTAGTCGTTTGGAGTCAGTCTTCATACTAACTGTACAGGTGTTACAACAAGTAGGCTAAGCATTATGTATAGAGAATACTTATAGGAATTACATTATACCAAGTATGAATGTGTTATAACAATAACCTTACAATAGGAAGTTATAATAGAGCAGAAATGAATGCTTTGACATATTTCAGTTAAAAGTGCTTTTTTTCAACTTTTTCCCCAGAAATAGCTTTTCTGAGATATTTTTTATCATAAATGATTTTCTCTGCACTTTTCAAGAGAAATGTTCTTTAGCAGTTGAACATATGTTAAACGTTGACTAATTGAAATATTCTTTTGCAAATTTAGCAGCACATCATCACCTTTTTGAAATATTTCAGCAAAAATGCTTTTTGTCATATATTTTTCAGGTAATGTGTTTTTGTTTTTCACATTTAACAGCAAAAATTAAATATTTTTATATGCTTTTTGGACAAATTTCAGTGGAAATACTTTTGTCATCTTTTTCAGCATATATGTTTTGTTTTAGACATTTTTGAACAAAAATCATTTTTCAGATATTCACCCAGAACTTTCTTTTAGACATTTTTCAGCAGAAATGATTGTCTTTAACACATTTACATCCTGTTGATATATGTCTGATCCAATTCTAAAGTATGTTTCTGTACAAAACGACAACATTTCCATCAGGTTAAATATTGGCATACTTCTTGTACGTTCTCCTACAGATGAGGCTGAGGCCACTATGTCTGACAACTGATAGGGAATCAGACAGATGAGCTAAGGAGTGATGAGCAGATGGAAAGTGTGATAGATACTGTTTAATGTCAATCTACCCACCTCACCTGGGATAAAAAAAAATAATACTGTTTGAAATTCAAAAAAAATATCACCTGAAGAAGGTTGTAGTGTACTTTGTTTATTAGAAATGGAGATATTTTCAATAAAAAGTCATTTTAGTCAGGTTTTTAGAAAACGTTCTTTCAGCATAAATACCTTTATTAGCCTTTTTATCATATATTTCAGCACAAAAGACTTTTTCAGAAATTTTCAGCTAAAATAAACAATTTAGAAATTTTTAGCAGAAAGGTTCATATAGCCATTTTCAGCAGAAATACACATTCTGCTTTTTAGCCATTTTTCAGCATAAATGAATTCATACTATGTTTAAGACATTTCTCAGCAGAACTTCTATACATACATAAATGCAAATTTTCAGCATTGTTAAGCAAAAATATCTTATTTCAGTATTTTTCTGGAGAAAGCCAATTTTTAGATTTCAACCAAGGAAAGCCCCTCTTGTCTATTAATAAAAATCTTTGAAAAAAAATTGCTATTTTCTGGTTAATTAATTTTTACACTGCTAATTCTTTTAAAAATTCAGTTAAATTTCCAAGTATCTGAGTAAGCACCTGAGCAAACAGTGTTCAAACATAGGAAAAGCCATCAAAACTGAAAAGTTAACACTTCCAAGTTATGAAAGCAATGGCAAAACACTTCCAGACAATATGGTATTCAAACAATGTTAAAGATCATAAAGCTTCTATCACAGCCAGCTACTCAAATCTACAAGCCTGATCAGTTGATATCGGGAAAGCACACATCTTTTTTGCTAACAGAGATTCTTCCTCAAAAAATTAGAAAGGCCATTTGGACATGCTATAGAAAATTCAAGACATCAATATATGTCTGAATTAGGAATCTTCAAGTGACCATACTGCAGATGTGTTCACAAAACCAGTCAGTGATAAATTTTAAGCGATAAATATTTGAACCACTTCAACAATTGTTGGCATAATTAATATGAGTGAGTTATCTCCCACTGACTGCTTTTAGGATGATTAAAATAAGTAGTGGAGATTTCTGGATAAAGTAAAATTAAGATCTTGTCTTTTGCAAACAATTCTTCTATCCACCGTCTAAATTATGATTGATCTTTTTCTGGCACTAGATTTTCTGTGTCTATTTTTCACTGAGTTCCAAAGAATAAATGTAGGTTACAGAATATAACAAATATTTTATCCTTTACTTCATTTGTTTTTTGTTTTACATTTCTGATCAAATACCAATCAACTAATAATTTTTTACTACATCGGACATTATTTAACTGAAACGACCTCTTTGGTCATCCTTCAGTATACCAATTTTTCATTATTGCTATGTAAAAATGACTTTAAGCAGAAGGGCCTTTTTTAGTTATTCTTTAACCAAGATGCCTTTCTCAGATAATCTTCAGTGCAAATGCTATTTTCAGCCAAATAAATTCTTTAGACAAATTTTAGCATGTCTTTTTCAGAAATTCTTCCTGAGAAATACTTTATTTTCAGGCATTCATTATCCAAAATATCTTTTTCAGACATTCTTCTGCCGACTACTTCTGACATTTTATTTTTCAATAAAAATGTTTTTGTAAGTATTCTTCAGCAGACATGCTTTAGAATTTTCAGTAGTAATGTTTTGTTACTGAAATTTCTTTGCAGAAATAATAAAGACATCAGAAATGTTTTTGTTTATACCAGTTTCAGCATGAATATTTTTCTTGTATACTTTTCAGCTTAAATTCTTTCTTACATGTGCATTCATTTTTGATCCATTTGTCATCATAAATGGCTATTTCAATATTTCTTCTCATAAATGTTTTTGTGCATTGATCATGTAAATCCCTTCTTTCCAACATTTTTCATCAGAAACAATTCTTATACATTTTAATAGAAACACATTCTTTCAAACATTTTTAAGTAGAAATTCTTTTTTAGTCATTTTTCACTTACATTTCTGCATAAAACACATTTGCATATATAAAACTTTTTTTAACATGACATTTTCTTACAGTTCATTTTTAGCAGAAATGACATTTTTCCCAATTTTTCAGTGAAATGTTTTTTATTTTAGAAAATCGTAGAAATGCATTTTTTCAATCATTTTTAGTAGTCATTTTTCAGCAAAAATCTTTTTTCTTTCAATATTTTTCTGGATAAATTTCTCTGTATCTCCTTTTCTCAGATATTTTTTAGTATAAATGCCCTTTTTAGTCTTTTTGGCAAAAATGCCTTTTCTCAGATATTTTTCAGTAGGAATGACTTAGAATTTTTTGGATGAAATATTTTAACTATTTTTCTGCATAAATACATTTTTAGAAATGTCTTTTCTGCTCCTTTTCAGCATAAATGTGTTTTTAGACAAGTATTTTTTATATATCCTTCAACATAAGTGCCTTTATTGATACATTTTTATTGTAACACTGTATCCTCAGCCCACTGGACCTATGCACTCTAACAGACTGGCTGTTGGTCTGGCATGGTTCAGTATTACAAGTCTCTGGTTCCCAATGTCAATTCAAAGCCACCCTCCAGCCACATTGTGATTTTTTGATCCTGGATAGTGGTCATCTGATCATAGAAATCTGGAAGCCCTCCGTTGGTCCACCTGCGAGTTCATCAGGTGAAAATCAGGTTAACAGAAAAACAAATAACCAAGTCAATTCGATTTTGAAAGAACAAAAGTTTTTTTTATATATAAAAGCAAACACACACACACACAAAATTCTTGTTGCACAAGGTTGAATGTTTCTTGTATGTGAACTATAACCAAACAAACACAAATACATCGAATAATTTTGGTAAAGAGAGATGTGGCCTTCGTTTTAACCCTTTTTGGTCTGTTCTTAGTGCAACTACAACAACCTTCGATGTTCCCATTCTCAGTAGTTGTAGTATTAGTAGTAGGAGTAGCAGTACTTAAATGTAGCAGCGGTATTTCTCTCTTCACTTCCTGCTCAGCAGCAAACAGCAGACACTTTCTTTACAATCTCTGACGTCACTCTGCACAATCCAATGGACTCAAAGACAGACGAACCCAAAACTTTCCTTATCTCTTGGTTGGCTCACCACTTTATATAGAGAGCTGGTGACGTATCTATTTTTCTAGTGCGGACGTACTGATATACTTTCAAAGTACAATGTCACTCTTCCGAGAGTAAACAGTTTACTTTTTTATCGACTGGTTTTCAAGGTACACAAGACTCCATTGTTTATCACCTCGCTATCAACCACTTTGCCACTTTTTGTAAACTACAGTCCTATTTCAAAAATAAATTCTAAATCAAAACATTCTTTATTTTAACTTTGATTCTCAGTGTCAAAATCCATTTCTTTTTCTAAAAGTTCCAATTATCATTGTCCCAGTAATTTTCTATTATTAATCTGATATCCTTTGTACACTTACAAAAAGATTGTATTTTGTGTTCTAAATTAACTTTTTGCAACATTTACATTTCAAAGTCTTTACAGTATTTTTAACATCTTGGTTCTTTTGAAAACACCTTTTTTTCTGTTTTACAGCATATTCTCCTTTATTATCATTATTATTATTTCAGTGGGTGATATTGCCCCACCACATTATAAATTTTGAACATTAGTGTAAATACTTTTTATCACTTCAATTTTCAGTACAAATGTCTTCTTTTTTTTTTTTTTTAGACATTTTGCAATAGAAATAATTAATATTATATATTTTTAATAGAAATAAATTCTTTGTCAACATTTTTAGCAGAAATACTTTTTCAGCAATGTTTTGGCAAAAATGTATTTTTCAGCCATTCTTCAGACACTAGGTACCACCAAAATGGATGCATTTTTTTCATAAGAGAAAAAAACAAAACAAAAAAAAACATTTTTTTAAAAATTTACTAAAAATCAGGGAATTATCTTATTTAAATTAAATTTTCAGCAATTATTCATTAATGAATGAATTGTAGAGTGGTTAGGTTATTTTATTAAGAAATGTTGTAAAATATATTTGGTAGGGATCAATTATCCTCCATTTTGATACATAGTGAATACTTTTAAAATTGATGATGAAATATATTTTTATACTTTTAAAGAAGAAGACTGGAATATATTATTTCAGTAAAAAACTGCCATATATCACATTAAAAAAATCTTTGTCCTTATAAAAATAATTCAAAACTCAAAATATAATTTTTGCTGACAGATTGAGGAAAAAATAACTTATAATCATTCAGTTTGATTTTGAAATTCTCTGATTACAAGATATTTTTTAATTAAAAGAATTGAAAAATATAAATTTTGGTATCATTTTTGCACCAGAAATATTTTTAAAAGAATTTTATTTTATTTATTATTTTCATAACTCTTTATTATTTTTTAGGAAGTTCAAAAAGGAAATAATTCAGAATTGACTTCTTTGACTGACTTTTACTCTGCCCTATCAGAAGATCAATGATATTAATGCCAGTCAGTCAGTTTTGTGTTTTCCAATCCATCGATACAGGTGCATTTTTTTTGCATGTCTATGCTTTCCTGCTTATGATTATTTGTCTATAATTTTTATTTAAATTAAAAGAAATGAAAGAAATCGACATGGAAACAATCAATTAACACTTACAATTCAATCTCCACCACACTTTTTTTAAGCAGCAATTTTGTTCATTTAATAAATTTTCTTACATCCAGAATAATTAAAAAATACCTCGTTGGTATTCAAATTTAAATTAAATAAATATTGTATGACATCAAACTGGTTAAAAAATTTTTTTAAATATAAGACCAATGAATTAAATTCAAAAGTATCATTTCACTAGTTTTTAATTAATTTCTTTTTTTATACTTTGAATGTATTATAAAAAGCAAAAGTATTCATCCTACTGTGTGCAAATAAACATTTGTTATAAGCTAAAAGCAAGCATTTAGATTTTTAAGAGAATTTTAGATTTGTCATTTACATTTTTCATCAATAATGGTAATGTGATGAGTAGATACAAGATTGTTTTAAATATATCTAAAAACTTTATTTTCATAAGGAAATTTATTTTTCTTTTCATACGAAGTAGCTTTAGGCTACCAACTTTCAAATAAAATCAAAATTTAACTTCAAAGAAGACATTTAAATTATTTAAAATGTGTTTTTCAGGGTTTTTATTTATTAGGAAGTTTGTATTATTTAATTTGTTCATCTTTATTGCCATATTCACAAGGTTTCAGCCATTGTATGCTCTGGCCTTCTTCAGGTGATATACATTGGAATTCCAAACCAAACCCTTTATTTAGTTGGTAGATTGTTCTAGTTCCATGTGCCACGTCTTTTCAGTATATGTTTCAGTTAATTCCATTTTAGTAACTCAAATTTTCAAATTTTTTTGTTCACCTATGGCCAGTTATTGAACTCACAACTCTTTGGGTCAAATCAATTATACTTTTATTCACTGGGCCATATGTCCTCAGTCAGTGAATTTTGGGGTTTTATCTACCTACTGTCCCAATTACCATTTTTACAAAAATACAATTTTTGTTATTGTTGTCTAATACTCTGTATTACAAGCTCCTATATTGTATTCATGTCTATGCTTGGCTGGCTTAGGAGAATTTTGTGGCCGAGCATATGTGCTGATTCCTTAGGTTTTTGTATTTTCCAGTGATGTTCTATTATTTCAGCTACATCCCACAGAGGATGGTGATCTCCCTTTTCCCTCCATATATGCTAGACCACAAAATTAATTCACTGATATCCCCAAGGACATAAAAGCATTCGTTGAAGTAATCCAGTGACTTGACACAAAGAGTGAACAAAAACTTGGAGAGTTAAATTACTAAAAGGGAATTAACTGAAACTGAGATAGAGAAAAGACATGTTCAATTCAAAATTCCTATGTATATCAGAAGGTCAGAGCATACAACAGCCAAAACGTCATGAATATTAACAATTTATTGTTAATATTCATGACGTTTTGATGAGGACGACAGTTCAAAGAATGTAAATAGTTACAATACCTCAACTCAGAAATACAGATAGATGTTGAAGTTTACATAGTTTACATAACATTAAGTATCTTTTTAAAAAAAAAAAAAAAAAAAAATTCAGATGATCAGTGACTAAATTGACTTTTGCATTTTAAGCAGGATGAAAAACAGACCTGTCAGAGGGTAGATGTTGTTTTTTTATTAAGACTTCCATTATTTTTTTTTTTTTTTTTTTTTTTTTTTTTTTTTAAAAACATATGGATGAGGCTATTATGCTTGTATTTTGTACTAGTATGTTTTGGATGGAGTCTGGTAGGTTTGTGTGTGTGTTTAAATGAGCTGTGGTGTAACAAGTCATCTGGATTGGCATGTAGTAGTGTGACCAATGTAATTAAGTAGATTTGGTTTAATCAAGACAGTTCCATAAGGAGTATTCGAATTCGTAAGTAATGTTTGTTCTATGTAGTTTTGATTTTGCAAGTGTGTTGTTATTTTTGAGGATAAAGTTAAATTTTTTGTAATAGATGATTAATTTAATTTTTTTGTTTGGGTCAATTGGGGTAGTGTATTTCTTTATGTCCTGGTTGCTTATAAGGCAGTAATTATTAACTAGATTTATAGCAGCCATCAGCAGGTGCTTGGTGATAGACAGGTAGAAGTTATTGCTTTATATATGTGTGCAGGTATTCGTATTGAGAGTGATAGAGTCCTGATCTTTATTGAAATCTCTCTAGAACAAGGTTTTTCAACTTTTAAAAAAAATTTTGTTTTTAATCTCACAGTACATTTGAACTTATAAACTTCCACAGCAAATTATGATGATTAAAAGAAAATACTTTTTATGATTTATTTATTAACAAACAAAAAAAAAATTGTAATAAAAAGATAATTATTTGAAATATCTTCTTATAACAAATTTGTGTGTGTGTGTGTGTGTGTGTGTGTGTGTGTGTGTGTTCAAAAACTGTTTCTCTTTATTATATTTTAACATTTAATGAGAAATCTGAGCTGGACATTTCTTTGAAAAACTTTTTTGTAAGGTCAAATATTAGACTGACATACTCTTAAATCTTCCAAGGATTCTGACTGTCATCAATTTTTGATTTTAATAGTTTGTGGAAATGCTTGTTTTGCACAAATATGACATTGAGAACAAAATAAATATTTCTATTGCTTTTTTCGTAATATTTAAAAATTAAACCTTAATTATACATTTGTTGAATATTTTAATTGTAATTTACTCAATTTACAGGTGTTTTAATTTTGATGTGTACACTTGTGCATTGGACTTGTTTTGAAAATGATTTAATAACTACTTCAACTAGACACTCAGTCTGGTTCCAGAATAATAAATTAACTCTTTTGTTTTAGAAGTTATATTGTTAGACAAACATGACGTCAACACTAACCAGTATTAAACCAGAGACCCAAAAGTACTGCAAGTATTTTTTTTTTTTTAACCTGACCATTGTTGACAATCTGTGCTAGACAGAATTTCTCCATTGAGGTTATTTTTAATAGTCTACTAAGTACCACTTTTTTACACTAGTGCACGGTTTTACACTCACAGTGCAAGCTTGATGAGTGAGGGCCACATGGTTTACATATGGGATATTTTTCTTTGTAGCAATATGGGTTCATTGCTTGATAGTTAAAAACATTACTTGCTTCCATGCTTACTTGTGTGGAACGAATGGTGATTTGGTTAGCACGAATCAAGTTCATACCAATTTATCTTTCTATTAATCATCTGGCTGCTTACATTAAATATTCAAGTAGAATAAGAAAGACTGTCTATTTGAGGCTTTGATGAAAGGTGAGTGAATGTACCACAACTATGCCATGTGTGAGGGGCATCTTGAGAAATACTTTTCAGTCCAGTCTGAGTTAAGATTGAATTGTTATGAAAACCTACACTCGTACATATCTTAATTTTTATTCCCCACATTTCCATTTCTCACTTACACATTAGAATGACATTAAATGACAGGTGATAGGATTTTTTTTCTGGCATTTTCCACCTAGTTAACCATCTGCCACCTTAGACTGGAGGAAGGGACATACTAATTCTTGTAAATATATTTTATTTCTTTCATGTAATCAAAGAAAGTATAATTAACTGGGCCCAAAATTTTTTCTTTGGACACATTATTTTATAAAGAATTAAGCAACATAAAACACTTAAAAATAATTTTCCCAACCACACCATCAACAAGCAAATAAAATTAGCTTCCAAGTATTTCAGAAAATAATAACACAGACAACTATCCTAATATAAACAAGCTAAAAACATCATTAAATTTATTCTATCATAATCAGATGCATCACATCCTAACTATAGATAAGATGGAGGCATTAAAAATATAATTTGCAATACTTAATGCTTGTAATAGATACCTTAGATTTATTATTTCTAAAAAGTCTAAAAGATCTAAACTAATCATTATGAATAAGACAGGAACTTAACACCCCACCCACTGTAAAAAAATGTTATTTATAAGTTCACATAACTTTTGAGATGTTCTTTATGAATACTCATGCCTTTTGAAATACTGCATCATCTACAAATACTGCTACAACTACTAAATTCTTACACTGGTTACACAATCACCACACACTTTTGTAGGTTAAATTGACACTTAATGAAACTTAGTACAATTCGTGCACATGTCAACACCCACACATACCTTTTGGTGAGGGCAGGGTATCAGTACTCTTTAAGGCTGTACCTATGTTTTACTTGAACGACTATCATACATGCATACACACAGACCAAACTCCCTCCAGCTTGTATTCATCATCTGACAAAGCATATCAATATTCAGTTTAGCATCAATACATACCAGTAAATGTATCATTTGAGAATATGTACTGATGAATGTGCAAATCAGCTGAAGAAATTAGTGTGAACAAAAAAAAGAAATTGAAAAACAAGATTTAGGCAGAAGTATAAACCTTCTAACATACAACTTGAGAATATTGTGTTCATTGATGAAATTAAGAAATTGTTGCTGGTCAGCACTCCAGGGATATGAAAGGAATTTTTAATCCAAGACATGCTCAACAAAATTATTTTTTGATTTAAGGAATATCAATGAAAACTTAAATTTAAAAAAAAAAAAATTTCTTTTTCCAATTACAGAAAATGTAAAAGCTAAATCATTTTTATGAAAGTGAAAAATAGTAATAATCATACTCAAAATATAGTCAAGTTGGGAAAATTATTTATAAGCAGGGAAAGAGTTCAAATTGCCAGGTTGGTCTGTCACTAACAAGTGCTCTACACAAATCAATCACTGGGATGTCAAATTTACAACAAAAAAAAGACAGACAAAATTTTAAACGTGTGTATACAAATATTTATATCAACACATCAATGATGCACTGAGCTTTTCCTACAGATTTGACACATGCAGTTGGCAAATATATCTACAAAAATACAAGGAAAAATTACATTTAAAAAAAAATGAAAATTAAAACTTTTCAAAATACAAAAATCAAAATGGGGAGGTGAAGAATAGAGACTGGAAATAAAGGGACATAACTGTTACCAAGACAATGATGCATATTTCCTCAGTGTCTGAGGACAAAGTTTGAAACACTGACTTTCAAAAGGCCTAAATGAGATTCATGTGAGTTTTTATAATTATGCTAATATGTGAATGAAACAAAATTAACCAGCAAATTTTAATTCAAGTGAGAGAAATTTTAATTCTTCAATTAATTTAACTATTTATGCTACAATAAATTTGTAAGCTTATCAAACTATATCTATACACATCTGAAGGATGCATATGTGCCACTAAACTGGAGCACTTTGGTCAGCAAAATTGACTTGTTAAATTAATTACAACTGAGTAGTGAATTCGATTGTCACTGGGTGCCCCACACTTTAGGCATGTAGAAAATCTAAGCTATACTTAGAAAATCACCATATGTGTCACAAGACTATAATAAAATCCAAGAGTTTTCCATGTTTGTTGTTATATTGCCAGCATTCTCTCACTTGGATACAATTACATTATAGTTGATAATACTTTTCTCTCTCTAAAGTCAAATACACAATTGTTGTTTAATCATAATAATCCCAAAATATTTGCCTGCAGTTATCCTTTGTTCACTCTTTTACTCATACTTAAACCCAATTGTCACCCTAAAGGAATAGTGGAAGTGGGGATGGAACAATTTAACAATTTATTCACTATGTTCAATATTGTAATACATTAGCAGAGAGGGAAGAGACAAAACTCTTGTGATAGTTGTGAATATGAATTTTTAAACAGTTAAATATAGGCCAAGAAACACAGTGAAGAAAAACCATATTAATTTTCACAGAATTCTATTTGAAAGATTAACCCACGTCTTTACAGAAGAAACCATGAACTTTTGAACTTGTTAAAAGAAAGATAAAAGTGAGTAAAAAAAAAAAAATTAAATAAAAAGGAAAATAGAAACACCTCTGGTATAATTAATAAATTGTACATGAACAAGAATTATGAATTAAAAGAAAAAATACATCATGAAAAACATTAGGAATTATGAAAGGGGGATGGCTTCAAGAGTTGGTAATTTTTTTTTATTGCCAAAGAAAATGAAATTATGACAAGAACTTTGCAAAAGGAGGAAGAGAAAAAATTAATTCATTTTTTTTAATAATTTGCATAAACTGTTTTTTTTTCTCAAAGAGAGAAGCAATATTTTGCAGGTTATTTTTTTTAACTATAAAAATCCAGTGAATAAGAAAAAAACCACTAAAAGCTATGTTTTTCTTCTCTTATTCAAAGAGAACAGAATGGGTCATCCATAAATAAAATGCGTGCAAAGTCTCTAAAGCTTTGTCAACTAAAACAACATTTTTGCACTTACACTAAACATCAAATATATATATATACAGAATACTGTTATAGGCAGAAATACATTAGAATAAAACATTATCAAGTAGCACCAAAGATTATTATAGAATAACTTTAAATCAATGTTGGTCAATTGTTATTATACTAAAGAAGCATTAGATTATGAATATGTAATCATAAATAACACAAATTTATAAAAGTGCTCAGTGATTGGATGTTTTTAGAATCATATGCAATTAAGATTTCCGTTATCAAAAAAGCAAAGAAAATATTACAAATTCCTAAAGTTACAACCATAAGGTACGCAACAAAATACTGCCTGTCAGTAAGAATGACAACAGAATTTAGCATTTAAATAAAATAAAGAGAAAAATGCTAGAAACACATATCTCTTCAAGTAAACGGAATATGAATGGCATGGAAACACTTTTCTCTCAAACAGAATACAAATCCAAATTGCACACAAATACAATAGGAGAAAATAATAGAATAAATAACTTCTAGTTATCTCATTCATTATCAGGTATTAGTTTGTTTTTTTTTTGTTGCCAT
The DNA here is from genome assembly GCA_903632075.3 of Acanthosepion pharaonis. Lineage (NCBI taxonomy): Eukaryota > Metazoa > Mollusca > Cephalopoda > Sepiida > Sepiidae > Acanthosepion > Acanthosepion pharaonis. Next base: position 197,776 of record CAHIKZ030005409.1, on the reverse strand, counting down.
AACAAATGTGTATGAAAATCTATATTCATATAAATGGTTGGATGGATTTGATTGGTATGCAAAATGGTTTAGTTTTTGATCAAGCATAATTATTACATTAAAAAGAAAAAAAAAATTATTGTTTGACTTTTGTAAAATAATTGTTTAGAATGTTTTATGCTAAATGAAGTTCATGATATTTAAGAGCAATCTCTGAATATCCTTTGCTCATGTTGTGCAGTTTATTTTGCAAGTATGATTCATGAAAGTGTCTACTGTGACATTTGGATATGAAGTGGGATTTACAGATGATATTAATGATCAGCATGTCCGATTGATCCAGATATGTTAATTATAAAAATTACTTACATCATATCACCTATAAAAGACTGAGATTACAGATCAAAGGATCATACACTTTAAATTCTTTTAATATTTCAAAATTTGACCAAACATCAGTGCATCCTTCATTTCAAAACTAAAAGATTTTCAAACAATTGTGTCAAACGTTGCAAATTCCTGATAGTGTGATATATGTGCACATATAGAATTCAAACTTTCCTCCAATACAAAGTTTTTTTTTTTAGCCCTGCCTAAATAATTTATAACTCTAAATAACAATGTTTGTACACTATCTCTTCTTGTCACTCCCACTACACAAGTATCTCTAGAATTGAAAAGAAAGAGGATTAAATGCGAGGTAAATTTTTAGGTTATGGCAGTGAAAGAAATTGTCTGAAAATGGATAGCTGAAATGGTTTTATTTAAAGTTAAAATGAATTCTTGTTCAGTATCAAAAATTGTTATAATTCATTTTCCTTATTTTGATATTATTACCTTTCCTTCCAAATCATTGTTTAGAAAAAAAAATAATTAAGTTAATGCCATTTTTACACATGAACAAAAGTAACAGTTACTTATATCCCATGAAAATAAGTGCAAACAACACTTAAAATCATTCAAATCAAAATTCCCACCATGAAGATTCTAATTATTTTTTTTAATTCTGTGTACTCTCTCTATTTCTGCACCAGTTTTATTAACTTGATAAATAATATTAAAAAGAAAAAGAAAGAGAGCAAAAGATAGAACTAAGTGACCTAAATCTACAGTGGAAATAAAAATGCTCTGTACATGTGTAATACAAACTTTACAGCAGATTGTAGCTATTTACAAAAAGGTTAAAAAAGCCAGTGAAATGTTTTATGCTACATTAAATACAAACCAAATGAATACAAAATGATCAATACTCTCTTGTTAATCAACTGCATCCATGTCTGTGTAATTTAAATTCGTACAAGTGTATCGATTGTCCAGCGTTGGTGGGAAATCTTCATCACTTGAATTGCTCCAACCTGATGCTGTGCTATACAGTTTTGTTTCTTGTGTTGGAATAGTATCTAGCTCAGGAAGTTCATCCTTTTTGCAACAAAGGTTCTCCATCATGGATTTATCCTGAGTACAGACAGGGCTCACTGAAGATGTCAAAGTACTTGAAATACCAGCACTTGTACTGGTTGCAATGCAGCTGAGAAGATTGCCTGCTTTAGGATCAATTTGAGGAGGTTTATCTCGACGTCGGTAGAAGAGCAGGTAAGCTAAACGAGTTACAACATTCTTCTCACTGAAGGGTATGACTCTGCTATCATCACAAAATCTCCAATCTGAAAATCAAATTAAAATATTCAGAAAAATTCAAATTGACTTTTATAAATTATAACCTTGCATTTATTACAATTTATTCATTTGAATATGTAAGCTAAAATTATTCTTTGGTTTATAAAAATGATTTAGATTTTTACACCAGCCCAATGGGTCATTTCGTGACAAATCAGATAGTTATAAGATTTGTTTTTATTTAGAGCCTATTTTACAGACAAATTCTTTTAAAAAGCATTATTATATAAGGGTGGATATGTAATTTGGTTTTAGTTGCATTTTGTAGCCAGGTGTTTATTCAGTTTCCTTTTTATATTTTGTGGTAGAGTTTTGTTACTTTTAAGAATTCTAGAATGGCTTTGAGTTCGACACTCTCAAAGAGGGCCCTAGGGTTGAATACATTGTAAAAGTATTTTCGTATAGGTGCCAGCTTTTTGCAGTTAATCAAAAAATGTTTGACAGTGAGTACTGCTTGGCAGTTTGAGCATTTTGAAGGATCTTCATTTTATTTAGGAGGAAAGAGTGGGTATGTCCAATTTTGATTCTTGTAAATATGAAATCTTGAGTGTCTTGTACTGCAGTTTTGTAAAGTCAGAATGAGTTTCATTTTATATAGTTTGTTGTTTATGTGTGTATTCCATGATTTTTGGCATTAGTTGAGAATGTAAAGAGTTAATTGTGGTAAAGGAGATTTTTGAATTTGATATGTTCATTGAAAGGAATTACTTGTGTGACACTATTCATGGCAAAATTCTAACAAGTTTTGTGCCAATGTTCTCCAATCGTCTGCCATTCACAGCACCTGTGATGACATCCAAGGTTGAGTGTATTTGCATATACACCCAACTAGCTATGTGTACAGGTTCGTCTCCTTGGCTGTGATTGCTCTCAACAAAAAAGGAAGACATTTGTTTTTCAAGACTCTCTGGTTGAGAAGTAGCAACAATATGATCTCTGACTTAGCCAGCTATCTTTTGCTTCAACTGAACTGCTATCTCCCTAACTTAACTGGCCTCTTGTCTCGCTGCCTATTAACTAGCGGTCCTTCTGTCACTAGCTGATGGGCAGCTCTCACTCCTCTGGTCACCTACCTACTTCTCTCACAGCTGAACCCACCTTTGCATTTTTGACTTCCTGCCTCTCTCTGCTTATATGGATAATCCTGGGGTCCCATCCAGAAGTGTTGAGACCACCCCAAAACCATATGAATGGTCAAATCTTCAAAAGACTACTTTTCTGACTATCTAAAATCGTTGATAACATCTTATGTTTCCCAATTCAAAGGCAGCTGTAGACATAAATCGCCCCAAGACACTGACACTTAAGTTGACTCAAAAATAGCCTGGAGACAAAATTCCTACAAAACTCAGATAACTAAGTTGACTTAAAAGGAAGGAATTTATCTCCTTATCTTCTAAATATGTGTTGGAAATGCTATGCTGCCTGTTATGCTTGGCTGCCTTATCAACCCTGCTATTACTAGGGATTCAACATAGTATGATGTGTTTTTGATTGAGTATCAAGTTAAATCTATTCAGGAGTTTGGTGATTAGAGGGTTGTTCATGATTTTGTTATTGTTGGCCATCAATATGGATAGTGAGAGAATAATGAGATGGGTTGACCGGTTCTCAGTTATTAGGTCCAAGGCTATTGCTTTGGCACTAAAAATTGAGGCATTATTTGATAGTCATTTTTTTTTCCATCTTTTAGAATTGCAGACCCATCAGTGTGTAATTAAGGTATTTTTGGAGGATATTATGAAATTCTTCCAAGGTGGTGAGATCAGTGTTGGCTTTTTGAAGCTTAGTAAAATTCATTAAAATTATGGGTGGTGGGGGATTCTGTTATGGTAGATTTGTGGATTATTTTGATGTCAATTCAAATTTCTTTTGCTAGGTTTTCCATGGAGAGTCCAAAAGGTTTGATGGCTGTTTCTTTCCAGGCATAGACATGTTTACACTGTGTGTAGAATATGCATTTGTAGGTTGTGTTGCTTGGAGTGCAGTTTGGTGTAGTATTGTAGTGCTAGTTTTTGCTGATGGAGTGTTAACGGAATCTCATTAGATTCAATGTAGAGACTTTCAACAAGAAAAGTGTTGTAGGCACCCAGGGCAAGGTACAGTCCCTGGTGGTAAGTGGTGTTCAGTTTTGGGCAGAACTTCCTAGCACCCCCATAAATAAGGTATCCATATTCTAATTTAAAGTGTATTACAGATCAGAATGATTTTAGTAGGTATTGGTATTGGCAATAATGCATAGTAATTGGATGTACTGATAGCATTTTTGTTTTAAGTATTTGGTATGGAGGATGGAACTGAGTTTTTTGTCAAAGTGGTTTCCAAGGTATTTGTGAGTGTCTGTAACTTTAATCTCTGCTCAATTGAGGTCGAGGGTTAGATCATTGTGCATTTTCTTTTTTCTTTTCTTTTTAAAGAAATGGACACACTGAGTTTTGGTTGCAGATCTTCTGAATTCTGTTTATATATTGTTGCAGCTGTTGCCCAATGGTGTGCATGTTTTGAGATCTGTAGCGAATAATAATAAAAAAAAAAAAAAATCCTCCACATACAATGAACAGTCCATTTCTGGATTTACATATGTAATGATGTTGCTTTGGGGTACACCTTGGTTCTTCCATTCTGAGAGGGTAGATCCTACTAGTACCTGGAAGTTACTGTTTGTTATGAAGCTGTGCATGAGGGCAGTAGTCTGCCAAGATTGTGGAAGTCTTTTATGATCCCATATCTCCAGGATGTTTTGTAAGTCTTTTCCAGGTCAAAGATAGTAACTGCATGTTCAATTCTTACGAAAACCTCCAGCCACATCAAATTGTCTGTTGTACTCTTTTCGATTATGAAACCACTTTGGAGGTTGGTGAGGTGGTTTGATTCAAGGTACCAGTTTAATCTTTGATTCAGCATTCTTTCAAATGTTTTGCCGTGAGGAATAAGGGTCTATAATTTTCCCCACTTTTTAGATATGCACTTTCTATAGTCAATACTTTTCCCAACAAGTGTTCACTCTCAACATTTCAGTTGGATTACATTTTCGCTTACTCTGACATTGTATTACAATTTCAGTTTTAGGAATAGATGCTTCAAAAGTATTGTAAAGTATGTCCATCAGTAAATTAAATTGTACTGGTTGCTTATTCTGCATATATCAAGATTTCAATTGATTAATATGTCTCTTATGAGAAAATCGTCCATCTTCAACAATGCACATCATACTACCAAGACGCAGAATAAATTTTCCTCCCTGCCAATTTTCTTTTGCAGCCTTAAAGCATTTAAAAAAAACTTTATCGCTGATCTTAAATGATCTGGTAGGTTGAAATTGTCAAACTTTCTTCTTATTCTCTGGCAGTAATTTGACAAAGATGGATCTCACTTTTCTAGCAAATATGAGTGACATTTTCATAGTGATGTTTGCATGTGACGTCGTTCAATACACACTCAAAAATTCTTCAAAATGCCATTTCTTTAGATTCCAAGCCTTTAGATTTTCTTAATGCTCTTTTGAAGGTGTCAACAAACCATTCTGCTTGACCAATCAACCTTGGGTGATAAATCAGAGTTGTCAAATGTTCAATCACTTAGCTTTTGCAGAAATTTTTAAACTCCCTAGAAGTAAATTGAGTTCCACTATCGAATACCACACTGTCAGGTACTCCAAATTTTGCACAAAGTTTGTGCAAGAATTTAATTGTTATTGCAGTAGTAGGTTGTTTACACTTCAATATCTTGGGCTATTTTGTGAAACTGTCAACCACAATTAAATAGTATGAACCATTTAGTGGTCCAGTAAAGTTCATGTGTAGTCATGTGTGTGTTTATAAGTGCTCGGTCATGACTAAAATTTATAGATGGTGACTTTGCTGCTGAGTTACAACCATTACATTTTCTCACTATGTTTTTGGCCAATACGCGTAGCTTCTCATCAAGGAATTCATCCTCACTATTCCCAGATGTCCTACATGAAATTGTTTTAAAATCTTTTTTGTAGTGATAACAGAATTACTACTCTTTCCATGTACAAAAGTACTCCATCACAAATAGAAAATGCTGTATTATTGTTAACAGATTTAATTTTAGTTTCACTCCATTTCAACTTAACATATGCTTTTTCGAATGAATTTTGATATCATCTATTGTGACCAGCAATTCTTTAATAGTGTTACACACCAGGCTTTCAATTTCACTTTCAGATTCCAGTGAAGCAATCACAGTATCTTCAAAATCTTCTTTATATCTCAATATTAATCTGGCTACGTGTCTCAATTTCTTTGATGATAGAAATTCCATCTTAAAATCATATTTCAACGAAATCATAGACCAATGTTGTAGTCTGTTTGCAGTATGTGTAGGAATCCCTTTCTTAGAACTGAATATGCTTAATAATGGACGATGATGAATTTGCAGCATGAATTTTATTTCTAATATCCTGTGAAATTTCTTACAGCAAAAATTATAGCAAGTGCTTCCTTTTCAATTTGACTGTAGAATTTTTCCATATGTCAAACTTCTTCAAGCATGAGTGACTGCTTTCACTGTAACATCTTTGACTTTATGGCCTATTACCACTCCTATGCTGTATTCACTCACATCCAATGCTACTATTATCTGAGAGTATGGGTCGTAATGTGTCAGCGATAACTCTGAAGTTAATAATTATTTTTTAACATTCTTTCAAAAGCTTTTTGACATTCTACTGACCAATTTTGTATCCTTCTTGAGTAAATTATTCAGAGGTGCTTGCAATTTGTACACATTTGGCACATAAATATTATAATAATTCATTAATCTGCGAAATGATTGTAGGGTCACCAAATTTGTTGGGGGAGGCATGTCTTTAATGGGACTTGCTTGAGCAGGATTTTTACCTTTAAAATAAAAAAGTTTAACAGGAGATGTTGTTTATTTTCACCATTCTTCAATGTTAGAATCAATATAGAGATGTTAATGTTCATTTGCATGAAACATGAAAAGTGATTTTTTGAATGAATTTATTTCAATCTAAAGATTCATATAATCGAATCATAACATTGAAAGATAAAATATCATGTAGATTATAGATTTTAAGACAATGGGGTGAGAGAAGAAAAAAACAAAACAAAATCAAAACTTACCAACTTCATTTTTATTGTAATTGTACTTATCAGCACAACGCACATAAGCTGTATAATGCCCACCTAAAATGCCTCCTGTGTGATTAATTACACCATACAAGTCATAGATTGTAGAAGTTTTATTATCTGGTCGGTTGCCAACAAAATAATGAGACATATCCAAACCACTGCGCAAATTTAAAAGAAAATATTTAAGATATCAAAATTACATATATACAGTTATTTGAATTAAATATTAAGAAAACAGAATATTGACAGTAGATAAACATCTGTAAGATCTGCTTCCAACAGATTAATGTACACTTATAAAAGGAACACAAAATAACAGTAAATATCTCAAAATGTCAATAGTCTTAATGTCTTAATAGTAGATTCTAAATTTTAGAAGTTTTCTCACTTTAAACATTATTTTTAGTGGATACTCAAATTTGAATAAACACTCAATTTATTTAACAGTATATTTATTTTTATCTACCTGACTAATTATATGAGAAATCTTATTAAAGAAAAAGATGCACCCCCTGGAAAGATTTGAACCTGCATCCCCTTGGCAGGAAAAACTGTCATTAGATCTGACATTCTTTTTAGACCAACACGGCTACAAATCTGGGAATGATTTGCACTTATAAGGCTCTATTCAGCTTTGCTTGATCAGTGACTCACTTCAAGTCAGTAAAAACTTAAAAACCATGTCATTTAGATTAAATGACAGTTTCTTCTGCAAAGGGGGACACAGTTTCTTTTCCTGCCAAAGGGCACATCTTTTTCTTTAATAGTATTTCTCAAATATTCAGGCCAGTAGACCAAAATAAATAAATATACTTACTGTTTAAAAAATAAACAAACTGTCTACTCAAATATGGGTATTCATCAAGGTAATCCTTATACCAGGCCACTCTAACACCATGTGGAGGACTGTGAGCAACTGGAAGTCAACTGTTAACATGTGAAAGTTTGTTGCTGGAACTGGATTAAGAAATTAATTTTTTTTGTAAAGAAACTTACATTTTACCTTTGGGTTAACAAATAAATAAATGTACTTATTTCAGTATCTTAAATAATCCAATATTTAAAATACTGAAGTAAGTATATTTATTTTATTTGGATTTGCATATTTTATCTTTAAACAAACTTTTTTGGTGGGAAATTTAAAAGATTTCATATAGAGTTAATTTAAATTTGATATTTTTCTCTATGCTATTGTTCTTCAACAATGAACATATAAAATTAATTTTTTATGAATAATTTATGTTAACAGAACAAACACATATTTAACAAAAAAAACTATGTTGAATTTTTCTGTCCTTCATAAATAAATAAATAGAAGACATTAAAAATTTAATGTTTTTCACTGCAAAATTAATGAAAAATAATACTTAGTAATAGAATTTATCACAATGTTAATTCCAAAAATTAAATTCACTAATATTATACAAGTATTCTTAAAAATATACCAAAAAAATGTAAAAGAGAAGAAATTATTGTCAATATTTTTCTCTTTTTTTACATTTTAATCAGCCAAATTCACAAAAAAAATGCCATTATTAAGAATTTTGTCACAGAAAGTTAGAAACCTTCAATAAGGTTTAAATGAATTTTCATAAATGAAAAATCTTTCCTGAAGCTTTCATTTTAGCTTTAATTGAAAGCTAAAATATTAAATTTACTATTTCCAGTAAGCAAAATACTTTGTAATGTATTTCAAACAGAAATGCTATTGGAGTCTATTTTTTTTTTTAGCTAAAAATAGCTGATTAGTGTCATCTGTCATCGCAATAAATTTTTTATTATTAAAAAAAATCTTCCAAAAATAAAATACAAGTTGAAAATAACAGAAATAGATTTTTAAAACAAACAGTAGCAGCAATTAGATGCTTGTGAACACCTTGTAATTCTCTTCACGTGTGATTTATCAAGTGTTGACACTTATTATTGTTCTATGGAGATCTTATCTGTTAAAGAATAATTGAAGAAAATGACAGATGAACACTTTTTATATAATTTTTAAGTACTCATTAATCGTTAAAATGTTGGAAATATTCTCCATAATCTAATGGTAGAAATGTTGATTTTAAATTTACTATATTGGTCAACTTTATTTTCTGATAATGTTGTGTATGGTCATCCATACTTTCAAAATTGATACTTTATACACATAAAAGAAAAATTAAAAATTATTTTAAAAATAAACAGCATTAGGATTTGTATTAAGCTTTTCAATTTTCACTTACTAAATATAGTCTTCACTTAATGACTTAAGCTAACGGGGACAAAGTTTGGAAAAATTTTTTAAACATTATTGAAAAAAAAATGAAAACTATTCTTGTAAAGAATTTATTAATTACTCATTGACATTTTTTTTTCTTCAGATTATAATTTCCTTAATATATATTATTTATAAAAGCAATTAAAAGCTTATCCAATTAAATTATTAGATAGTTATATTGCAGTTTTTATTTCATGATTCGGAACAGATTTTCTGTAAAGGAGCAGTTTGAAGGAAAAAAAAAAAAAAAAATGATAATTTACATTCTCCAAGGAGTCCTACTTTTAATTAATAAAAAAAAATTTGGAGTATGAAATAAAATTTCTAGAAATTTCATGAAATTAAGTAAGTGTGTGTAGTGGGGGGAGCTGGGGAACAGATTTTTAAAAATATTTTTACCGAGTAATAATTTAAAAAATAGATGTGTATATCAAGCTCTTGATAATAATGGCAAAGCTAGAGATGTGGCCTCTAGATATCTCAAAGGCATTTGATAGGATCTGATATGCTGGTCCTCTATGTAAGTTTCAGGTCTATGGTATTACAGGACGATTGTTTGATTTAATCAAATCATTCCTATCAAATCATGAAATGATTGTTCTGAACATGTTCGCTTCCAGATCCTTTCACATGAATGCATGTATCCCTCAAGGCTCTATCCTGGGTCCTACACTGTTTCTGATCTTCATCAATGATTTTCCCGATGTCATCAGTTCCCAAGTAGGCATTTATCCAAATGACACTACCATTTACTCTTGTCTCAATAGCAAATCCGACAGAGCAGACATAGTTAACCTGGTCACTGCTCTTGAAAAGGACCTCTAATCAGTGGTTAACTGGGACAGGAAATGGCTTGTAAATTTTAATGCCTCCAAAACTAAACTGCTCTCATTTAACCACTATAGAGACACTTCCCAGCCCATTATCATCATGGCTGATGTTCGACTCCAGGAGAGTGTCACACTGTGCCTTCTTGGCCTAATGTTTTCAACTTACTTAAAGTGGAACTACTACACTGAATCAATAGCTGCATCTACTGCAAGGAAAGTTGGTTCATTATGTTGTGCCAGAAGGTTTTTCTTATCAGAGTCAATCTTGCACATTTACAAATCTACCATTCGCCAATGCATTGAATACTGTCGCCATATCTGGTCTGGTGCCCTTGCTGTTCGTTTCTTGACAAAATCCAAAGATGGATCTGCAATGTAATCAATCCTGACTTGGCATCTCAATCAGTCACTTTCTCACAGACGTGATATGGCTTCCTACTGTCTTTTCTACAAATATTTTTATGGCATCTACTCTGACAAGCTACTTTCCCTGGTGTCCTAACTACATGAATTTAAGCATACTACAAGACTGGCATCTAGGTTCCAACCTTTTACTGTTGAAATAGTTAAATGTAACTGCCACTTCTACTTCAACAGTTTCTTTCCTGGCACTTCCTGACAATAGAGCTCCCCTCCACTTACTTGCTTCCCCGATAACTACAATCTTCAAAAATTTAAATGCAATATCAATCGCCATTTTCTGTTGACCTTTCAAGCTCATCTTTTATCTTTTCCTCAATCCCCCATATACCAATCTTTTATCTCACTTTCACTCTCTGTAAGCTTCTGCATACCAGTGGCACTCCTGCCTTGGGGTAAAATGATAAAAAAAAAGTCCTGAAAGTTTCTTAAAATCAGACAATTATTTGATTTTTGCAAGACTTTCCAAATTAATGTGTTATTTTACCAGAAAACAAGCGCAAAAATTTCCACTACCAGTTCTGTTACGCCGCTGACACACAAATAATTTCGAACATGTTAGAAAAGAGTAAATAATTAAAAAATACTTTGTTCTTTCCTCTTAACATAAACATTTTGATGATAAAACTTTGATTTTATTAAGTTTGGGGCCTTTTTCATCATGCTATGTTCTTTTTTCATAAAAATTAACTACAGAGATTTAATTTTTTTTATGCTATTATTCTTCATAATAACAAATATCTTGATTATAAAATTTATTTTAAGGAATAATCTGCATTTTCTTTATAACATGTAAAGTATGTTGATACTATCCTTGTAAGAAAACAAAAAAAAATAAATGCAACTTTTTTTGCACTGCTAATTTCAAAAATGACTATACAGAAATTTATACATTTGAAAAGAATGAATAAAAATTTAATTTACTATTTTTTCTGCATTATTCTTAACAAACATGGATTTAAAAAAATAATTATTTACACAGGTATTTAAAAAAAAAAAATGTATGTTGAATTTTACTAGCATTCTTGTTAAAAATGTAAAACAAAACAAAATTAACCAGTTTAATTGTTTTTAAATATACTGTAGTAAAAAATATTGAGCTGGTTAATTATGTTTAGATAATTGTATTTTATGGGGGAGTGGAAATGATCGATCCACTACACCCCCTACAAAATACGATTATACGAAATTAAAAATTTTTCGTGATGGAAGTTTACTATTCAACTTCAACATAAAATGGACCCTGATCAGTTAAACAATTTGAAAATCCTTTGGAACTACATCAATTCCTTTTTCATATGGTTCTTTTCTAACTGAAGTGAATTTAATGTCCTTGCCACTTTTTTGTTAGTAAGAGGCAATGGGACTTAAAACCTAATTACAAAAAGAAAAGAAAATTTTTTTTTTAGTATTCCAGTCAAAATGTCAGTGACAAAATCAACTACCCCACTCCAAGTTCTGAGTGAGGCGGCTCATTAGCAAGCCAATAGGACAAAAAACAAGACCTAACAAAAGGCAGAGGAACTCTCTGAGTCAACAGCCAGCTAGCTAGAGGTGGTGTCTCCATAAACAACCATGGAGAGACCAACAGGAAACGACTCCACTATCAATCCCAAGACAAATCATGGCCAACAACTCATCATATGAAACTTGATGGCGTGAAGGGGGCTAAGTCTATGGGAATTAGCTCCTTGCCCAGTAAGGACCGCTATGCGCAATAGATGTCACCTGACTATTATCCGTGACTGCTAGCATAAATGGTGTAAAGGGAATAAAAGTCCTTGGAACCTATCCCTCACCCAGAAAGGAATGACATGAGCAACAGGTGTCACCAGACCATTATCCTGTGACAGCTTGCATCAAACACAAAATAACTCTTGGGACATGGAACGTCCGGACATTGAACAACTGCAACCAGTTTGATAATATTAAACAAGAGATGAACAGACTTAACATCAACCAGATGGCCAAACAACAGTGATTTTGTCAGCGATAAACATAGGATAATTTATGCAGGTGGTGAGAAGAACAACAAAGGAATAGGACTAATACTAGATAGCACACTTAAGAAATGCATTCTATGATGCCACCAACTTTCCGAAAGAATTCTGGTAGTGAAGCTGAAAGGGAAGCATTTCAATGTGGCTATTATAATAGTGTACACAATGACAGCACAAAGCAAGGAAGAGGACATTGAATCTTTCTACTCCATGCTGACCAGTGCCAAGGCTCTACTCAAATCACAGGAAGTCATCATTATCGTGGGAGACCTAAATGTAGGCTGGGAAAGGGTAGGGGATATAGCAGGAAGATTCGAACTAGGAACACACAATGAATGCGGAGAAAAATGGATCCAATGGTGCACAGCCAATGGCCAAGTAATAGCCATCAAGAAAACTAGGGACATGGAAGAGCCCAGGAAGAGAAACTAAAAATCAAACCGATTATATAACCATCAAAAAAAGTTTCAGGAATGTAATGATTTACTGCAAAACCTACCCAAGTGCCAACTGCAAAAGCCATCATTGCCCTCTTATATGTAAACTAAGAGTGAAACTGTAGAAATTGAAGAAGCCTAATGCAGCACCCAGACTGCAATGCAACAATCTCCTGAGCAACCCTAACCTTAAAGAAAAATATATAGACAATGTGGAAAAAAAGATACGAAGCACACAGTGGAAACTCAAAATGGGATGCACTAAGAGATGCTTTAGTGACATCAACAAACAATAACTCAAAGGAGACAAGACAAAGAACAAAATTGAATGGATGACTGATGAGATTCTCAACAAGATGAAAAGAAGACAGAAAATTCTGCCAAGATTTGGAATGGAGTACAGAAAATTACACAATGAAATAAGGACCAAATAGAAGCAAGCTAAAGAAGAGTGGCTAAACAAAAAAAACGTGCAGAAATAGAAAGATTGAGTACTACCAAACAAATAAAGCAACTAATGGGACAGAAGACATGCTCGTCAACAGGCTGTTTAAAATCAAAGGATGGAATGCTCATATTAGAGAAGGAAAAAAAATTCTTCAATGCTGGAGCAAGTATATTGGAGAACTCTTCCATGACAAAAGAGATCAACCAGCAATACACAGAACTATCAATGGACCTGGAATTCTGAAAACCGAAGTAAAAGCAGCACTGGCCAAAAGGCAGCTGGGACAGATGGAATTGTAACAGAAATGCTTAGATGACTTTGGCATAGACAAGATCACCGAAATAAGAAATGAAATCTACAACAGCGGGGATATACCAGAAGACCTCAGCAGATCTATCTTCATAGCAATGTCTAAGAAACCAGGTGCAAATGAATCTGAACTCCACTGAACAACAAGCCTAATGAGCCATGTAACCAAACTCATCATCCGTATTCTGATGAATAGAGCATGCAGCAGTATCAGGCCAGAGATAGAATGAAAACAGTGCAAGTTCGATAAAGACATCAGAACAAAGAATGCAATACTCATGTTATCAGAAAGAGCAATACAAATACAGAAGGATGTGTATCTATGTTACATAGACTATGCAAAGGCCTTCGACAAAGTATGCCACAAGGATCTGCTAGAACTGCTCAACAACCTTCATATATCCTCGTAAGGGGAAATGCTGTTACATAAGTTGGAATGACCAATCAAAATACAAGTATACGAGGGGTGGTTAATTTGAACCATTTAAAACCTTTATTCTACATTCAATATCATCACTTGATAAGACACCAGAGGTGTTGAAACAAAATGGCTATTTTTGTAGTGATTTTATAACATATTTATGTTATAATTTTTAAATAAATAATTATATATATATATATATATATATATATATATATATATATATATATATATATACACACACACACACTAGACTAATTGTTAGTTTCATGCAGAACAATCATCACATTTAGATTACGCGTGTATGTGTGTGTGTATTATATATATATATATATATAAATTGTGTATTTGGGCAGTAATCCCTCTTTTATACAAATAATGGAAGCATTACTAAAAAAAAAAAAAAAAAAAAAAACAACACTCAATAACATCAACTATGAACGTAGTCACAATTTGGAAAATAAAACATTCCTATAACTATAGATATATACATAGAAAAATCCATAGATTCAGTTAAAAGTATAAATAAAATCATCTTTGATAATGGCTAAAAGAATAGTCAAAAGTGCTCAGATGATTTCTACATAATTTATGTCCACAAAAGAAAAAATTATAAGAGCGCAAGAAAAATAAAAAACTTAACTGCATCATCTTGTCAGTCACTGTTAACAAAACTTGTATGTATATATATATATATATATATATAGATAGAGAGAGAGTTGTTAATATTTTTAATCAATTATAAAATAAGTGGTGTCAGGGATAATTTTTACAAACAGTTCTTCAGTTCTTTATATTTTTGTCAAGAAAAAAAAAAATTTTAAATACGTACACCTGCAAACTTTTGATAAAACTGAATAGATACAAAGTTTTTAAGATTGTGAATATACCAATTATCTTTGTTCTAAAATAAAATAGTAATTGTATTATCAATTATTACAAATAAAATCTATCTTAATTCATTTTCTTTATGATAACTTAAATAACTGGTGTTTTATTCAATAAGACAGACCCACTGTTGATAAAGTAACAGCTCTAAAATTATAAATGTTACAACTGAATAATCACAGAATCATGAGCTTATTTTTAATTGACTATTCATTGAGCAAGATTTAAAGTCCTACATTACATTTAATTAGGTAAAAAAATAACTGCCAACCTTTGAAATAATTGTATTGGACAAGTGTTTAAGCATCTACAAAAATTTTGTTAACTTACCGAGTAGGAAAATTGACCATTTTATCAACCTTGTCTCTCCAAGAGATGTTTCCAAAAGAGAAGCGTTTCAGTTGGATGATCAGTGTATGTGGTAAACGCCATATAGAAAGCTGCTTTGTAGCCTCCCGATGTTCCTTGCATTGAGGACAATACCTAGACACAAAAATCATACATACTTATATAGCAGTAAATATCAAAACCAAGGAGAATAAAGAAAAACTTTTTTTTCTCAAATAAAATAAAAGCAATTTATCTTAAATTAAAGTATTGAAGTTTGATTTTGGTCTAATAATTCACTTAAGCATAATTACTAATATGAGTTAATAATCAATTAAATATCCTCTAAAAATGCTATCATCAAAATATGTTAATTAGAACACAAGATAAGCACCCTTGCCAGTGACACATTTTCTACTACAGGTAGACCAATTTTCTGGCAATTCATGGTCTGATAGATGTTTGGAACAAAATTAGTGTATACCTGTAGGCCTATGACAAAGACTGAAAAATTATTCTCATTGTAGACAATTGTTCAGCTCATCCTAGAACTAAATTGTCTACAGTGTACTTGCCATCAAATGGTACGTCTAAATCCTAAAAACAAGGAAAATTGAACATAGGTGGTAAGACATCTACTAAAGAATTTAATTAGAGAATTATTTAAATTTCTAAGTCTTTTATGGTTTAAAGATTTGAGCTGTGCATCAAACTATTGAATTATTACCAGGTGATATCTGTTGATCCAGCAAAATGGATTTTCTGTAACCAAGAGTGTCAAGATATCAAAAGTATACATGTATTACTAAATCTTTCTAACCATTACATTTTCCTTATCAATTTTTTGGAACACCATGTCATTTAATTTCTTATTTGATATTTCTGACTGAAAGAAAAGTTTAAACATTAATATTATAATTAGAAAGTCATTTCCACAATATCAATCTTACATATAAATAGATATGCCAAAATAGTGAAATTTCTTTCAATTAATACTGCTGGTATCCTGTTTATTTTTTCTAAGCTATTTTGATAAAATTAGTATATAGACAAAATTTAATCTTTCTTTATAAAGATTTTTTTTTTTTTTGTGTGTGATGATTAGTTTTTACTCCACTTCTCTTTAAATTATGTCACTATTTCAATGACAGGCAGTGTTTTTCCCACATTTTCAAAGTTAACAATTTCATAATGATGTTTTTAAAATCTGTTGAACTTCGAGTTGTGTTTCCTACACATATCAAAATATTCCCAGCTTAAAGGAAAAAGGATGCTTGTCAATTTGATGAGCTTAAGTTTGAAGTTGTCTTTCACAAAACATTTCTAAGTTAAATATGCAAAATACCATAGAAAAGAATGAAAGTTGCACCTTCTTGTGGAGCAATATCTCATCTTTAATAGGTTGGTTTCATATCTTTGCATCCATACAACTCGAGGTGCATGCAAATCAAAAAGAGGGTATGCAGTGTTCTTTTCATGAAAAACTGTTGAATTTAACACATTGAAATTTGTATGGATGACCAAGTGAATAAACATTGCTGACTGCACCCCATTTTAAATTGGATTTGTTTCATCAATGGATATTACACAGTTTAAATCTTTTTCTTATATGCTATTTAATGATGCATTTTTAAACTGTATAAAGTACTTATTGTATTCTGTCCAAACTTTCCCTTCTGAATCACTTTCTCCTTGGCTGTTGCTTTTATACATTTTCTTAAAAAAACTGAATTCATATAAAATAAACAAATATATAAACTGGATATATTCATAATTCTTTAAATTTTGTTCCTTATTCTTTTCTTTTTTTGTATTAGTGCTTTCCAAGGCAGAGACTCCTACCCAGATGATTAATAAAATTTATATTTAATCTTCTGTTCAGTGGATGATGAACTCCATGACTTGAGTAGTTTTCTTCTAAGTGAAAGAAGCAGGCCAAAGACGACCCCAAATTCCTTGCAATGTCTGCTAACAAAAACTATGTGATGAAGGGAATAGTCATTACAGTGATACAACTTTTAATTGAACTTCATCTCCATCTGTAAAGGAACAAAGGAAGAAGAAAAGGCATTCAGAGAATCAGAGGTTTCAACAACTGTAGCATTTGTTATAGAGAAAATCCAATTCAAATGACCTTCAGTTATGAGTTCCAAGGCCAATGGATCATAGTATACTATTACTCCAACTTTTACATTGATCAAGTCATTGATATTGTATCTACATCCAATGATGTAATCAAAATCTTAGTTCCAACCAATGGTAGAAATTATTTTTGATGGCCTTTGTTGGATGATATTGCACAAGTAGTGTCAATATTTATCTTTGGATGGGACTTTGATATAAGAAACACTTTCAAGAGATAAGATATAGAGCTTTAGGAATATTGACTATAGCAGAGGCTTATACAGAGTTCCACAGATCAGTGTAAAAAAAAAAATCCAGGACTACGTTAAGTTTCAAGGACTGAAACTGGTGCACACACACACACAAAAAGTGAATGGTCATCAATTTCAAAAACACAAACTTTGTGATTTATCTTTTAATACTTTGACATATGAGATGTTCAAGGAAAAGCTACAGCTGGTTCCAATAATTCATGTAACATGGAAAACCGTGATTAAATCCAAGTGTTGAGAGTTAAAACACAACTGAATGCAGACCTGATTATATTACACAATTTGTGTAGCATTCTACGCAATTTGGATATCTACTATACTTGAAAATTTTTAATTACACACTTTAATTCTTACTACTACACATTTCAGCTATTTAGACTACTCATGGTTTGTGAAAGTCACAAAAATTCTTGATTGCTGCACATTTTGTGTGAAGTTAAGTATAATAGTTTTAATGAAAAGAACAATAAATAGAATTTTTCACAAAAAGACTACACATTTTAGCTACCCCTACTATTCATGGCTTTCATTGCCCATGGCAGAGAACACAATGATGCTAACATTTTTCAGTTCATGTAGTTTAGCATTCAGTTGCTCTTCCAATTTTGATATCACTAAAGACTTGTCCTTTGTTGATCTTCGCAGAGCATTGGACTTCACGATAAGTGTGAAGTTCTGAGCTTGTGCAGCTTTCTCTGTATAGCTGTCAGCTGACTCAAGCAAATCTTGTCTGCAATTTTCAAAATTTTGTTCTTTCGTCATCAGTTCTTCAATTTCCATAAGCATGAATTTTCGTTTTTATCCAGCTGCTTCTTCCTGCCTTTTTTTCTTCTCAGCCTCAAGGTATTGGCTGTATGCAGTTCTGGCATTGGAAGCACTGCAGAGAAGAGCCTTAGTCATGGGAATATTCCCAGCACCTCCAACTGTTGCCAAATATTCCGTGATAATGCGCTGTGAGACCAGTCTGCAGTTTCATATTGGAAATAAAAGTAATTGAGTTATCTCCCCTCGACCAATTGCATGGTTGGAGAATAGAAACATTGAGAATGGTGACACTAGTAGATAATCTACATAACAGCGGTAGCCAATCAAGATCCACCTGGTGGCAGGAGCTGGCTAATTAAGCTCAGTGTTTAGAAGACTTCAACCTAGATAGAGGAATCTATGCTAGAAGAAACTGACAATTGGTAGTAGAGCAAACAAGATGGCATGCAACATGAAGACTCCACTACAGTCCAGAGAGGAAAAGAATGATTATGAGACCTGGAGAAAGGATTTAGAACTGTGCACTATATATACAGACTTGCCAAAGGAGAAGTGGGCTAGTGCAGTTCATTTGAATTTGACAGGAAGAGCAAGACTAGCATCATCAGAGTTGTCCATTTCAGAAATAAGCACGGAAATGGGATACCAGCTGCTGATTGAGAAGCTTGTTAGAGTTTTTCATCAGGATAAGAATTGGAGATCCTTTAATGCCTACTTGGCATTGGAAGATTTGAAAAGAGAGCTTAATGACAGTATTGAAGAATATTTGAATGAGTTTGATAGGGTCTATAAACTAAAAGAAGTAAATATAGAATTTCCTGATGTTATACTGGCATGTAGGTTGTAAAAATGTTGCAACCTAGAGGATTTGCATTTCCAACTGGCCTTATCAACAACACTGGAGATGACATTTGATAATGTGTAAAAAAAACATTAAAATAACTATTTATGAAAAATGAAGTATTGAATGTGCCTACACCCTAGTGAAAAATGAACCTAGTATGGAAGCTGAAGCATTCCACAACAGAAGGAACTGTGGACAATACAAGCCACACGGAAATTACAGAGGAAGGGGGAAAAGGAACAAATAACTCACTTAGTGCTAATGGAAAAATTACTCAATGTTTTATCATTGGGCTCGTAGTTGTCCCAAAACAAGTGACAGTGAAGTGGAATAAGTGCAGGTATTATTGATGTGATCAGATGAACCACTAAATGAAGTCATGGACACCTTAACAGCAGAGGCAATGGGTTTTGTTCTTCTAGACCTAGGTTGATCAAATAGAATGTGTGGGAGAGCATGGCTTGCCAGTTTTTTAGATACCCTTGTGATGCAAAGGAAAAACAAATGGTAAAAACTGAGCCATCCAATTCCATGTACAAATTTGGAGATGGGTAGAGAGTAGGCACCTCCACTGAATTTTCAATACCTAAGTTTTAAAATTAAATTTTAAAAATGAAAAAGATTTCATTCTAATTTTAACTGAAAGATAAATGATTAAATTTATTATTTCAAGTAAGTAAAATATCCCGGTGTATTTCATATAGAAATTATATAGATTGGAATCTCAAATAATTGCTTAATTTTTTAAAAGTTTCTGAAAGCAGTTATTTTCTTAATTTTTAAGAAATTTGTAAACAAACACATTTATCAGGTTAGAAATTTGTTGAAAATTAAATTATAGATTTGTGACACATTATTTGATTAAAATTAGAATATTTAAAGTTCAATTAATCTGATTTGAAATAAATATTACTTACTTATAGCATAAAGAACCAACATACAAGCATTTCTTAATGATGGGTTCCTCTTTCTTTGATCTTTATTGATTTATGGAGAAGCACTTAAAAAGGTGATGACAGCTTTTATGGATGACCAGAAATGACATATATACGAAAACTAAATGAACACATTTTTTTTTTTTTTTAAATTTTCACAAATTAACATATTTCCAGCAATTATTTAATATTTTATTGACTTTTAGTTAAGTTTTTAAGAAGCTTTAAGTTGATTGATTGATTGAGTTTTATGGCATATCAACCTCGATTGGTTATTTAATGGCAACAAAATTTTTATTGCTGGTAATATTTTTAAGAAGCTTTATGAAATTTGCATTTCGTTTCTAAGTTCTTAGGTTTACTACTTTGAACAAAATATTAATGACCCAAACTAAAATAAATACATAAAATAAAAATATTTACTGAAATAGCAATTAAGAAAAGTAAAAATTTTTTTTGATACTTTGAAGGGTTGATTTGCAAAGACATTCATGATGAAACAGAACTGAATTAAAAGTGAAATAATTGCAGTGCATCAGACAACATTTAAATCACGCAACCTTTTTAAGGATTATGTTATGTATAGATTCCCATAGGTAGAAATTAGGAATATTTTTTTCACTAAAAATTATTTTTTTTAAATTATTTTAAAGATATTTGGGTTCAAACAACTGTTATGAGCTTTTCAAATTTCAATTTGTAAATTTACTTTTCACTTAACGATATCATCAAATTCTTGAAAGCAATGAAGAATTTTAAACGATTTTTGAACTATTAAATTATAATTAAAAATTTAAAAAAATGAAAAGATTCTTGTAAAAATTCATTATTCATCGAAAAAATTTTATTTCTTCAGACACTAATTTCCTTAATATAACTTATTTACAAAAGCAATTAAAAGCTTTTTTAATTAAATAATGTCATAGTTTTATTGCAATTTTTATTTTGCATTTCAGAAAAAGCGCAAAATAAAACAAGCCTTTTTTTCTCTAGTTCACTACTGTCTTAAAAAAACGTGCTAGAAAGAAGTAAAAAAATTTCAAAAAATAATATTAGAAATACTTTGGTCTTTCCTCTTAATAATAAACATTTTGATGACAAAACTTTGTTTTTATTGAGTTTGGGGCCTTTTTTCATCATGCTATGCCATTTTTTATGTGACCTAGTGGAGGTACCTAGTAGTGAATAAAATGAAATGTGTCAGCATACCTTGTGTCATGGCTGGAAAAAATATAATCAAGACAGATATTGTGGACTGCAATATAGCATTGTTGATGAGTAAATAATCAATGCAATGAGCAGGCCTGGTGATTGACTTAGACAAAAATATAGTGAAGGTGTTCGGGAAAATTCTTGAACTAAATACGTCCAGTCAAGGACATTACATGATCCCTATTTTTAGGCCAGCTACAACAGAGACAGTACAGAGAGTACTTTTAAAAGCAGAAAATTGCATTCAAATTACTTACAACTAAAAAAAACACATTTTTCCTAAGAGAATAAGTTTAGCTTGTAAAAAAACCCTGATTTCTGGGATTTAGCATTTTGACTTTCATGAAAGGAAAAAAAATATGTGTCGGCAGCCCAATTTAGAAAATTCCAGGACTTTTCAAGGAGCTTGTGGGTGATTGCTGTTTTTTTCCAAGAACTTTTTAAGCACTGAGAAAGGCTGACAATTTTCCAGAACTTTTCAAGATTTCCAGTGGCTGTACAAATTCTGCTTATAAACAAATTCGAACTGTAAATTGCCATTAGAAGAGGAAATGCAGGAGAACCATAGCAGCTGTCTAGAATGCTTCTTTCATCAATTACAATAAATGTATTTTTTATTCAATTCAGTTTTTTTTTCGTTTTGAAAGCAATTGTTTGAAGGATTTATTTCATGAGACAAATTTTTAAGTTTTGTAGTCATTACTTACTGTTCCTTCATGACATAATTTCACAAAATTTTCCAACATGATAAATCTATGACAAAAATTTCATATTATAGAGAAAAGAACTGTTTTATTGAATTCCTCATCCCTAAATTAGTAAAATTTCAGACATGTTCCTCCAATGGGTACTTTTTTATAGCAAGTTCAGGATGGTATACTTTTGACCTGTTTTTTGTTCTCTCAAATTGTGCCTCTGGCTGTTTTTATGGTGTAAATAAAAGTCTTTTATTAATGTATGACTGAAAAAAAATTAGCTTCATCTCTATTATGCAAGATATTGCAAGACATTAATTGTTGAAATGAAACTTATAGAACAGTTAGAATTGTCCTTCTCTGTCATATTTTAAGCGTTTTATTTTCAAAAATGCAATTTTTCCCCAAAGTGTAAGCTGGTCTGATCTATTAATTATTGATTCCATTAGTATTATATTTCTTTTAATTCAAGACTATCTATTAGACATTAGATTTATAATGATTTTATTCAACTAGTTTGAAGCTAGTATCTTCAACTATACACTGTTGAAATTAGCTTCCGGCCCAATAACACATGGGATGGAAAACTGACAAACTTTGAATGATCGTAATTCCAAATAATAAAATAAATAAATTTGGTACCATTTTTATGCTTTGTGAAGCTTTCTATGCCTGTATTAAAGGGAATTTATTGGGAATAAAATTTTACTTTGGGACACCTAATATAAGCTAAGGGCAAAATTTATTTGCATTTTTCTTAAATATTATGCATGATATCTTTGCACAAATTCTTTTTCTTTCATTTAATTTGCTTTAATTATATTTGAAATTCAAAAATAAAACTTTTATGAACCACAAATACCCAAATTTTAGATATCAATATTTGTATATAATCAAAAGTAAAATGTAAAACCTAAAATGAAAACTTAAATTTGTTAAATGAGAATATTTTAAAATTCAAAGCATTTTTATATATAAATATATGAATAGTCAATTTCATTTTATGATGAAATCGAAAATATTTCCATTATAAATTTATGAGTCACAAATATTTTTAAATGATTTTTCCAAATACTTTTGTCAAAAGAAAAACTTTTAGCTTTCAACTGTATTATTTACATCACTAAAAATTTCACTTAAAAAAAAATTTCATGGTCAGTTTTATCAATTTCTCTTAAAAAGAAAAAAAGTTACTACTAGTTGATCATACATCGCCCAATGATGCAAAGAAATTAAACATATTTACACAAAATGTCTTCAAAAGATATAAATGAAAGATTTTCAACTAACCATGCTTCATCTGGGCTGAGAACTTCAGGTTCAGTGAACATATTTAGGCACTGATCCAAAGAAATTTCTCCATTTTCTATAAAATAAAAACTCAATGGAAAATTAATCAAGAATAAATATTTTTAATTAAAATATTAATACAAATTTAGTTGCCATACTTCAAAAAAAGTAATTAGAAAATTATCTTATATAAATCTTGATCTTATTAAAGAGTTCAAACTAATTATGGAAACAGAAAAGTGACAAAATAGAAGATACTTTTGTATATTTATTAAAGAAAGCTACAGTCTAAAATGTAACCAAATAGAAAATAGTAGCATATTCAAATAAGGATTTTGAAACATTACCATCGAGAGATTCAGTCCGCATGCTTTCATCATCTTCACATTCCTAGAGTTAAAGAAAAACAATTTTTAAATTTTAGCAAACAAGTTAAAAATTAGGAAAGATTAAATTAACATCATTTTATCAAATCCCATGTATCCAGCTATATATTTGTTTTAGATATATAATAGCAATCATCAATTTAAATTTTGATTCATCAGAGCCAGAATGAAAACTTATATCACAAAATGTAACTTACATAAATATATTTAGCATATTAGAAATGAATAATTATATATTATATTATCGAGAACAAACTAAAATTACTTCAGAATATTACAAAATCTAAATTTGTAAAATATGATAAACACTAATATTATCCTGACAGTATAAAAAAACAATTTGTGTCGCTATGCAACATGATTTGTAACAAATCTCGTACAAAACATTTCTACTCACCAATTCTCTGGACTGTACCCAAACTGTAAGAACTCTATCATTATTTTTCCAGTCCATTGCTAAAAATGTTTTACTTCTTAAATCTAAAAGTTCATCACCTGAAATTACAACAAATAAAAAAGTTTTAAAACAAATTCATATTCTTTATGTACACTAACTTCCTCCAACTTAAAATTATTAAAAATGATTTTACAACCATCTTCAGTTATCCAAATTTTTTAGATGAAGCATTGTTATTATGAATTTGACTAGTTTTTCTTTTATTTTTGTTAATTTTTATCACAGTACTTAAGTCATCTTTAAATTTATTCTATGACTATTAAGCAATATGCATCACAAATAAAGAATAATTATCTAAATTTGAACTTTTATCCTTACAAACCTGCCTTACTGGGACAGTAATTTACAATTAGATAACAAAAGCTATTTATATTCAAACTAATGTCCTCACCTTTGTTATTGCTATTAAAATATTCTGACTATTGTACCCTCCAGCCTTATTCAGGTGTTTGAGTTGGGATAACTTTCAGGGAATTTCAAACTGAACTATTTATTTAATCTATTAGAGAATAGCCTAATGGATTAAAGCATGTATTTGGTAACATAGTAATTATGATTTCAATCATTGAGTCAGGTATTACAGACTTAGACTAAGTAGAAACAGAGTGAGCAATAACTGAGCAATACTAAATTAGAACAAGATGAGATATTCCTAGACATCAGCAAGAGAACAAGAACTCTATACTTGTAGAGTGCATTCTTGTACATCAACAAAGCCAACTATGCTTTATGCTGAAACTATGCTAAATAGACTTTATTTATACAGAGCAGATAATCAGGCATGATCAGTAGCTGAACAAGGTGAACAAGGCTAGTATACTCAAATCCTCAGTGACAATGACTTGTGACTGTGCTAGAACAACCACCAATGATTTCTGAACAGTTTTGTCTCCCAATTTCACTCAAGGCCTGAATCAACTTATGGTATGATTTTGCATGTTAGGATCATCTCCCCAAGCCAATATGATCCATGGTGAGATTTCAACCTTACATTCCATTGTCAAAATAGTATGACATTGCAATCCATCCTCAGTCACCAGACAAGTTTGTGACCAATCCTTACAGACAGCCTTGGAGTTCGTTATTTGATCTTCAATTCCCACCCTGCCCCACATTGCAGGTGAAGGCTGAGTTATATACTCAACATTGCTGATCCAGTAGCTTTGGCAAGATGACACCACAAGGAACAAAGTAAGAGACAGCTGTGTAATACAAATTTATATCAAAAGTTCATACACTTCATGTTCTACTCACTAGATTAACAGCATGCAGATTTTCAGCACCTCCCCACTTAATATGGTATGGCTAGACATATTTACAGTATGTCTAGCCATGCTTGGTAAACTGGAACAAGGCTGAAGTCAGAGTTCTTTCTGCAGAAGCTGTGCAGGGTTTGGCAAAATGGGTCTTGAACAAACTGGCACATGTCTCTCTTGCAAACAGCAATTTGGGCTGTCAGGTTCCTTCTCCCACTGCCCTGTACTGTCTTCTTGCTTCACTCATCTATATTTATGGACCTCAGCACAGAGTATGAGGTGGTTGGGAAATTGATTGCCTGATCAAATTTGGGGAGATGGTGGCAGAATATCAATCTGCCCAACTCCTTCCATCTTGTGTGGGTGCCTCTCACAATCACTGCCCGGGAGATGCAGGCAATTCTTCTGTCTTCCTTAAAATTCCACCAGGGCCATTTATCTCTCTTTTTGTTTACTGATCAAAACCTATCCCCTGAGGCTAGGAATGGTCTAGCTCAAAATGCTAAATTCAATTATCATCCAAATTTTCCATCAGCGGAGAATTCTTATCGTGTCCTTGTGTGGTTGGCTGCATCTGGCATTCGTTACCTGTCACTTCTCCATGCCAGCTTTTTTAGTCAAAAATTGACAAAAAGAGACAATTCCTCTCAATACATTTTTTTGCATCTTAGGCAGATGAAGAAAAAATATAACTACAATGCTATCCCCATTTTCCACATCCTATCAACTGACTGAATTTTGGCTAGAGATTCATTCCTAGCCATTGTGGATACTCGAAAGTTGTTAAAATGTAATCTATTCTACTGTGCGGGTCAAGTGGGTACTTAAGAAAAATACCATAACTTAAGATTAAGTTGACAGATGGCTTCTACACTTAATTGTTATCAACACCCACACACTGAGGTGGGAAGAGAAAGGAAAAAAAAAATCCTCTTCTCTGATTCTCCTTTGTCTTTCTTAGTATATTTTCAGTCTATCAAAAAACATCATTTTTCTTTCTTGTTTTCCAGCTTATTTTGAAAGCCTCATTTTCAATTTACCAGCACCTTCATAATAGTGTCACAATAGTAATGTTAAAAATCTTTGGCTATTTGAAAAACCATTTTTAATGTTTATTTTGAAAAAGAGGTCAAATGGTTTGTTTGCATAACAATTAGAGGGGTGCCAACTTTCCACTTCATATTTTCTTAAATATCAAATTTATAAGGTGCCAAAATTCAACAAACAATGATTTCTGCATGACAAATTGTTATAGAAAAAGTTTTAATCCCAGGCAAAAGTTTGTCCACAAAATGAAACCGTCATATGATCTTCAGACATTTGAGAATATTTGGTAAAAATATAAAGTTTTTCTGCTTATCTGCTGATATCATTAAATAGGCAAATTTAAGGATGTTAAAAGAAAATAAAAAATAAAAACAAGCAAATTTCTAACCCTAATACTGACATCCATATAAGTAGTGAATATGGTTACTAAAAAGAAATAATCTATTAGGTCATAAAGGTCTAGAAAATTAACTTGTATGATGTATAAGACATACTTTGCAAATCAGGGGATCTCAAAATGGACAGCATTATTTATGTCATTTTCAGATCCTTTAAAAATGAAAGTACATAAAACACCTAAATTGTTTATATTTGTGTAATCTACAGTAAATATTAACTACTGTCACCAAATTTCAAATCTGTACATTTATATGTAAATTACAAATGAATTAAGCTTAAAATTTCTGCATAAAATTTAAAATACAAGGAGTTTTTACACTTAAAAGTAAAACTCACCTCTATCTTCAAAACTTTCACCACTGACAATTTTATTTCCATCCTGAGTCACTTGTTTGATAGAGAATAAGGGAGGACCATGTTCAGTGTCATCATTCTGTAAACCAAGCACAGCACCTGTGGGTAAATGATTTCGATTGACATTCAACCGGTCTGGACGGTCAGCAGGGGTACAATTAGTAGCTGAAAGTATAGCAGGCTGTGTAGAGTCACCTGCACCACCAATCAAACTAGGAGACACTGAAGAAATTATTGTTGTAGAAGGTGTCACAAATGTGCCAGAATCAGTACCATCACACAATTGTGAAGAATCCTTCTGCCATCGTTCCACATCATTCATCTTGTCATCTTTTGTCTGCTCAAAGAGTGGTAGAAGAGATACCTGGTCTGTATGCGGGGTTAATGCAGGCATGGATGGACTGATTGGTATTGGGTTGGTATTTGGAGGATGCTTGCTTATGCTAGTAGCTGGTGGTGTCATACATGGCTGCAAATTACCATCTTGAATGTTATGACCAGCTTCTTGCTCCTCTTCTTCCTCATCATCAGCAAGATTTTGCTCATTGTCTGCAGTCAGTGTGCATGCACTACTGTAGGACGCCTGACTATCAAGGCTACTCAAGCTACCTGATGATTGGCTGCTTGAACTTAAATTGGATGTTGATGAACGAGTTGCTATTGAGGTTGTTGACTTGCTGATATTTGATGGCTCCACTTTGACAGGTGGCTGAAAAACATCGACTGAATACCTTTTTTAATAAAAAAAAAAAAAAAAAAAACACAGATTATCAACCTTTTCTAAAATTACAGAAACTAAATCAGGGACTAAAATGGTTTTAAAAAAGGACTTTTCATAAATTACATTTTCTGTAATTTTTCTGTAACATCTTAGCATAAAAATCTTAAAATGTTTTTAATTCATTTTTTTTTCTATTTTTTTTTAATTTTTAAAATTATTGATGAAGATAAGAAACAAAGGAGATCCAAAGATAGAGCCCTGGAGGACAGTGAAAGGATTTAGAAGAGTAGCCATTTAATATGACTTTTATTACACAATTTGTTCAAATCCAAAATTTTTGGCAGAGACACCATAGTCCTTCAACCTGTGAAGAAGACCAGCATGCTAAACCCTATCAAATGCCTTCGAGATATCTAAAGCCACACTTCTTATATTTGCTGTTTTTATCTAAAGCTTGACAGACTCTTTCCGTAATAATTGCTAACATATCAGTAGTTGATTGAGAGAAGTGAAAACAATATTGTCTGCCCTAAGATGAACATGTGAAGTGAGATGCTTAACCAATTCAGAGTTGATTAAAGTCTCTAGATTGATAGAAGACTAATAGGTTGATAATTCAAAGGATCAGACAGTACACCAAAGTTCTTAAAAATCAGAACTACAGAAGAGGATTTCCAACAAGCAGAAAAGCAAGAAGCAAGGCATTTATTGTAGAGTTTAGAAAGTACAGAAGTCAGTTCAGGAGCACATTTCTTTAGGACAATTGCAAGGATATTATCAAGAGAGCATGTCTTGTAGGAATCTAGTTTGGGGTAGAAGTGGTTGGAAAATCAAGCAAAATTACTCCTGATGAGTTAACAGTAGAATTGGAATTAGCAAAGAATTCTGCTTTATCAGCAGTATATGAGAACACTTCAAACTGATTCAACAGAGTGGGGATTGTAGACTTACTCTTGTTTAAAAATCATTCATAGTGCCAACATTAACTATGAGAGGCTATACACTGCCTCACTATCAGCAAACAGTGACTTAGCCTAATTGAGGACATGCTTACAATTATTACAAGTGGATACAAGCAAGCACAGATGTGAAGATATAGGTACTGATTAGTTAAGCATACCACATCCCAAACAAATCTAATAGAAGACAGCAATCCTACTTTTCCTCCCGAGGCCAATATACTGATGATTGAGGTGGGATATGGGGACAACATAGTTGGGATAAGAATAATCTTGAAAGAAAAAAAAATCAATATCCTCTACCTAGTGTTCTAAGAAATAGGTAAAGATAATCCTTTCCAAAACAGAAACTATGATCTGGAATTGGAAAGAAAGCAGTGATGGCACCCACTCCAAATCCATCATAGAAATTTAGAACATGAATTTAATAAAGTCAGACTCTTCAAATAACTCAGATTATGGATCAGTTATAACAAATTTAGCATAGAGAATAAGAAAACTGAATATAGAATAGGCTGTACTAGGAGTAGTTTTGTACATCGCAAATTACAACCAAAATAGTAACCTAAAAACTCGAGTTATATTCCTAAATAGTCTTGTCAGATTGAGACTTCATATAGATGTCATGCATCGTGCTGAACTTGTTCAGAAACATCTAAACTGCCAGCTATATACAACCACTCAATGAGGACCATCTTTCAAATTTTGTGGGCTGGTGCTACAGATTCACAAACAAAGAATTGTACCAGATAACAGAAATGACATCATGTATGGACTTTCAATAATAGCAACGTCTAAAATGGATATCACATGTAACTCGAAGAGAAAATGATATCATCAAGATGACATTCAATTCTACTTCAAACAAAATGTTAGGAAGGAAGCTCCTATCAATACTTGAAAAAGCGATAACAGCTAATGGACTTGAGAAACTTTTTCTGAAAAATTGTTTTAAGAGAAAGATTTTATAAATTTCAGCCAACAGTGGTACTGGCAGCTTGGTCAATGAATGCTAAATGTTTCCTTATAAGGAAGTGGTTAATATTACCATTACCATAGCAGCTGAACAGGAAGATGTGAATCAAGAAGATTGTGGTTTCACTTGGTATTCCCAAGATGGCATGAAAGTATTGATGCTAGCTTTCATCAAAGAGATACATGTCATTTTTGTTTATCTCAATAATTGATACAGAACCACTATGAATAGTAAAATTAGCCAACATTTTCAGCAGGTTTCAATATTTGAATTGTATTAATTTTTTTTCAAAATATGCATTTTTTTTTTATATTTCGCATGAAAAAAAAAAGTTAAAATGAGAAAAAAATCCAAAACCTTCATAAGTTTTTGGAAAATAAAAACTGGATTTAAACTAAATTTCCCTTGTGATATATTTAAGCTTTGGTGGTATAATTTTGCTGATAAAGTGGTTGATTTCTGTAGTCAGTCTTTGTCTAAACAGATTTAAGGCCATGAATAGACATATATTTAATGTAATCACTGTATTTGTAAATTCCAATAAATCCGAGTGGTATAAAAAATCCAGATCAAACAAAATACATATAGCTCAGCACTGAAATATGTTTGAGTGATAATCATTTCATATGTTTATCTTGCAGGCTTTTATTGGGCAAATATGATAATGAAGGAAATTGGAAAATAGTTTCATCTGTTTAAAAACAAAATTCTCACCCCACTCCCAAATTGACATGAAATTTGATTTAATTTCCACCAACTTTCAAATAAAATTTGGGTAAAACTTCCTGTGATTCTAAAGGAAACTAGTCTCTTTGTCTCTGCCTGTAATGAATGCAAGCATGTCCTCAATGAAGCAAAGTTACTATTTGCTGATAGACTGAAACTATGTATTGCCTCTTGCAAGTTTGGTCCTAAGAATTATTGGCAGCTCTGCAAGAGTGTGCTGAACAACAGCAAATCCACAATACCTCCTCTATTCAATCAATTTGAGGTCCTAAGGTCCTCAGCTGAAAAGGCTGAATGTTTGGTTTGGAAATTCTCATCCAATTCAACACTCAACTCATCTGGAGTACCCACACCTTATTTTCCCCCCTAGAACTGAAGCTCTATTGAGTGAGATGAGCATAACACCTTTGATGGTTTTGGACATCATCTCTAAATTAGACTTTTATAATGTGACTCTTATAAGGTGATGGGATACCAGCTGTAGTCCTAAAGAAATATGCTCCTGAACTTTCTCCAATTCTCTCTAAACTATATAACTATTGCTTCATTGACTTTCCAGCCTGTTGAATGTCCTCATCTGTTGTCCCTGTTTTTAAGAACTCTGGAGACCCTTCTGACCCATCTAACTACTGTCCTATCAGTCTCTTACCACTCTCCAGCAAGGTCTTTGAGGCTGTAATCAACGCCAAAGTAGTTAAGCAGCTTACATCCCATGATCTGACAAACAATATGGTTTTCCACTTCACTCGGTCTACTGCAGACATGCTCACGGCCATAACAGAATTTGTATACCAACTTCTCGATAATAATACCAAAGCTCGAGCAGTGGCTCTAGATATCTCTAAGGTGTTTGATAGGGTTTGGCATGCCAGACTTTTTCATAAGCTTCAGGGATATGATATTACAGGATGATTATTTGATTTAATACAATCATTCCTGTCAAACCTTGAAATGAAGGTCATCCTAAACGAGTTCTCCAGTTCCTTTCATACGAACACTGGTGTTCCCCAAGGCTCTATCCTAGGTCTTACATTGTTTCTGATCTTCATCAATGATCTTCCTGATGTCATCAGTTCCCAAGTAGGCATCTATACAGATGGCACTACTATTTACTCCTGTCTCAATAGTAAATCCGGCATTGCTCACAAAGTTAACCAGCTGCCAGTCTTTAAAAGGGCCTCCAATCTGTGATTGACTGGGGCAGGAAATGGCTTGTAAACTTTAATGCCTCCAAAACAAAACTGCTCTCATTTACCCACAATAGAGAACCCTCCCTGCCTCCTATCACCATGTCTGATGCCCAACTCCACAAGAGTGTCTCTCTGCACCTTCTCAGTCTCACATTTTCCACTGACCTGAAGTGGAACAACTGCATTAAATCAACAGCTTCTTCTACCACAAGGAAAGTTGGATTCTGTGTCACGCTAGAAAGTTTTTCTCACTTGAATCCATTCTTCAAAATCTACCATTCATCCTTGCATTGAATACTGTTGCCATATATGGTGCCCCCATTGTTCATCTTGAGGTCCTAGACAAAATCCAGAGATTGGTATGCAATGTGATAGGTCCTGATCTGGCATCTTGTCTACGGTCACTTTCTCACAGATGTGATGTGGCTTCTGTCTGTCTTTTCTACAAATATTTTCATGACAACTGCTCTGACGAGCTACTTTCACTGGTAACCCACTGCATGAATTTAAGCATTAAGCATGCTACTATGTTGGCATCTCAGTCCCACCCTTTCACTACCAAAACAGGTAAATTTAACTGTCTCTTCTACTCCAACAGTTTCTTCTCTTGTACTTCCCACCAGTGGAACTCCTTTCCTCCTACTTGCTTCATTGATAGCTATAATCTTCAAATCGACATCTTCTGATGCCTTGATCCTGATCCCCATCTTGCATGGAGTGAAATGCTTAAGAAAAAAAAATGCTTACTGAGTTCATCTTTCAACCTTATTGCAATATCACAGTTGGAATCAAAGATTAAATCAAATTATATTACACAATTTGAATAAAAGATTAAAAAAGCTTACCTTGAATAGGCTTCCATGAGTTTACGTAATCGAGAAAATGTTGCTCGCGATTTTGGTAAAGAGATGAGAAATGGGCTACCAACTGGTGTACATTTACAATTGTCTTTATGAACTTCCCAGTGAGCCTTTTGACATTCTCTACAAAACCATAGAAAAGAAATCAACATAAGTTGCTTGAACAATTTCACTGTTCTCTCCATCTCAATTTTAAAATTGTGACATACAAAAAACAATAATAATTTCTACCATATGAATTAACAAATATTTTATGTTGCAAATTGAATCTTTTTACAATTGTCATTTTTCTTATGAAACACAAGACAAGTGACAATACATAAATTCTTATCTAGATATCAGATTTATTTGAGAGAAAAAAAAAAATGAAACCCTATTTGCATAAAAAATGGCAGAGGCTATGCAACTAACCATGGCATTTTTTTTTAATAAAAAATAATTATATGTTAAGTATAATCTTTTAAATACTTACTGATTGCAGTAGCCAACAGTGTAGCAATTTGCACACCGTTTTAATTGACAACCTTCAAGTGGTTTCTTACCACATGAACTACATTTTGGAGAAATAGGCATTCGGATTCTCTGTAAAAAGAGAAAAAGGTCAGTCAATAATATCAAGAATTTACCTTGGTGATTAAAATATAAGAATTTATTTATTTTCCATAAATACTCAATTTTGAAATTATATAAAAGGAAAATGTCTAAAATAAAAATATATTTAAAAGTGCAATTAAAAAAAAAATCTAAATGAAAACTTACTTGGATCACATATATTTCAAAAACAGGTTCACCAGCAATTTCTTGGGATAAAACTTCACACCTATAGTAAATAAATAAATAAAAATGCAGTGTTAGTTTTGTCATACTTTTTATCTTTCTCAACATTAAATTTGCTATCATTTTTCAAAAGATAAAATGAGTTGGGTATATCTTTGATTTGGTGAAATATTAATATAATTTTTGAATGCATTGACATTTATAAAAAACAAAATTATAATTTCATATCTTTCTATTTTTTTTTATGAACCTGAAAATTAGTAGAATAGTTAGAGTGGATGAAATCACAAAAAAAAAAAAAAAAATTAAACTGACTTTAGGAAGTATTAACAGAATATGAACAAGTCAAAAATAAAATAATCAGTTACATTTTTTCAGTTTCATGACATGACTTAATATTTGTCTTGTCGTTATCAGGATTTTTGACAAAGGAGACAAAATAAATGTTTGCCATTAACAAGAATTAATTCTGAGTGTGGCAGAAAATATTAACACCTATTTCAAAGTTAATGCAATAAAGAAAAAAAAATGACTTCAAGTTATGTATTTAACTCTTCAAGTTCAAGAAAATGATTGCCAAAAGCTGAATCAAAACTATTTTCCTTTCCTCTATTATTTCATCTTAACAATTTTCACTTCTTAAATTGAAATACTTACGCAAATATTTTTTCAGTTGAGTAATCATTACTCAGTTGACTTCCACGACCATAAATTTTGTGAATTCGTCCTTTCTTAGGTTCAAACACCCTAATCTATAAACATATCAATATGAAATAAAGAAAGCAATAAAATAAACAAGATAAAATTTAACCTAAATTTTTTCATTAATCCTAATTTGAAAAAAGAAATGGTTAGTTGAAATATTCATGGCAATGAAAATTTTTTTTCATATTTCTGATGATAGTGCTTTTTATATTACAAAAATTAAATTATATATATAATGGCTCAACGTTTATATCTGATTATACCTGTCTACTAGGGTAGCTGGTCAATCCCTGTTACAGACGCCAGCTGAGGCACATTTGTGTTTGTTCAAAACACACACACACAAACAGCCCTCCTGTGGTTTATATTGCAACTATGCTGTGTGAACCTTAGTTTTTGGGAGATAGCGCATTGTCTGGCATGATCAACAGCCTGAACAAGACTCGTATACTTGTGACTTTGTACTAACAGCAGCTCCCAAATAGTTTCATGTATCCAATTGCACTCACAAACTTTGGGTCAACCCATGGTGTAGTTTCCAGGCACTTTCCAAAGATGCTGCATGCTGGTAATACCAAGAAGTCACCTTCCTGGAAAATCCACCCTGGTGAGATTCAAACCAGAGTCTCGTGGTAAAAAATCAATGTTCTAACCACACATCCATATAAATTCTTTATTTTACTTCTGTGTTAAATATTTTTTTAAATATTTAAAAAAATCTGTATCAAGATTGTTTTTTTTGTTCTTAAACTCTTTGCTTGTTTTCTTCATTAATACCTTTCAAACATTCTACACATAAAATTCAAGAGTTTTCACAAGTATAACAAATCACTTTTAAAAAATAAACATAAGTAATTACATTTATTTATCTAATCAGGTGTCCAGTTAGTGTAATAATTTAAAAAATTTACATTTAGTTGAAAAAAAAATATTAAAGAAATAGTACTGAGTAATAGTATTGTAGTGTTTTTAAAAACTATTTTTAAAAAATATCTCATTTACTTTACAAAAATGCATATAAAGTAAAATTCCAATTCTACTAAACTTTTTAAATTCATTACCAATTTCAAGTGTTTCCATGTCTTAATGGATTAGTGATAATCAATATAAATATTATAGAGAAATATTCATATAAAAAATATATTAAATGCATAACAATAGAACTCATTATAATTTAAAATGTATTCTTTTAAAAGAAGTATTATAAAGAAAAACTCACATCACGTGGTTTAACAAGTGTTTTCTTTGATAATTTTTCTTTAAGTAATTCCACAGTAGCATCTTTAGGAAGACGTAATTTATACTGAAAAAATATGAAAATATTTTTTTCATTAATAAATGAGATCCAGAAGAAAATGCAATTTAAAAAATTTGCTGAGCAATTCAGCAGTCATCCAAAAAATTAAGGTGCATTTATTCTACAGTTGAATGGTGGCTTCCACATGATTGGTGTGAAGTTAGAGACATAAATGTAACAGATTTATTTAACATACTTATACTAACAGAATCAAAAAGAAAATGTTCAACTCAAAAATAAAGGTTCAAGCATTGTGTGACTTGGATCAATCACAAATAAGAACAGCAGTAAATATATGATTCAGTGTCAGCATAGTAATAATAAGGTTGAAATTGGAACAGCTTAATCACCAAAACCACTCATATTCATATAGAAAGAAAAAAAATACAGAAATCAATAATATGAGTAGATAATAAAGAAACAGATTGAAATAAACAAATAATCATTGTAATGCCTTGTGCGAATTCAATCGTACATCCTGACTGAAGAAGTATTACAAGCCTTTAGAGAAGACTTACTCTAGGTCACACACAATTATTGTTGGATGGTACTAGACAAGCATATGCCATCTGTGTTGCCCAAGAATTATGCTGAAATAGGAAAATCCAATTTAAAAATACCTTTTTCCCCCAAGTAGGACAAGAAAGTCTGTTGATAAAGTAAACATTTGCAAGTTTGTAAAAAAAAACTTTATAGTCTTGTAATATTATAATACTAGAATTTTAATGGATTTTCTGTAGGATAACATTAATAACCTGAGGTGTCACATTTATCAATTTGTTATTTGATCAAAGTTTTCTATTATCGTATTATCAATTGCTAGTCAATTAGCCCCTTTATTACTTAACAAAATGCCTTGGATTTTGTCTTCTTTCTTATCTTTCATTGGCCAGTGATCTTTGCATTTTAATGATAGATCTTCAGAAATACATAACAGAATAGTTTTTTTTTAATAATTAGAAAACTATTTATTTGGATGGAAAATGAAGGGAAGAAAGTCTAAGCAAATTTCTTCATTATTCCTTTTTCTTTTTTGCATAGCAATGTTACTGAGTTGACAATGCCTTAGCAAGCACTCCTGAAGGAAGGATTTGTTTTGTTTTTTCTTGGTCATCTGCTCTTTTCCCCTTGTGTCAGCTTATTGAAACACAAACTTTGTTCAACATCACATCTGGCATGCCTGTTAGATGTTATAAAAGAAAGCGCACACAGCACAATTTATACTCCAAAACAAACTCCTCTGACAGAATGTGACTAGCAGAATATTTACAGAACAAAAATGATATTCTGTCACAGGAATTTATATTGGAGTATTGAGGAATGTCACCTACCTGCAATAACTTCTAAATTTCAAAATTGATAGTGTATGATTATATACTATATATATATATATATGAAGAAATATATATATTTATATCCATTTACACTTGCTTATATATATATATATATATATATATATATATATAAAGTATATATTATATACTATACATAATTAGAAAATCAAGTATTTTGGACCACACCTTGAAAACAGTCAAAACCACGTTAAAGGACAAAATGAACATAACCTAAAGGAAATTGTGTCACGTTGACTCAACGTTAAAAGACAACATGGACATAACGTAAATAAACTTACCAATACAAGATTGGACATTCTCATCCTCACCACTGACAAACAACTAATTATTGTCCCTATAGAGATTTGGTATCTAGTATATATACACAGTGTTACATTTTATTCCTCGCTATTTTATATTGTCATTATCGTTATTATTACTATTTTGTTTTGTTTTTATTTCAGTTTATATATATATATATATATATAAATATGAAGTTGTCAAAAAAAAAAAAACAAAACAAATGTAATCTAATTATGACAGTTTTTTATATACACAAAACCCTTCCAGGAAAGAAAATAAAAAAATAAATAAATCTCCATAGACAATTACACCAGACTAGACGATGTCATCTTCCGCTTTAAATTTAGACACACCAACCTTACCCTGACTTGACCTCTTTGAATCTAACTGAGATATTGATACAAATTATTAACCTTTACACCCCTTCTTTTTATATAATTGCTCTAGCCGTTACCATAGAAATTTTAATAATGACTATGATTATAAAAAAAGCATAAATTTTGAGAATTAGTTATTCCAAAATAAATTCGCTTGAAGGTGGAACAGAGCTTCGTACTTTCATTCAATTTAATTCAAATAAGTATATTGAGGTTTACAGCTCTCGTTTTAACATGAAAACTCTTATGTAGCGATGGAATCATATTTTCAAATAAATAATTGTGTATATAGATATACACACATATATACGTACACGTGTATATAGGTATACACACGTGTATATAGATATACTCACATATATACGTACACGTGTATATAGGTATACACACGTGTATATAGATATACACACATATATACATACACGTGTATATAGGTATACACACGTGTATATAGATATACACACATATATACATACACGTGTATATAGGTATACACACGTGTATATAGATATACACACATATATACATACACGTATATAGGGTATACACACGTATATATACACACATATATACATACAAGGGGAAATATATACGCTGTTACATAACCTGGAATGACCAACAACTGTGTGGCTTGATATATTCATGCTTGCTTCTGCATGTGTATATATGCATATGCGTATATGTAGATATATATGTGTATATACCTGTATATGTATATATGTATGTATATGTTTGTCTGTAGGTAGGCTTTTCTGTGTTTCTGTCTGTAGTGAAGAATGTGTGTACACTGTACACATATCTGTCGGTAGTTTTTATTTTCTTTCACCTACTGTGCAGTAGTGCGTATATCGATATATATGAAAAATATATGTTTATATGTATTTGTGAGTTTGGAATTCTCGTTTTTATATATTAGATGGTGTTATCTTTATACGTATATACCCGTTTTAATATCCTTTCTTTTCCTATTGTTTGTTTCTCTGTTCTATTAGACCATTTTTATCTATGTATATATTTGCCCGTATACGTTATATTTTAATAAGTGGTTAGAATTCGTTTAATAACACTTTCAATCTTAAATATTTCTTGGTTGTTGTAATGGAATGTCTATGCCAATGTATGTGGGTGTATGTACACGTCTTTATCGGTGTCTGTGTGTATGGTAACTTGGATGCACCTTTCATTGTATATGCATGTTTTTTTGGGGTTTTTTTGTAAAGGGTCGTGGAGATATTTCCTGTCTCGTCACTTTTTTTTGTGTATGTGTGTGTATATATATATATATATATATATATATATATATATATATATATATAAGTATGTCTGTGTGCTTATGCATTATAATCTGTGTGTGTATTGTCTTTTGCAAGATGTCATCCTCCCCTGCTTATATTTAGAATTCAAATGTATCTATGTTGTCCTGAAGCTCAGAACAACAGTTGACATTAATGTTTATTCCAACTTAATTTCAATAAAAACAAAATAAATAGAATAACATGTGTTTTTCTTTTTTCCTCAGTAATTTTATAATTTTAAACTTAATAGTGATTAAATTTAAATTTTAAAATGGGTAATTTTTAATTTCAAATTTTATCGTATAATTTAATACTTATTAGTTAGAATAAATTCTATTTTAGTCTAACCCCAACATTAAGGCGTTAAATAATTGTTATAACCTTAGTTTTTTGAATTCTTGTATACTTGTATTTTGATTGGTCAGTCCAGCTTATGTAACAGTGTTTCCCCCTTGCGATGAGTAGTTAATTGATTTGAACCTTTTAAAACCCTTTATTCTACATTCAACATCATCACTTGATAAGACACCAGAGGTGTTGAAACAAAATGGCTATTTTTGTAGTGTTTTTATAACATATTTATGTTATAATTTTCAAATAAATAATTATACATATATACATACATATATAGTATATACTATATTTAGTATATACTTAGGCTGTCTGTCATTGCTGAGAACACTCTCCTTCCATCTCCATCCATCTTCTGCGGGCTGCCTGATCCGTGTGTAATAAGTTCTTGGGCAGAGGTGGCAAGGAAACATGCCTGTGTGGAATTGGCAAGTTGCAGGTTACGCTGATGTTGCCTCCCCTGTGTGGTCCTTGTCTCTCCTCCTCAAAGTGT
This sequence comes from Acanthosepion pharaonis, assembly GCA_903632075.3. NCBI lineage: Eukaryota > Metazoa > Mollusca > Cephalopoda > Sepiida > Sepiidae > Acanthosepion > Acanthosepion pharaonis. The sequence continues at coordinate 158,263 of CAHIKZ030005409.1, read as the reverse complement.
GCCACTCCAGTGATGCAGAGAGACTGTCAGGCGATCCGATCACTTGTGAGGTTCTCTAATCGTGTCAGGTCTATGCCGCAGGAGACAAGAGCACACTTAACATGTAACTGATTCTTTGGCCCTCCATGTGGACAGCTGCTGCTTTCAAGCTCTCTGAAGAATACAATTTTTGGGAGGTGATGGCCCAACATCTGCACAACATGTCCAACCCAATGTAGGTTTTGTTGGATGATGGCTTCAATGCTGAAGATTTTCAAGGTGGGGGATTTTATCTCTCCAAGTAACATACCAAATTTGCTGAAGGCAACAGATGTGGAACGTCTCAAGCAGTTTTATTTGTTGGTGATACAGGGTCCAGAATTCACAGCCGTAGAGCAGTGTTGAAACAGTAACTTTGGTAGCGAGTCAGAGGTTGCTATCAGTGAAGACCTGGAGGTGTAGACGTCCAAAGGAAGCGGATGCAAGGTTTATCCATTAGAGAATGTCTTCATCAATATGTCCATTATCGGATATGATGCTGCCAAGGTAGATGAATGAGTTAACATTAGACAACAAAACATTGTCAACATGAAGCCGAGCTGCTGGATCACATTGTTTAAATGCTATTTGAATGATCTGTTTTACTTGGGTTGATATCAAGACCAAGGTGAGAATAGGCCTGATGCAATGAGGTCAGGGACTGTTGAAGTGAGAGTGCCTCATGAGAAACTATAGCAGCATTGTCAGCATATTTCAATTCATAGACAGGAATGGTAGAAATCAAAATCTTAGTTTTGAGATACTGGACATTGAAGACGTTTCCGTCAAAGCAATATTGGATACATATTCCGTCATTGGGTTCCATATATAACAGAGAGAGAAGAATCACAGCAACCAGAAGTTAAAGAGCACAGAAGCAAAAACACAGCCCTGTTTAACTCCCATATGTACACTGAAGTGTAATGAGGATTCCCCCGATGGATACTCTAGCAAGCATATCCTTGGGAAATTGGCATAGAAAACTCAGAAAGGTCGGCAGTCAGCCAAATTTGCCAAGTGAAAGCCACAGAGTCTCCTGATTGACCATATCAAAGGCTTTATTTAGGTCAACGAAAGCAAAATTAATCTCTCTTTGCTGTTCCCTGCTTTTTTCAAATAGACGTGCGACAAATATCATGTTGAGGGTACTACATTCAGGACTGAAGCCACATTGAGATTCCGGCAGAATTTTCAGTCAGAAAGATGAGAAAACGACAAAGCATAATGCATGCAAGAATCTTCCCAGCCACATCTAAGATGGAAATGCCTCTGCTTTGCCACAGATGGAGGGATAACCTTTTTTTTCTTATAAATGCTTATGATATTCGCATGTTTCCAGTGCTTAGTGGTGACTCTGTCCAGCACAGGTTAAAAAAGGAATGCAGATATGATGCAAAGTGTGGTCTGTCATACTTGTACACCTCTCCCAGAATGCCATCATCACCGGGGGGACTTCTTGTTTTTTATGAATTTTATGGTATTGTTAACTTCATCTGATGTCAGAACAGATATATTCTAAGAAACAAGAACAATAGATTTCAATTTTCTTCGTTGACCAAGCTAAGGGATGACCAACCAAGTGCGGTCTCCTGGCCAGTTGAATTGGGATCAGGATCTTTTAGGCCACCTTTTATAGGCCCTCCTCATGCGAGGTATGCAGTACTCCTCCTTGAAAAAGGCCCACCTGGTTTCACAAATAGAACGAGATGATACGTAGTCCCAGAGGCACAACAAAACAGCCAATCTTGCTTACTCTGCCTATGTGCAGGCTTCGAACTAAGGGCAGCCAGCATCATCTTATGCCTGCCCTTGTTGACCGTTGTCCATCACCGCAGGACTTTTTGAGAGAAAGAAAGTAAAAGAAAAAAAAGAAAATGAGGAAAGACAGAGCCCATACTCAGAATTGTTTGAGGTGGTGCTAGAATTGTGCAGAATTCTAGCCACACGCACTTAGCTCCCAGAAAGATGATTTCACTGGCAAAGAGATGATCCAAGACAAGCGAGGACTTGTCCAAGAGTTGCAGCAGGCTACCAAAGTCAAGATCTGTTTGGGTACGCCTTGTGCATGCCCACTGATGCACAAAGTGTGGTTACGGAGACACTTTGATGGCATTTCTTTCACCAGGGTTCCACTACTCTCCTTAGAATTTCTAGGTTAGCCGGGTTAGCATTCGATGTCGCTTTGGTAAGATTAGTCTAAGCTATTTACCCATAACTGGGACCTTGATATGACAGAGTCGGCGAAATTAAAATAAGTGTTAATTAACAAAGCATAGGAAGCAAGGATAAAAATAACAATTAAGTATGGTTCGAGCGATAATAAAATTGAGGCTATGAGTAAATAGGAAAAATTTGGAAAAAAATTATTATTTCTTTTTTCGAAGAGGTTGCTGAAAATTTTATCTCCTGTTTTTTTTTTGTGAATGTAAACAATGAACAGCCAGACATCCTGGCAACCAATAGTTCAATAGTGACTGACCATTGTTGGAGAAGTTAATGCATCCTGATGAAAAGGCTACCTGGAAATATGCGTGCAGCCAGTTTGGAATTGACCAAAGGAAACGGGAGTTGAAGGGTGGCTGATAACAACAATTCTTGGGTGGCGAGTGGCCCATCCATGGGGGTGTAAGTGAGAGGGCTGCCACCTACTACTCTTCAGGTCAGAAAATTCACAACGTGAGTGGAGAGTGGATTGTTGTCACTTGGTCCAGATTAGGAATCTACTGGGCCTAATGGCCGGACCCATGAGAGTGGTGTGGGTGATGGGCATAAGGGGTTATACTAACAGGTGTTACCACCCCAGGTCAGAGTGGACCTGGAAACGACAGCAATTAAGAGGTTGTTCCAAACTTTTCAAAACCTTCCAATCAGAGGCTTTGCTGCTGGATGCAATATATATATATATATATATATATATATATATATATATATATATATATATATATATATAGAGAGAGAGAGAGAGATAGAATGTCTTGAAATACAAGTTTAATTTGTTCCAAGATCAAGCTCCTAACTCAAAAGACTTATCTCAAATCAATTTTTCTCACTGAAATTAATGGGAATATTTCCAATCTGTTCCAGGCCCTAAAAATCACCCTTATTTTCCTAAAATTCACTCCTTATTTTGTATTTGTGGGTTTCTTACAAGCAAAAAAGTGTGAAGAAACAAGAAATGTAGTTTATAAACAATAAAATAAAAGAGAAAAAACAAATTGTAAAGAAATAAACTGTATTAAACCATGAGGTTCAGAAGTGTCATAGGCCAACTGGTAGAGAAGAGAGAGAGGGACAACAGCTAGACTAGCAAATACTAACCTACCAACACCTAGCCTGGTCTACAATATTGAAGATTCACTTAATTTTTTAATTTTTAAAAACATTTACATTTTATCCTTTACTGTAACTGTTTCTTTGTTTAATTTTTTAAATTTGATAATTTTTTTTATTTATCAATGTAGATCACTCATACTGTCTCACCAAATTCATTACATGCACATTTTCCTCATGTTATTTTTTTTTTATAATTTCCCATTTTACCTCAAGCGAAATCATACATTTTGGCTTTTCATTACTGCTTTTCACTTACTTTCTTTGGACACATGATGTTACTAAAGTAATTTTACAAAATAACAGCAAAAAAGACAACAGAGATCATTTCCAGAGTGAGGTGAACACATATATTGCAAATGGAAATGTGCTTGCTGCACCAACCAGTGGATGCTCAACTGAAACTCTTATCTCAAAATTCAGATCATATCTCAAAAAACTCATATGTTGGTACACTCATATCTCAAGGCATTACTGTATGTATATATTATACACCTTTGTGTAAATTAATTGAAACAACCACTTTGGTTTCCTTTCTTTGACCATACAGTCAGTTTTAGATCCACTGGAGTGACAGGGTGTAATTGATTTCTATTTTTCCTCAAATTATGTCATATACAGTGGTGTGCAGTAATACGAGTCTATTTTCAAGGTGCATGAAATTTGTTTGGCCTTGAAAACTATTGTGTCATCTATAATTCCAACATATAATATAATTTTTATCACACCCAGACACTATTGTCTCAACTGCCGATCAGTTGTCGTACAGCCATTGTCTGCGATGGAAGTTACTTCAAGGAAGCATAAGAAAATTGTAATGCTGCACAAACACACTGACAAGCCTTACCAGTGAACAAATCAAAGTACTATAGACTGGTCCAGAAAGTCTCCCAATTTAAATCCAATTGAAAATCTGTTGTCAATCTGCAAGGAATGACTTTGTGGAATGGACATACGAAGTACTAACATGTGCAATGTGTCATGTTCATTGGAAAAATACAAAAAAAATGTAAATAATAACAGAATTATTCATTTTTTTCAATTAATTTGCACAAGGGTGTATATATAATTTATAAAAATATACATAATACTCTACATTGGCTGCACAACTTTGAGTTTTATGTTGATGCAATCTTTTATTTTATCACTGCAAAGTTTAATAATATTAATAATTTTAACTTCTTTACTGATTTTCATGAAAAAATAGAGTTAGTGGGTATCTTGATTTCCAAATGCGCCTTCCTTTGGATAACATTAGCGTCTGTTTTTAAATTTCAAACTAGAATTTATAATTCTTATTTCCAACCATATTTTCAATCTTAAATGTTAATCTGGGCCTAAATCCAACCAAAATTAAACTAAAATTAATTTATTTAAATAATTAACAACAATAACAATCCACCCTAACAATAAAATATCCCACAATAACCAGAAATATTATATATTTTGTCAACCTAAAATAATACTCACATGAAGATTGCATCAGCATAAAACTCCTAGTCGTGGAGCCAATGTAGGTTATTATGCATATTTTTCAATATATTAAATAACTCTGTTATTTATCATACTATACAGTCTATATATATATATATATATATTTGTAAATTAACTGATTTCAAAATATGGTTCCTTCACTACACAGGAATTATCATATTTCAAAAACATACTAACATCAAAATCAATTACTTAATTAAATTAAAAGCACTAGTTGTTTCATTTCCAAGCAAATTTTGGAATAACTTTTTCTACTATCTATATATATATATATATATATATATATATATATAAGCTGAAAAATTTGATTTAAAAATTTGAAAATAGAAAATGAAGAGAAGGATTATAAACACTGAAGATATCATTAAACAAAGAAATTTCATCATATTTTCAGAAATCTAGCTTCTTTAACATCCACAAAGATTTTATTTATAAATTAAATAAGGATATCTACATCTATACAGATTAAGCCTTCAGGCAGATATTTACCTGTATAGGTTTCCGATAAGGTTCTCGCCAAAAGAATACAACAGGAATGAGCCTCAGCTTCTTTGGAAGTGGGATTGAAAGATAACAAAATGGATCAAATGTAATTGATAACTGAAAAAGAAAACAAAACAGAAGAGATAATGTGTGTGTGTGTGTGTAAAATTTGAAAAGTAATAGAAAAAAATAGAAAAACTGAATATAAAATATCAGTATTTTGAAAATGGACTTTGTGTATTTTTAACCCAATGAATTCAGTCAAATTGCAGTTTCACATAATCCATTTAAATAACAATGCTATTGATATTTTTATCAATTTAATTTTACTCTTATTCTATATTTAATTATTTTCATCTAGATTTTACCTCACTTCTATTCTTGGTCTTACCACTGTCCTCAGTACAATAAGCATTCTCTATTTTCATTAAAGATCACAATAAGTGAACTTGAGAAAAGAGACTTGAATATTTTAAATACAAATATACCTTTTCACAGATGGGACAGACAAGCTTTGATTTATATTGGCCTTGAAACAGATCTACTATGAAAGAATCGTTCCTTTTCTTGTAAACTTCCCAAGCCTCATTTGCAACAACCTGAAACAGAACATTTACCATAAATATAATTTAATGAATATTTAATATACAGAATACTATTACTAACTAAAAAAAGCAAACAATGCTTCCATAAATCATCTTCCATAAAGAATACAATATAAAAACCTCAACATATATGCAATAAAAGGTATTTCATATTTATTTCAGTGCAATACATTCATATAGGTAGAGAATAAAACTGTTAATAATTGCATTAGTTACTTTACTGCATTATTTTTTTCCCATATAAATACAAAATTATCATTTAGACAACTGTGTAAAGTTTTTATAGTTTTGTAGTCTGATCATTTGTCATCCTTTACAGACAGAATAACAATTATTAATAAACAGTTTTTGTAAATATAAATAAAAACTAGCATAGTTTTAAATTTCAGGAAGATAACAATACTTAACCTAAAAAGTACAATTTCTTCATGTTTTTCAAAGCTACTTACCTAGGTACCTCCACGAGATCGCTAAAAAAAGAGCATAGCATGATGAAAAAGACGCCAACTTGACGAAAACAAAATTTTATCGTCTAAATGTTTGTTATTATTAAGAGGAAAGGTCAAAGTATTTTTGGGGTATTTTTTTCCCATTTTTAATCGTTCCTAGCATGTCCGAAATTTTCGTTAAAAAATCTAGTTTTTTTTGAGTCAAAAATTGACCATTTTTTTTTCCATTTTAAAAAAAAAAATCTGACTTTTGAAATTTTTTAAATATCAATTATCATTTTTTCAAAACTTATTTTAAGAAAATCAGAAATTATAATGTTTATTTAAAATATTTTGAACCAAACTTAACTTAGCTTTTGTGCCAAAAAGATGTAATTTGAAAATAAAACAAAGCAGGTCATAAACTTTCGCGTCTCTTGACATGTGATGAATGATATATTTATGAATTCCATGAGGCTAATTTGTTTTACGGAAGGAGAAAAGTGAAATAATTTACATTTACGTGAACAAATTATTTACCCCGTTATTTTTAACGAAAAACTTTCAGCGGTCTAATTTTTTTTTTTTTTTTTTGTACTTAGCTTTCACCTTTACGTTTATGATGCTTTATGGGAAATATATTGTAAAGAAATTAAAATAAAACTGTTAAGAGTGACATTAAATTTCATATTTCTTAAGAAAGATATCTAATTAATTTATAGGTACCTTTCTTATGAAATTTTATCAGAATTGTACATAAAATACTATAATTTTATGTACATTTATTACATTCTACTGTTATTTGTATTTGCATTCATTTTATTATTAATTTTGATATTTCATTTATGGAAAAATGTCGTAACTGAGATTAATATAAAAATAAGATCATATAAATTTCATAAGATGATACTGATACTTGTAGGTACCCTTCTCAGTTGAAATTGAAAAATCAAATTAACTTCTCCACACGTGTTTCAAGAAAAGTAAAGGCCTTAACAGCGGAGAACAATGCTTAACTCAAATAACGCAACTTAATTATATTCTGGTTGGTCTTCCGTATTTTATAATTACAGCTCGATTATAAGCACAAAATTACATTTCTTAATTACTGGGTATCTTCTGATTAGTCAAAATGATACAATTTACAATGCGCTAAAAAGATCTATCTCATAAGGACACTTATGAAAGCCGATCTTGACTTTTAATTAATTTTATAACATTTTAACAACTTAAATGTAAAATCTATTATAATTAATGAAATAACAAATAATTGTATTAAAAATTCATTTTTCATCGAAAAAATTTTTTTTTTGCTTTCAAAAATATTGTCCATATTCATAAAAAACAACTAAAAGCAAATAAAAGCATTTGAAATTAAATAATATCTTTGTTTTATTGAGTTTTGTATGTTACAATTCAGAGCTGATTTTCAGGTACTGCGTATCCAATTAAAAAAAAAAAAAAACATGATTTGCATTCCTCAAAGCCCTGTGCTTTTAATTATTGTAATCACTAAAACCGATGCGATCAATTTCTAGCGTTTTCATAAAATTAGTTATGGGGGGGTAATAAATATTTTTAAAAATATTTCTACCATGACTTTCATAAAAAAAAACATATTTATAATAATTTCGATCATCTGTGAATAGTTTCTGAAAGTTTCATTAACATCCGATAATTATTTCTATTTTTGCACGCTTTTTCAAATTAATGTGTGTCATACCAAAAAACGTGCTAAAAATTGTCTATGTTATTTACTAGTTCCGCTTGATACAAATAGAAAAAAGTTTTTTAATCAAAATTTAGAATGTTCTGAAAAGAAGGAAAATTTTTTTAAAAATAATTAAAAAAAAACTTTGGTCTTTCCTCTTAATAATAACATAAGCATTTAGACAATAAAATTTAGTTTTCGGCAAGTTTGGCGTCTTTTTCATCAAGCTATGCTCTTTTTTTAGCGATTTCGTGGAGGTACCTATACTTACCTCATCTCTTCTCCCATCAGAATCCACCGTTTGAGTGTAAGGCTTGTTTTTGACTCTATTTAAATCCTGATATATAAAAAAAAATATACAATATTATATGTGTTTGTGTGTATTCAAATTTAGAATGATATGCCTTAATTCTTATACCAAACTAATCTTCACAGATTTGCAGTAAACTATGAATATTTTATTTGATGTGTTGCTGTTCAAAGTATCTGAAAATAATCAGGCATCTTGCAAGGATTAAAAAAAAAAAAAAAAAAAAACATACATTAAGCTGTCATTATATATCCAGGGATTTTCTCTTTAGAATTTTCTAAATACTTCATTTAAATTCAAATCATATGGACAGTATTATATGAACTTCTAGGGCAAATTCTAACAAATGAAATAGTCAATACATGCAAATTTACTATTAAAAAAGAAATTATCAAAACAATAAAATGGTTCTAACTCAAAAACTGTCTTCATTTAGTGTCAAAATACATAAAAGTAAAATAAAAATGCTAAAATAGTAAATATAACCAGTGCTAGCAGTTTTGAAATTATATCCTTATGGATATAATTACAAAAACTGCTTCTATTCATTGTCAATTTCTTTATCTGATGTTTGGCAAGTTCTCAAGTTAGGGGCATATGAAACCAAACCATGTGGGTGAATGATTAATGATATAAGATGTACATATATTTTAGAGTTTTAGACAAAACTATGCTGACTTGGAATGATATAGACAAAGAAGACATTTAGAAATATTTATTGTAGATTAGCCTTAATTAAATCTTCCTCTAAGCTCAACGTTTGTCAGAATTGAAAAAAATTTAATTTTATATTTTTTTTTTTTTAAAACATTTTAGAAGTGGGGGTCTTGTTGATAATATAAATATAGTGCCAAACTGATCCCTAATGAGTTTTATATATTTTGTTTTTATTTACAAATGTCAAGTTTGAAATTTTGCGCACATCAGGTACTGTACCAATGGGTTTTTCGGGGGGAGGGGGGTCATAATTCAGGAGTTTTTAATTTTTTTTTTTAAATAATTATTTAAACTATTTTCAGTTGTCCTTGGAGTCCCTTGCACAAAGGGGGATAATAATTATTTACCTTAAATGAAGGACAAACAGTTATGCATATTTTAAAGTTAAAGTTATTTATTAATATATTTAAATGACTATTTTATTAACATCTTTCTCTGGGTGTGTGAAATCCAATAAAAGACATGAATCACAATGGATATTTCTGAATTTTGGACAAATCCATGTGATATCTGCAATATGGCATTACCCATAACAATGCCTTTAATAATATCTTAGGTCATATTGCCTAACTACACTCTACACCATAAACTTCATAAGTTTAAAAATATTTGTTAAACAACTGCTTATTTTTAATATTTTCTTTAAGTAATTTTATTTTTGTTACAAACAACTACTTAAAATATATTTTATTAATTAAATCACACACAAACGTGTGTGTATGCGTGTGTGAATAAAAACGAAAGGAAAATGTGTTTTGTCTTTTGAGGGACTTTATCAAGGCAAATGCAAGGATTTTATTTTGCAACAAATATTTATAAACAAGAGCAAAAATGTTAATAAAATTATTCCTACAAATAAGATCATATAAATGTGCCATTTAATCAGTAATCTGGTTTACTGATGGAGTCTTAGTGGCATTTTGGCTTGTCTGTTTTACGAATTTTTGGAAAGTGGTCCTTTCAAAAATACTTTGCCACAAAAATTCCTATTTCATATACATAGATGATTCTCTATTAATATATCCACAAAACATAATTTTATCTGATCTTGTCAACAAGACAAATGTCAAAACCACAATAAGTTTTACAACACACTTTACCAATTCTAGATATCATGCTGCATATAAATAATAAACTTCATTTAGAGGTTTGCAGAAAATATACCAACAAGAATGACCGTATCAATTTTTATTCCTACCACTGTAACAAAATTAAATCTGGAATAATTATCGGATTCTATTTAAGAGCACTAAGAATCTGAAGCCCCCAATAATTACCTAAAGAAGAAATATACATAGAAAACACTTTCAAAAACCTTCAATATCCTTATTATTTATCAATAATGCCTATATTTTTTATGCTTTTCTCTTAGAAAGGCATACAAAATATACAATTGCAAAAGAGATATTATTAACAATAACAAACTAGATAAAAACAGACACATAATACTACCTAGTAACTCTGTAACATCCACTATTGAAAACAATTCTAACACTAATTCTAAAGTAGGTACATGTAAAATAAACAGCCAGAACTGCTCTTCACAATACAGTGGAGAAACTTGCAGAAATTTAAAAAGACATATCTATGAACACAAAAAGTATTGTATACACAACAATTTATCAAATGCATTAGTTATGCATAAAAATAAATCCAACTACAACTTTGATCTTATTAAAAGAGAAAATAACTTCAACAGAAAATTTGTGAGTGCCGTTATCAAATCTTAAAAAAGTATAAATCTGTGCCCCAGATATTTCAAATATCTCCATTCCTGAAAGAATTACTACTTTCCCAAGACAACATACATAACTATAAAAATGTTAAAAAAATTAAATGAAAACAGTTAAATTCATAACTTGATGTTATTTAAAATATATGACACAAATTAATCCCAAACTAAAATAATTTAAATATTAATTTTCATAAAAATTTCAACTACATCAATCAGAGCAGTGCAATTGGGGTTTGCACACCCATAAAAGTAGTTGCCAAAAGAGCAGAAGTAAGATCAAACTGGTCTCACTGCTAAGAGACCAACAGTCTCCAGGCCAAAAATACACCCTAAAACCTTTAGGTATATTTTCATTTACTTTAATAATATATGTCAACAAAATTATTCTCAGATTGTGCTAGTAGATTCACTTCCCTATTGCACTAAATGCAGAAGAAGAGAAAGGCCTTTGCCAAGACACACCAGCTGGTGTGTGAGGCAAGAGCCAGAAATAAATAAAAATTATTTAGCTTATGGATTTTCACTATGAGTCATATGGTGCAGTCCTCAGAGTCCTGCTTGAACTTCTCACATTAAACCGACCTTGTGTCAAATTTGCTGTTAATGGAGCAGCAAATAAAAGGATACACTACTTTGATGTTGTAATGAAATAATTGGTGACAATTTTGAACTAACCAATGAAAAATTTTATGGGCGTGATCTGTCATTTTCATTGTTTCAGTTTAAAAAATTTTACAGTTTGATGAATAGTATCAGTGTCCAGTCATGCCTTCAGTGATAAAGAATGGGAGCATTTAATCAGGCGGATGAAAATGACTAATTTTCCCCTCTTTTTAAAAGAGTGTCACGCATTTTTAGTGACTCAAAGCTCATGGAAGGGGCTAATTTAAATTTATTCTTTATTTCTTTCTAATTTTAGTTATATAATACAGACATAGGTTTATCTATATATTTCTTTATCTAACATAACTTAAATACTTTCAACACATTCCAATTATATTCATAATTATTTAGTTAATTTATATGGACAGAAAAATATTTCATAATTGAAACATGCAGTAATATTATCTGCCTCATTTGTCATTTGTGCTAGTTAAGAGCTGAAAAATTGGCTTGGAAGGGTAAGCCACTGATAGATGGTATGTATTGTAATTGCTTTTAATGAATATTGTTCCAAGAAAGTGAACTTATATAATGAAACAAGTCTCTCACATCAGACAATTGGTAGAAGAATTGATGACATAGCCGACTGTATAGTGAGTACATTATAGCCTCAATTATCTAAATGTGTTTATTTACAGTTTAGCATTGGACAAAATTACTGATCAAAGTGACACTGTACAATTAGTTATTTTCATCAGAGGAATTGATGTTAATTTTAATATAATTGAAGAAATGTTGAATTTATGCCATATGAAGGGTACAACTTGTACGGACATACTTGAACAAGTTCAATATTGATAGAAATAAAATTTATTCAATTACAAGTGATAGTGCTCCTGCATTAATTGGTAAAAATAATAGATTTATTAGTTTATTCAAGGAATCAGTTGATCACTCAACTACCATTGCTTGATTCAACAGCAATTATGTGCTTATGTTAAATATGAATCAGTTGACAGATATTGTGAAAGTTGTGAATTTTATCAGGTCTTGGGGCTGTTCAAGCTTCGAGGCTTGATAAAATTGTGAGTTCAAAATATACTTGGAAGAAAGGTTGACAACCCTGGTTCATGCCACAGAGTAGTGATATCATTATACACATCAATTTTCATCTTTAACAAAACATCACAGGTATTTTTTTTTCATTACTCAAAGAAAGCAATGTAGTAGATATGAGAAAAATTACATCAGCAGGGCACAGTTTCAAACTTGACATTTGTAAATTTAATGATTTTTATCCCCATAAAATGATGGATTAAAAAAAAAACAAATACCACTATAGTATAAAAAAAAAGTGCTTAAATTTATTCCTGACAACTGATCAAATAATTTGCTCCCTAGCTTTTGATATTTTTATCATGAATAATCTGTAGGAATATAGCAGAGTTCTACTCACTTCATGCAAGATATCAAGCAAGAAAGCCATAAATTCTTGAGCATCATGTTGGGCAAATCCTGTGAATTGACTAGCTTTCATAGCAACAAGATTCTAAAAAGAAAGGAAAACATTAATAATATTAACAAAGTAAATAAAAAAAATAGTGCAGTTTTAAAACAAAAAACAGATTTTTTTTAAAGTTAGCACAAGAAAACTCCAGTTATAAAAGGCAACCAAGTATTTTGTAGAGTTTTGTTTGGCATACTTCTAAAAGTAAAGAAAATATTTAGTATAAAAGCTACAATATAGCTATCTTTACTCTTTACAAAAGCTTTGATTTTTATTAATTAAAAAGAAATATTTAAATGAATTTGTTGAAGTATTAAAATTATTCTATATGTAGAAACCTTACAAAGTGAAAATATCTAAACATACAAATGAATGGCCTTTTAAGAAAATTGCCTCTCTATAGGTACATGGTAACAATTGTCATGTTCATTTCAACAGCTTTTCTTTGTGATAAATGGAACTAAATCTTTCTACTTTTTATAATATGGCTCTATGTAACATGCACATACAACTCTTTGGGTCAAGATTACTTCAACCAATGTTTTTATCCACTGGGCCATGTGTCCTTGGGGACATCAATGAATGAATTTTTGGGACTTATAAACCAAATGTCTTATAATCGTTTTTTACTTGAGCTCATATTAAATTATTTTTCAGCTTACTCAAAAGTCAGCCAAGCATAGACATGAATACAATATGTGAACCAGTAATAAAGAGTGCTAGAGAAAAACAAAATATTTTAATATGATCTCTGGTTACTGAGACATTAGGTTTATAAGTCCCAGTAGATAAAAGCATTGATTGAAGTAATCTAGTGACTTAATCCAAAGAGTTGTGAGTTCAATACCTGGCAACAGCAGAGGTGAACTTGAGTTACTAAAAAGGAAATAACTGAAACTGAGATATCCAGAAAAGGAATGTGGAATTAGAACAATCTATCTCCATGGACTAAATAAAGGGGACGGTTTGAAATGTTAGTTTTTCATTACTACAAAATGTGTTCCTTAAGTTGATTGAACAAAAATTACATTTTCATGTGCTGGTATTCTCACCATTTACAATAAGTACAATATGAAAGCAATCAAATAAAACCTTTTAGAAGAATGCAAGAAAGCCAACCTTGATGTCTGTTTGCATCACCTTGATTGTGACTATTATGCATCTGGGATACAATTTTTTTTTTTTTTAATCCATCACACGTATATAATACACGTAATAACAGAAAGATTTCAAGGTAAGACAATAAAGTATTTAATTACCAAACGCAATTAAAATACATTAACTACAAAGAAGTAAAGAGTCAACAGAAAGATTATTGATTACTTATGTGTTAATACACAACAGCATAGAGCTGCTAAGAAAAGTAATAATTCGTCCTGAAACATAGAGCACTCTACTTTAACATCTGGGTTAACACAATAGTTGACACATAATTGTAACCAGTAAGTGGCATGATATCTCTATTTATAGTAAATGGTGGTCTACATTTTCAATGTCTAGAGATTTACATTCAAATTCTGGCATCAGCAGTGACACTTTTCATTTATATATGACAATTTTGAACTGGCCACAAAGTGAAAAAACAATATAGAGTGGAATTGTAATAGACAATATCACACACCAGTCAAAGATTGATGGCTACTGACATTGTTTTTTATGGCTGTAAGATCCGAATGATATCAACTTATGCCCCAAATGAAAAAGTGCATTCTACACAGAATTGAGTAAAATTGACATATTGGGAAAAACAAAAACTGAATTAATGAGAATTTTAATGTTACCTCAAGCATTTTTAAATACTACTGATCCTTTGATGGTAGGAAGACATCAATCTTTGAAACTGAAGCCACAAACAGCAATGAAGAACTCTAGCTAAATTTTTATTACTCAAAAAGATTTCATCCTTAACACATGGTTTGATCATCCCATGAAACACTTCAACACATGGCAATGCCCGGATAATGTAACAAAAAAGATTGACTTCAGCATCTCAGACTTTTGAATTAGGCAGTTTGTGATAGATGTTAGATGTCTTAATTTGAATCAGATCACAGACTACCTGTAACTAAACTGACAACACCAGCCAACAAAAGTACTCACTTCGCCCACATAAACCAAGAAACACACAGAGGTATAACATCCAATCACTTAAAAATAAAAGGGTAAACTTAGCATTCACTAATAAACTAAAGTCCAAATTGATGTCAGCAAATCTTGATCAAAACAGAGGAATCAAATAGTAACTGAAGCATGTGAGACCATTCTAAGAATACCTAAAAGGAAAAAAGATACACCCAGGAGACAACAATCCTGAGTTGAAAAAATTGATACAAGAAACAAACAGAAGAGGGAAAAAATGAAAGGGAAAATACCAAACTATTAACAAAGAAAATAAATGACTAATTAAAATAAATTACTAGAAAAAAATATCTCTAGAAAATTGGTAATGAAATTCATGAAGCCAATACAATTTGTTAAAATGTGGAGAATATCATACAATCAAAAACCTCCACAGAGGTAATATCAGGTCTCAAAAAACACTTTTAATCACATTTCAACCATGACCCCACTTAAACTTAAGATGCTCACAGAAATAGAACATATATCAATATTCATCCAATCATTACAAAGTCCATATCCAAACATAAAAAATAACTGATGCTACTGATGAGGAATTAAGAAAGCTATTAAAAATACTAGAGAATAATAAAGCCTCACTCAACATTGAGGCTGGACTTTTGAAAACAGTTTACTTTCTCCCCAATTTCAATAATAAGTTTCTCTATTTTATGAAAGAAGTTTGGAATCAGAAATACACTCCAGAAAGTGGGGTTTATCATGCATTAATGCATTATGGAAAAAGAAAGGTAGCCTTCAAGAGCCTCACACATACAGAGCTATCTCAATTGGATCCATTGTGGTAAAAGTATTAATGAAGATTATATTTACTAGGCTTTCATAGTTTTATGGAAATCAGCTCATCACGATCCAGTTTGGTTTTCATTCTGGTAAGGGATGCAATGATGTCATATATGCCATCAAACAACTCCAAGAAATTGCTTACTTCTCTAATAGGAAACTGTATAACTGCTTTGCTAACCTCACAGAAGCATATGACCACATCAATAGAGACTTTCACTTCTCATCCATTAGAAACTGCCTTCCAATCCCCAAATACATCTAATAGAGGAACTGTATAGATCTACAAAATCTTACATGTTTAGCGAGGACCACAAAATGGAAACATTAGTAGGATTACGACCAGGAGGAAATGAAAGCCCAGTTTATGACCTGTGCATTTACAAACACAGATGTGATGAGACAATTTAAGCATTCCATACCATATCCTAAATGAATCTACCAATAGAAGACAATGATCTTGCTTTTCCTTTCAAGGTTGATGTACTGATTGGAGGGTGGGATCTATGTGGATGACACAGGCATTTATAGTTGAGATAAGAGTGATCTTTAACAGAAAATCAACATCCTCTACCAAGTTGTCCAAGGAATAAAACTCAAGATAAACCTTTCCAAAACAGAAACTATGACCTCAAATTGGAATGAGAATAGTGATGGCTCTGAATTCATCATAAAAATTCAGAATGTGGAATTAGTAAATATTAAACAATTCAAATATCTTTGTGTATGGAATAGTTACAACAAATTTAGTATAGAAAAAAGGAAATTGATCAGGTTCAAAGTGCTACAAACCAAAACATCAATCTGGAAACATGAGTCATGTTCTTAACTAGACTTGTCAGATTGAGACTTTCATATGGACATTATGCATGGCACTAAACCCGTTCAGAAATATCTAAACTATCAGTTGTATACAACCACTTTCTAAGATCAATGTTTAAAAAAGCCTTTGAGCGATTGAAGACTAAGGGTTTTGCCAAAGTTCATCTTTCTCTGAACAATGTGAATTGGTGCTATAGAATTACAAACAAATAACTATCAAATAACAGAAACCACATCACTTGAGGACTGCCAACAGCGGCAACAACTAAAGTGGATAGCACATGTAATTCAAAGAGAAAATGATATAATCAAAAGGTTGACATTCCACACTACTTCAAACAAAAGGTTAGGAAGGAAACCCCCATTAATAATAGAAAGAGCAATAACAGCTACAGTACTTGAGAAATTTATTTTCCTGAAAAATTGTGTTAAAAGAAAGATTTTATAAATTTCAACCAAAAACAGTACTGGCTGCTCAGTCAATGAATGCCAAATGTTTCCTCATAGGGGAAGTGGCTAATATTACCATTACATTTCATTGTTTGGTAGGTTTAGTTATTACAGTATCTGTTTCTGTTGGAATTTAATCAGCAGGAGTTAAAACAATTCCAGTCAGTCACTAAAAAGCTACAAGAAAGAAAATCAATCAAAGAATGCATTTTCATTAAATTATATATATATATAAAATCTAAATATCACCTTTAGTTTGGAAGGTGCATGAGATGTGTGTTTGCCATTCCAGAGCATTCGGAGAAGGACAGCAAATGCAGATGCCAACAAGCCACCACTTCCTAATAGATTTTCTGTATTGATCTCTTTTTGAAATGTATTATCTGAAAAATACAATAAAGAACAAAGCAATAAACAAAATTTCAGTCTGAATTTCTGAGGACTTATCATTTACATGCAGACTATTATCCCCATCTTCAACAAAATAAAAATAATCTTAAAAATAATATCTTATTCAATTTTTATGGTAAATAAAACAAATATAAAACTAAATACGAACTGATAAGATCTTCTGGAATGTGTTTCAATTTTTTTTTTTTCTTTTGAGTATTTCATACATTTTATTTAACTTAGGGTCATTCCATCTCAAATCAAGCAACAGCCACAGGTGACACTCAGAAAAATCTGGGAAACTAAAGATGCTCTGATTTTAAAACTAAAAAGATACAGATTTAATATTTGGAATTTACCATAAAATTTGATCAAGGAACATCTGTGAATTTTTCCAGATTTTCTGAAAGGGGTCACCTGTGGTTGTTGGTTGAAAGTCTAAAAATCTCCATAAATTATTGATTAAAAAAATTAAACTTTGATAGGATATGTGCTTAATTAACAGATAAAATAAATAATCTGAAAACTGCAGTCTAAAAGAGAACATTTCCACAGCTGTTGTATTACTTGTGAAAAAATTCAAATGGAACTGCAAGTTTTGCCTAAAAAAAAAAAAAAAAAAAATCTCCTCAAAATTTCTGACAAAACTGTGCCAGAGTATTCAGATTTTTATTATTTTCAAAAAATGTTAATGTCATCCAACAATTTTTTTTTATGTAAAAAGGAAAAATAGCTCACCTAAAAAATAATCTCTGAATTCTCGAGTATTGGCCAAGCACTGAAGTACACTGTTCATAAAGCATGTGTTACCAAGATTATCAAGCCCAGTAAAGCCTGGACTCACCACTTGATCTGTATCCTTCAGTTTGTTCATAGGAGAAACCTTACAGGTGGGTTTCTGAAATATATAAGTACTTAAAAATTGAAAAAAATAAAAAATCTTATAGAATAAATATCATGTATCTAGAAAGGGAGAAAATAATCAACTATGATGAAGACATATCTAGGTGCTATCTGCCATATTTGATAATCTTCTTGTCAAAAGGAAATCTTTATTTGATCCATATAGATAGGTTATCCTCATTACTTACCTGTCAGTGTTTTTTCCTTGGAAATTTCAGAACTATCAATTCATCATTATGATGTTAATCTACCTTTTCACTACATCAATTTAATGGGACTGAAGTTGCAATTTTTAGGAAAACAGATCAGTTTTGCAAGAGTTTTATCCACTCATACAGTAGATATTTAAAGACTTATGTTTAATGTCTTTTAGTAGCTTCTGTAGGATGATGAAGCTTGTCTGTTCAGCCAATTTGAGAATAGCTTGTGCACAGCTTCTTTTAAGCATTTTATTCCTTTTCTTTTCTATAGGGATTGGTGTATCCTCTTCTCTCCATACAAAATCAGCTATACCAGATTTCAAGATGGAGATGTAATATCAATGACTTGATCAATATAAAAGTTGGAGTAATAATAATGTACTGTAACTCATTGATCTTGGCATTTGTAACTGAAGGTCATTTGAAGTGGTTCTTCCTCATCCCAAATGCTAGAGTTGTTTGAATACTCAGAGTTACTAAGTGCTTTTTCCTCCTTCCTTCTTTTATTCCTTTAGAGGTGGAGATGAAGTTTCATTAAAAGTCACATTTTTATCAGTATACATTGCAAAGAATTTAGGGTATTCTTCAGCCTGCTTTTCCCACTTAAAAGAAAACTACTTATCAGGTTATGGAGTTCAACATCGACAAAACAGAAGATTAAATGTAAATTTATTAAACACCTGTGTAAGGTTTTTTGGCTTGGAAAGCATTAATAAATGAAAAAATTAAACAATGAACAGATACTCACTTTAAGAAAGATGTTAATGCTTATTATCTTCCTTAATGAAAAAAAATATATGAAAAGACAATGCATGTATGAAAAAGGTGTAGAACTATTTTTTAAGAATATGTAACAATTTTAACATCCAAAATTTTTTTTATGGACCTATATACCAAAGTTAAGCTAAAAAAATATCCAGTTCATTTTTTATTGTTTTTAGAAAATGCATCCAGATTTTTTTTTTTTTAAACAAAATGTAAATAAATTTTTAGTTAAGTCCCCAAAACATGAGAATTAGAGAAAATATTGCCAGTCAAGAATGTAAACGAAATGAATGACTATTAAAAGGAAAACTGAACATTTAGTTGATGCTAAGCTCCAAAAGAGCAACTTCTTGCACCTTTTTGATTTCATGGTTTCTACTGATATGAAGTGGAATGATTATATGGAATGAATATCTAGGTCTGCTGCTAAGCAGGTTGGTTTGCTGTATTGTGCCAAAGAATTTTTCTCATCAGAATCCATCTTGCACATTTATAAACTACCATTTGTCGCATTTGTATTGCTGCTATATCTGATTTGAAAGGATATTTTGCACAGAACATTCATTCAAGACTTTTTATTCACTGCCTTTTTTGCATATATAAAGCAAGAGACAATTTTAAGCTCAATCTGTGTTAATCCTTTCAAAAAGGGAAAATGAAATTTATCAAAATTATTAAAAAATCTAACAAAACAAAATCAAGCTAAATTTTTCATGGATGCTTTTATCTTGGTGAAGGGAAGCAACAAATAAATGGGCTCATACTCTGAATGACTATTAATTTATTAGTGAGGATGTTTTATAAGAACATGATTAGCTTATTATCAGTACAGAAAATAGTTTTCTTTGTTATGGAAAACCTATCAATTTTTATTTTTTAAAAAAAGTCATGAAAATCTATTACAAAAAAACATTTTCATAGCAAGAAATCATAAATTGTAAAAAAATAAAAAAATAAAAAAAAAATGGAAGGGAAATTTAGAGAAATCCTTTAATTCTCACTTACCTGACTTGTTATTAGAGAGTTTTGCTTGTTGCATGAACTTGCAAGAGTGAAGGCATCTCCACCAGCTGTATGGTTGTCAGAGACAGGTGTTGTGTTCAAGTTCTGCATTTCATCAAATGCCACTCCATTACTGCTGCTATTAGTCATGCATGGTGTATTACTCATTGCATTGGAACCAACACTGCAACTGCCCATCTCAACATTAGGAAGAGTGATTGCTGGTTTCTCTTTTGTAGTGTATTGCCAATCAGAAGAACGCTGAGTTGCACTTGAACTTTCTACATGATAAATACATTCTGCATTGGCTACATTTTAATGCTTCAAAAAACTTGATGTAAAACCAAAATCCTTTTATCTCTGATAAACGAACATGTCTCATAAAAACAGAACAGTATTTTTGTTGGTAATTCTCTCATAATTTCTGATAATAAAACAAAAATCTATAACATTCTATAATAAATACTTAAGGAAAAAAAAAAGATCTGTAAAATACTCAGTAAAGAAATATTTACAGAAATCTTTTCTTGTAAAAATTTTCATTAAAGCACTTAAGTTTATGCATATTGCTATAGTCTAAAGCAGGGGTCACCAAACTACAGCCCACAGACTGGATCCAGCCCACGATGTCAATTCATCTGGCCCGCCACCGCTGCTGTGCCACAAATGAGTTAAAATATAATTATTTATATGGAATTATCAATAGATTGTAGTTAAAATTACTATGTAGAAAACATTAAAATAAATGTAAGTAAAAATGCCAAAATTTGGTCAATCTGATTTTTGCATCTGACAGTAATAAAGTTTTAGTAAAATCAGTGTAATAAAAAATTTGGCAAAATTTGATATCCAAGTGCTTTTTGTGTACCTGCAATGAAGTTTCTAAGAAAAGTGATTACAATCCTGCTGCAGTGATTATAGTTTAAACTGGTTTGAAGAGTGCCATATATAAAAAGGACTGACTTCAGCAAGTTATATCATATATTTTGCTGAACTCATAAAATTCAAATAGATAACAAATAAAAGCATAAATTAATAATGATTAATTAAAAGTAAAAAAAACTTTTCTTGCTCGAGCCCACACATTCACACACAAAAATCAACAAAACCATACATTAAATGATTCTAAACTTTTACCCAACTAAAATAAATTAATAATTAAAAAACAGACATATTAAAAACATAAAACATTGACGAATTTGAAACTGTTTTTACAAAAAACACTGAATTGGTGAATTATTATTGATGCTTAAGATTCTCTAAGAGAAAAAAAACAAAAACATAACAACCTTCCTATTTGATTTAGAGAAGGTAAATCAAACTATTATGAAATTCCACAAAATTCTGCAAAAAAGAAAAAAGAAAAAAAACAACTAGAACTAGTAGCAGTCGGCCTTTTAGAACACTGACAACAATTTTATTTCTACTTACTACTCAATTGAAAAGGGAAAACCTCTACTATCAAATAGAACTCTAAATGAAAGGACTGCTATCACATTAAAGATATAATCCTATTCCCTTCAACCAATAAAAAAAAGCTCCTTAGTAAAATTATACACCATCTTGCTACCATCCCAAGTAAAGAATAATTAACCAACGATGACTCTTTCCATCTATCACCTTTGAAATATGAATCAAAAACCACTTCAAGTAACAACAAACTTTGTTTTGAACAGTCAACTGAACTTTATGACAATATATGACAATACTCTGACTCTAAAGAATATTGAACAATTTTTCCTGAACAAAACTCAATCTGTAAAATATTGAAAAAATTTTGATTCTGTTTGTATAAAATTTAACCTTGTGTTTCCCTTATTAAAAACCCTAAAACCCATAAAGCCACACCCACAAATAAAATAAAATGGCTACTAAGAAAAGAAATGTAAATGCTGAGTGTCACCTTTCAATGAAAAATGGAGAGAAAAGTATTTCTTTGTGCAAACAAACAACCAGAAAGCTAGTTTCTTAATATGCAATGAAAGTGTTGCCGTTTTGAAAGAGTACAATCTTCATCATTACTATGAAATGAAACATCTGTCAACATATTCAAAGTTTTCTGGAAAGTTATGTTCTGAGAAATTTGAGTTCATTAAACATAGGTTGAAATCTTAAACATATCTCTTCACGAAAATGTTTGCTGAAAATGAATCTGTCAATCATACTATAAGTTACAAAATAGTGCTGAAGATGGCAGTGCGAAGAAAAGCATTTACTAATGGCAACTCCA
The DNA here is from genome assembly GCA_903632075.3 of Acanthosepion pharaonis. Lineage (NCBI taxonomy): Eukaryota > Metazoa > Mollusca > Cephalopoda > Sepiida > Sepiidae > Acanthosepion > Acanthosepion pharaonis. Next base: position 135,641 of record CAHIKZ030005409.1, on the reverse strand, counting down.
TCAAAGAGTGTATGATAGAAAGAAAGCCAACTTGTTTGTAAGTATCAACCTTTCAGCAAGTTCAGTTGTGTGTAGAACAGAAGAACTTGGAAAGAGCATAGATTTCTCACATATCTGTAGCACTAAGAACTCCTTGTGGTATTCTCTGGCACTGGATGAATATATCGATGTCTTGAGTACATTACAATTTCTTGTGATCATTTGTGGAATTAATTTGGACTTTCAGATCACAGAAGAATTGGTATCCATTTGCAGCACCAGATTGCCTTATCATACAGCAGTAAGGTGGCTCAGCTGTGGTAAATTCCTGTTTCGTTTTTATAAGTTTCGAAGAGAAATAGATATTTTTCTCACCGAAAGATAGAGCTGATCCACTTCTGGCTGTCAAAGCTGTCATTTTTGGCTTATGTCATATCCCACATGAATGAATTGAATTTGAAACTTCTAGAAAAGGATAACCTTTTCTGTGATCTTTACAGAATCATCAAGGGATTTCCAAGAAAGCTATCGTTGTTTGAAGCACAACTGGAAAGAAGAAATTCTCTCATTTTCAGATATTTGCACTGGAATCACAAAAGATATCAACCTTGAGTTTCCAAAAGAAGATTATTCATGACTTAAATAAGAATTTTTTGGAGAGGTTTTCAAAACTCGAGAGAATTTATAGTGACATTCTTCTGTTCCAGAATCCATTCGATTGTAAATATTGATGACATGCCAATTGAACTAGTTGGAACTGATTGACTTGCAAGGAAGTGACTTGCTCAAAAAGAAACACAGAGAAGGAAAACTTCTAGAATTTTATTGCTGCTTACCTAATGATGAGTTTTCAAAGTTGAAGAAATTTGCCTCTGATATAGTGTTTGAAACAACTTATGCCTGCGAGCAAACATTTTCAAAAATGAAGTATGTAAAGTCAGCACATGTAATGAGGTTGACTGACAAATATCTGAAAGCAATTCTAAATCAAATATTGATTATATCTTAAAGGTAAATGCCAGTTTCACAAATCTCACTAACCTTTTTGCTGCTTAGTTTGTGTAATTTGGATATGTGTGCACTGGGTATGATATAACTATTTTACTGCTAATGTTGCCTTCTTTGATAAGTTTCTGGTAAATAAATAAGTTTGTTGTCTTTATATTTTGAGTATTCAATGTATTGTATTGAACAAAATTGTTATCCAACCTGTACTCATCATTCTCCCAGTTATCTAGCCATCTGTGAAAAATGTATATTTTAGAACCTACCTGCTGACCAAAATATATATTTCCCCATATGTTTATTGTTCAAACACATAAAAATTAAATAAATTAAATTTTGGTTTTCAAAAGCAAGTCTTCCAACATTTTTAAAAAAACAAAAATTCCATTTAGTCTTTTGCTAAACTAAGTATATAATAGGATGAGAGGTGTCTTGTCCCCAAAAAGGTCTGAAAGTGTGAATTATCAAGAAACTAGTCCTTCTCCTAATAGAAAAAAAGGATGGTGTTTGAAGAAAAAACTAAAAATAATCAATTTAGAAAATTAATTTTATTCAATAAATTTGAAAATGGTTGAATTCAAAACTGTGAAGTAAATAAAAGGAAAATGCATTATAACTGAGTAATAGAGATATTGAAACCATCTTTCTGTCAAAACACCCCCCCACACACACACACACAAGTCATGGAGCCAATTGCTTAGTTCAGCTAGATAATTAATTTCCCAAAACAATGAAAATTAGATCACATTTTGAATACTACCCAACAATTTTCGGGGTAAATTAAAATCACAAAAGAAAAAAAAAAAAAAAAAAAAGATTATAAACAGGTTTATGGCTAATGCAATGATATATTTATGACCAAGCAGAAAATTATTTGTAATTTTAAGAATTTGATTGTGTTAGTGATTTGTAACAAGAGTTATATTGTGTTTTATAGAGAAAAAAGAAAAAGAAAAGAGGTTATATAAGTAAAACATTTCTACTATTTTTTTGCATTCAAAATTTATCACAGAAACTGCTGTTTCTCACCTTATGAAAAAAAAAAAAAAAAACTTACTTTTCTGCAGAGGAACTTCAAGTGCTCCCCATTTTAACACTTCTTTTTTCAACAAGGTTATTTCAATCAATGCTCCTGTTACTCGGTGTTTACACTGCTGTGGAATTATTTCATTTCTGACAATTAAAAAATAAAAATGATATTAGGCTAAATACAAATGGTGACAAATGTAGAATATAAAAAATCTATTTTCTCTTTAAGCTTCTTGCCCAATTTTTATTCATTTAGAACAAAAGCATTATGAAAACAATAGCAAATTAAAATGTATCCTATGAAAAAAAGTAACTAAAATATAAATTCCTACACTTGATATTAAGTTTTAAGATATATTTTCTTAAAATCAACTGACAAAAAAAAAAAAAAAAAAAAAAAAATAAAATCTACAATTCGACAAAAGTCACTTGAGCATAAATCAAACAATGCATTTGATATTGTGACAATACAGAATCCTTTGACCCAATTTTAGAATAAATAAATATTGGGGAATTAAAAAAAAAATAATAATTAAAAAGTCTTATTTCTCATAATTTATTCTGTCTAATTAAATGTAGTAAGATTGATTCCCACTCTGAATTTTAAGTATGGATGCCATTCCACTGATTCAAGTGAGCCTTAAGAAAAATCTCAAATTGAAAATGAAGTCAGAATGTTTGAATGATTCTACCATAACATTTCTGAGAAAAACAGAACATGTCTATGCAGAAAAGTAAGTTCAGTACACTCCCCATTATTATTATTACACACTGAGTTAATATTACTGAAATGGTACCATGAGAAATGGTCACAGACCACATTATCAGAGTCTAAAATGCAGCCTCATCTTTGAATCCAGGTAGAGAAAATGTAACAACTTATTAATTGCAATTCTTCTAAAAAAAAAAAAAATAAATATATCAAAACCAATTCCTGAAATCTTAATAGAATATGGATTTATAATCATGGCTAAATCAAAATTTATCAGACTTGATAAAAATTTTGATTAGTCAAAACATTTTCTAGAATTAACAGTTGGGATCTGTTCAAATGGATTAGGTCATGGTAAAGATTTTCTGAAAGACTACAAATGAAAAGAAACAAAAAATAATTTTACAAGGTGCCTTCATATAAACATAATACATTCACAGTTCAAGAAGTTACAGAAAATTGATTCATTTATTTTTCACCAGATTATGGTGAACTGAAAGCTCCAAATGGAACTATGTGTAACATTAAGAAATGCAGAAGACTATTTTCTTAATGCTATTGTTGTGAAGTCCTAAGTCCTTTTACTACTCAATGCTTATACATAGTAGATTTCCCTCTCCTAATTAGAGTAGTTACATAGCCTGGGCATAGCTATGTTCAACTTAAGTTATTTCAGCCTGCAAGGATAGGTTTTGTTTTTTTTTTTTCAGCATTATCATTACTTGAGATATCTGGACATTTGTCACTTTCCTTTTTGTATTCGTTTTGTTGTCTTATTTGATCTGCATGGGCTATTATACTAATCACAGTTTTTCTTATTACAGCTGTGTTGTGCCCTTTTTGCATTAAAAATTTGTCTTCTCTGGAGTTTTATTTTTCCTTATTTTTCTTGTACTACATTTTCTCATTTGTAGAATATATGGTTAAAGGAGCTCTGATTTGTCTTCCCAGTAAGGCCAATAAACTCTCTAGCCCTCCTGTGTGTGTATTGTGCAGTATTGTGCAATCTAAGTATATATATATATATATATATATATATATATATATATATATATATATATATATATATATATATATATATATATATATATAAAAAAAAAAAAAAAAAACTTCTTTCTGTTGTGAACATACCTTCAAGCACATCTTTATGGTTTGTACCATCCTTTCTGCTGCCCCATGCAAATGAAGATATGGAAGTGTCTTGTAAGATGTACATCCTATTTTCCTTAGCCACAAATTAAGTTCTTCATTGTAAAACTCTGGGGTATTGTTGGTCACCAGAGTTTTTGGTATCCCATTTCTGGAAAATGTAACTCTTAAAACTTATTTTACAGAATTTCTTCTGTCAGGCACACAAATTACCTCAGGCCAGCCTAAAAGAGAGCCCACTAATATTAATAAGTGTCCTATTCCACTGATGTATGATCAATGTGAACACAATTTCATGGTTCTAAGTAAGTCATTTACTTTGCATAAAGTTCCTTATTTCTTTACATTTTGAACATCTTTTAACATATTATCTCAAATATATGAATATCATGGGTACCATCCTTCTAACTTTAGCCTTTTTTATGTGGCCACTATTCCATCATCATGTACAATTTTTGTTAGCAGATTTCTTTGTATTTCTGGAGTGATTGCTTAATTACTATTACAAACAATTCTTGATTGTAAATTTATGTCTTATTTCTTTGAATCATCTGTCCTAGAAGAATTACTCCATTTGTTATTTCTTATTCTAGATATTATGCTGCTTTATACTTGTGTAGTTTCTGCAGCTATTCTATCCAGAAACAAAATATCAGTCTCTACCCAGCATAAAGGTGTCATCAAAAAACCCTTCCATGTTATCTTCTGATGCCTTGTGAAATTGTAGCCTTGATAATACATCCCTGTAAGGTATTGTATTTCCTTTAGCATATTCTATATCAAAGTCAAAATGTTGTGACTTTGGACAGTTCTTTACTCAGACTAATAGAATTTGTGTTCAATCTATGATCAGACATTAAAAGAAATTTTTTTCCAATTAAGAAGCAATTTTCCTTTCTTTTGTCCACACAAAATCATGTTTCACAGCTCAGCAAATGGTTCAATTAAATCTGTACAACGTGGTACATATTGCCAATAAAAATTTACTAATCCCAAAAAAAACTTATTCCAATTTTTTTTTTTTTTATTTGTGGGTACCACTACTTTTAGTATTTGTTCTATTAATGCTTAATCTGGTGACACCCCTTTCTTTTGAAATGAATATTCCAGAAATTTGTTATTATGTATGCAATTTTTTTTTGTTTGATTCCTGCATTCGTCAACCTATTTAAAACACATTCCTTTTTAATTCTCTTTCATTGTTAGCACTATGCATATATCGTCTTGACAACAAACCAATTTTTTTGTCATTCCCTCTGACTTGTTCAATGTCCTCTTGAAAAATAGCACTTGCAGTCTTTAACCCATAAGACATTCTTTTCCAGCTTAGTAAACCTATCAGTAAATTTATTGTTATTTCTTTGAAATTTTCATCTATGGGTATCTGATGATATGCAGTTTGTAAATCTATTTTAGTAAAAACTAGCAGCGTTGCCCGTGCTTGATTCAAAAATCGTACGACTCGTACAGCAATCAACTTGACTTAAAATATTTTTGCCCTTCCTTGCCTTTAAAGGAGTGCCCTTTGCCATGCTGATGTTGCTACATGCCTTACTTCTTGCCTATCTCACACTGCGAATTTTTTCTAAGCTCTATACTAAACATTAAATCTGTTAAAAAAAAAAAAAAAGAACTAAACAAAATGAACACAAAACGATCAGCTTTAAAAAAGGACTAGGAACTGGAAAAACCGAATGAAAAAAGAATGTTAACAACAAATACTTTTTCACACCCAACCCAGTTCTGCGGAATCAGAATCAACGTTGAGTTTAAGCAAGCGAATGAGCCAATTGGTGTAAAGTGCCATACAGATTTAGATTTTTCCCCACTTGTGACGAATGCAGCTATTGATTTTCTTTGCATGCTAGTTAAAATTTGTGTCAGTCAACTGTTGGCTCTCACGCTGGCCAATAGAATCTTCCTGCCTATTCGTGGCAGCCAGCTATAGGCTCTCACTCTGGCCAATACAAAATGGCTGCAAACTACATGAAAACCGCTGTAGAAGCATGAAAAAAACGATTATTTTCACTATCGATGGGAGTTGGGAAATGCAAAGTCAGTCTTGCTCTTATGTAGTTTTGGTTTGCCTATATGCTCCTAAAAGTTTCTAGAGATTAATGTTACTTTGCTGCTAGTAGGATGTCATATGGGTTTTTAATAAAACTTTGTCATTTTTTTTTTTTTCTTTCAACCAAAAATTCCCATATTTGTTTAATTTTCATTTTAAATCTGTATATCCCACTAACTTGGAGCATGTGCATGTAAATTTTGGTGCAAATCCGTCGAAAATTGCGGCCGTGCATTCGTTACACACACACACTTGCCTTTTATAGATAGAGATATTCATTCCAGCAAAGGAATGTAAGGCCACATTTGATACAGGATATGAATCTGAGCATACTTTATGTATTGATTCTTACTTTATAATTGCCACATATGCATAAGTCTCTGATTTTCTCAGAATTAAAATTGCTGATGCTCATTTGCTTCCATGAGGATTGTTCCAGTAGGTCAACCAACGTTCATAGTTTTATTACCACTAATGGTAACAAATGTACTGGTAGTTGCCTCATAGTATGAGGGGGTAACATTTTCTTAGTTTCACTTTGTAGTTTTAACATGCCTGTTTCTTCTATTTTTACTGCATTAATTAATTTTGTGTAACTAATGTGAAGTACATCATTTCCAATATGTCCATGATTCTTTTTGCAATCTGAAACAATGATGGATATTACTCAAATTTGTTTTCCGATTCTATGGAAGCTTCAAAATATCCCAATGTCTTTATAACCGACCCGTTGAATTGGTGTAGCTACATATGGCTCTTATGTAGTTTTGGTTTGCCTATATGCTCCTAAAAGTTTCTAGAGATTAATGTTACTTTGCTGCTAGTAGCATGTCATATGGGTTTTTAATAAAACTTTTCGTCATTTTTTTTTTTTTTTCTTTCAACCAAAAATTCCCATATTTGTTTAATTTTCATTTTCTTTTTAAATCTGTATATTGCTTGAAAATGGTTTGTTTTTAGACAATTTTTATACTTTTCCAAATGCAGGACATTTCTCTTTCTTCAAAATCTGCATTTTGTTACAGTTTTCTTCAACATGTAAGTGTCAGCATAATCTGGACTTAGTAAGAACAAATACAAAAATTTACTATTGAATATATTCAATGTAGGTAGACAAAGACATGTTTCCTAGCTACAACTGTTCTAACATTTTATAGCAATGTATTGCATTATGCAGTCTGTCAACCACTTTTTTGCTCACATATTTTTCTGCATTATCTGACTTATTTCGTTGAAAGTCAAATTTTCCAACTGTAGTGTGTGAACCATAGTTGAAATTTTCATAATGGCTTTGATCCCAGCTGTGACAAAAAAAAAAAAAAAAATTGGTTATTTCATTTTCTCCTCCATTTTCTTTGCTGTCTCTTAATTTCTTAGTCCTCACTTTAGCTAGGACTGCTTTTATCCATAAATCCACAAAATCAGGAGTCACTAATGATAAAATATTTGCTATTGGTGACACCATTGTTGTGAAGTCCTTCATGTTACTACTCGATGCTCATGTATAGTAGTTTTCCACCTCCTAGTCAGAGTAGTTATATAGCCTGGGTATTCTGGCTATGTTAATTGGTTAGTCTACATATCACTACAGTTCTTAAAACTTAAAGGATAGGAAATAAAATCTATTTCCAAGACAATTACATACCATATTAAAACATGCCCAAAATTTATTTTCTACCCAATAACAGACAAGAATACAAACATGCCAAAAAGATTCCACAATGCAACACACACTGTTTAAAAAGAAAATATTTATTGGTTAGAAATTAATGTCACCATGTGAAATATATAACCAATCACAGAAAAATAAAACCCTATTTTTCTGGAACCTACTTTCAGGAAACATTTCTCATAAAAACCATAAATGAGCATTCTTAAATTTAAAAATTTTGAAAAAGTAAGTAATTGTTAAAAAAATAAAATCCTTCCATTTGCCTTGATAAAGTCCCTCAGAGATGAAATGTGTCAGCTATAAGTTTTCTTTTTGTCTTTATTCCTGTTGTCCTTTTAGAGATATATTCCATCTTAAATTTTACACACACACATTTCTGCCTTCAGACATCAAAGATGTGACTGCCTCCAAACTGAAGGAAGATGCAACTTTCCCCACAGGGCATACTGAAAGAAACATGTCAGCATCTTCAAACAAATCAGCTACAAGAGCTTGGACAGTCAGGTGAATCTTTGCTGACAACTAATCAGTAACTTCAAATGAATCATCGCCAACAACAAAGATTGTCAGTGAATTTCTACCAATGATAAGAATCTTATCAACCACAGCTTTTTTTTTTTTTTTTATATTATACTGTGGACCAAATATTTTCTAAGCTCCAACTGTTTTTCAATGTACCAACTACCCAAAGACTAACTCAACAAATGAGTTTTTAATACATTTTAACTCTTGAATTCATGTATATATGTTTTAACAAATGATTTAACAAGCATACTCAGGTTTCCTTTATTTTTATTTTATTATTGCTTGGAATGTGGACACTCAAATTTTTAATATAAAAAGATGGACAACTGAATTTCCTATGTATTCTCTGAAAGAATGACATGAGATTTTAGAAGATTGTAACACAAGACATTTTAAAATTAGAAACTGCCATTAGAGGGATGAAAATAGCAAATATAATCATTTTAATTGTGATGAATTTGCCAATATTGCAATAAAAGGGGTTAATAAAAATGCAAATCGATGTCTTTAGCTAATACATAGTGATTGGTTTGTTTTAATAGAACTGACTTTGATAAATGAATCTAAATGTTAAGTTATGAGAAATTATCTACAAAAGTTATTGTCTATTTTCTGAAAAACTCAGTAATTTATAAATGATATAACACCCTATGGTTCAGGTAAGAGGCTAAGAATAAGCATCACAAAATAAAATTTTATTTTAAATATATCTAATAACCTTTTTTACAGGCATAGAGAGCTTCACAAAAATTCATCTTGGTAGTTCAATTAGTAACAAAGTTATTCAAAGTTCATAGCCTCAACACCCCATATGTGGGGTGTTAAGGTTATGAACTTGTTTTACTACCTATTCTATGATAATGGACTCTCCCATAGACAATAAGTAGCAGTAGCGGTCGCCAGTTCGGCTCAGTGGTGTTTAGCGCGTCAGACGATATCGGACATTGAAGTACCAACCACCACAACTAGATTGCTCCGTCAACTATTATTTTCAAGTTCTTAACATTTTGTACACTGAACCTAATTTAGGACGACTTCTTGAAATACAAGCCTCCACTGTGAAAAACTACTCCACAACATTTTGGTGACAAGGATTTGAAACTCACACAGGAAAAGAAAAACTTTTCGTATGCCTAACCATAACATTCTGGCAAACGAGGACTCGTAATTCACACCGGAAAAGAAAAATTTTTCATTTACTTTACTACAACATTGACAACGAGGGATTCGTTTCTCAGACTGAGAAAGAGAAAAAAAAACTCTTTGTACGCCTAACAACAACGTTGGCGACAAGGAATTTGTAATTCATACGTAAGAAAATTTTTTTCGTTCACTCTAACAACTTTGGCAACCAGAATTCGAAATTTATACGAAAAAAAAATTAAAGAGAGAAAAAAAAAAAAAAAAAAAAAAATTGTGTTCACTCTACAACACTTGTCAACGTGGATTTGTAACTCATACAGAAGTGGAAAAAAAAAAAAAAATTTCACCCGCCATAATAAACGTGGTGTATGTGGGATTGTGTTTCATACAGTGAAAAAAAAAAAATAAAATTCACTCACGTTATTTTAGTGACGAAATTCGTGTTTCATATGTAGGAAAAGAAAAAAAAAAATTTGCTTGTCAAATTTTCGGTGACAACAACTCGGTTTCACATAAAAAAAAAAAAAAAAACTTGGCAAAGTTTTATTTCGAAAGACAAAACGTCAACTTAGTGACATAAAAATCAGTCGTATTCCCAACTGAGAAAAGAATTTTATTTTTTCTCGATAAGACAGTTTGCTCAAATAGGTCACGAATTACAAATTCGTTTTGGACCCCACTCTACAATATTTAAGCATTGTGTAAACTTTTTTGCGAAGATGGAGGAATGCAAAAATATATTCCAGGAATTTTTTAAGTTCCAGGCGAAACAACAAAAGACAATACTGGACGTACAGAAAACATTCCAGATGCAACTTCAGGAGGAAACCTTTAATAGATTCAATTTCAACGAGAAATGGAACTGATGCATAAGGAGTTTCAAAACAAAATTCTGGAAATAACTAAGAGGAAAGAGGAAAATTTACAAAATGTTTCTTTCTCAGAGAATACAATATGGAATTCGATTGAAATATTCATGTACAGTCCAGACGAAGAAATAACTTTTGAAGAGTATTTTTAAAAATATACGGACGTGTATGACGAGGACTGCCACATGTGGTTTGAAGGAAAGAAGGTTAGACTTCTTTTAAGCAAGTTAGGAACTGCTGAACATGAGAAATTGGTAAACTACATTTTACCGAAAAAAACTAGCGAGTTAATATATTTACCGCCTCAGTAAAAGTTAAGTGAATTATTTAGTAAAAAGACATCTTTGTTTCACAAAAGGTGGAAATGTTTGAATCTGATGAAAGAGGATAACAAGACTTTATAACATATGCAGCTAATGTGAACAAGCATTGTGAAGAATTCAAACTAGCAGAATTAAGCGCTGACAATTTCAAGTGTTTAATATTTGTTCAGGGTTTAGTTTCAGAAAGAGACGCAGAATTGAGGAAATTGGTACTTTCAAAATTGGAAAACGAACCAAGGATTTTGGTACAGAAATTGGCAGAAGACTGCACAAGATATGTTAGCATAAAGAAAGATTTTAAAAAATAAAACAGTCTGGCGTTTCACATGTAAGAAAAAAAAATACGCTACAAAAAAAGAAAGTCAGTCTACCAAAAAGAATTCTAAAATTGGGGATTATGAAAAAAAGTGAAATACCAGGAAAAATAAACAAAAACTCCCGAAGCCATGTTTTGTTTATGGTGAACTTCACTGGTACAGATATTGCAATTTTAGGAATAAAAAATGTTTCAACTGTGAAAAAGTGGGGCATAAAAAGCTCACACTGCAGGTCAAAAAATAAAAACAATAAAATAAGAAAATTAAAGTTCAACGAAGTGAACGATGGAATAACTAGAAAATTTGTTACCATTGAAATAAGTAATAAAAAATAAAAAATGCAACTCGACATTGGTTCTGACCTATCTATCATAAATTTGAATATGTGGAAGAAGTTGGGGAAACCAACTTTAATGAAGACAAATAAAATCGCGAGGTCCGTGTGACGGGAGAAAAATACAATTTATTGGAGAATTTGTTTACAAACGTCACGTTAAATAAAAAAACGCGAAAAGCTAAACTATTTGTCATAGAAAATACCATGAACTTACTTGGTATGGATTAGATAAGAGAATTTCAATTATGGGATTACCAATAAATTCTTTCTGTTACAAGGTTGAAAATTTAAACCCCAAAATTAGTACAAAAAATTGAAGGAAACATTTCTACTGTTTTTCTCCAGGTTTGGGAACGTGTACAAAGATGGAGGCAAAATTCCAACTAAAAGAAAATGCTCAGGCGGTATTCAAAAAGAAAAAGAATGTGCCGTTTGCCTCAATTGAACAGATGGATAAAGAATTGGACAGATTAGAAAAAAAAACGGTGTACTTGAAAAAGTTGAGTATAGTGAATGTAGCCCAGTCACTATACTCAACTTTTACGTATACCGACGGTATACGTAAAAAAAAAAAAGTCTAAAGAAATTCGTGTTTGTGCTGATTTCTCCACAGGTTTAAATTTGGCACTCAAAGACTATAATTATCCGCTACCAACAGTGGAAGAAGTATTTGCAAAGCTTAATGGAGGCACAATATTTTCAAAGATAGACCGCAGCGACGCATATTTGCAAATGCTGGTAGAAAAGAAACGTCAAAACTTTTTGTGGATAAACACACATCTGGGTCTGTATAAATTTAACAGACTACCTTTTGGGATTAAAGTAGCGCATGCCATTTTCCAACAAGTAATGGATTCGATGCTGGGTGGTCTTGATTTTGCTGTGGCATATCTGGACGACATCTTCTTGAGAAGTAAATGTATAGCAGAACACGTGGAAAATGTAAATGCAGTAGTTTCAAGAATACAGGATTTTGGATTTAAACTCAAGGAAAACAAATGTGAGTTTTTTATGAAGAAAATAAAATATCTAGGGCAGATCATCGATAAGAATGGTAGAAGGCCAGACCCAGAGCGAGCAGCGGCTATAAAAGATATGCCAGCTCCAAATGATATTACCATACTACAAAGTTTTTGGGGATTAGCCAATTATTACCAAATTTACATCCCTAAAATGTATGATCTGCGGGCACCATTAAATGAACTACTGAAGAAAGGAAATCCCTGGAAATGGACTAATGAATGCCAAAAAGCATTTGAAAAGATAAAGGATGTGTTAATCTCGGAATTATTTTTAACCCATTACAACCCAGAGTTAGAGATCATAGTAGCTTGTGATGCAAGTGCGTATGGAGTAGGAGCATGTATCTTACACAAAATGACAAATGGTCAAGTAAAACCAATTGCTCATGCTTCTAGAGCACTACTTCCGGCTGAGAAGAATTATTCTCAGATAGAGAAAGAGGCGCTAGGAACAATATTTGCAGTAGCAAAATTTCACCGTTTTTTCCATGGTCGACATTTTAAGCTACAAACCTGACCATAAGCCTTTAATTTCGATTTTGGATCGAAAAAGGTTTTGCCAGCGCATACAGCCAACCGCCTACAGAGATGGGGTACAATATTGCTAAATTATAACTTCAGCATGGAGTACATACCATCGAATAAATTTGGCTATGCTGATGGGTTGTCCAGGTTAATTCCAAAATGAGCAAACCATTAGAAGACACAGTAATTGCCTCACTGAAGTCAGAAGAAGACCTGAAATTTACTGTGTGTAATGCAGTTCGGGAACTTCCTGTAACTCTAGAAAAAAAAAAAGAAGTAGAAAAAATAAAATAAAAGGAACAAGTATATTTTGAAAATAAAAGGAAAAATAGCCGAGAGGGACCAGTACACAACAAATGTTTTGTCGCTTTGCAATACAGTATTGTTATACAGAGAATGTGTGGTGATTCCATACACACTGCAGAAACAAATACTAAAGGATTTTCATACTGGTCACCCGGGCAGCACTAGGATGAAGAGCCTAATGCGAAGTTTTGTATATTGGCCGAATATGGACAGGGACATTGAGAACGCAGTGGCAAAATGTAAAGGCTGTGCTTTAGCTGCAAAGGCACCCCCAATAAAATTTAACCCATGGCCAAAAACAGACTTACCATGGTCTAGGTTACATGTGGATTTTGCAGGTCCACTGAATGGATACCATTACATCATAGTAGTGGATAGTTTTTCGAAATGGCCTGAGATACAAAGAATAAGAAATCCGACAATGCAAAGTACTAAAAACTTTCTGCTGGAATTGTTCGCAAGGTTTGGTGTAGTAGACACAATTGTGACGGACAACGGAAGTCAATTTACGTCGAAACAATTTAAAGATTTCTGCAAGGAATACAATGTCGAACATGTTAACACAGCTCCATATCACCCAAGATCAAACGGGTTAGCTGAAAAATTTGTGGACACTCTGAAAAGAGCTCTAAAGAAAGCTAGGGAAATACCTGCAGATGAAGCCCTACAGAAGTTTCTACAGGTATACAGAATTACCCCAAATAACGGAACACCAGCCGAGGTGATGTTCGAACGTCGGTAAGATCTGTCTTCGACAAATTATTACCAAAAAAGACAAAGCCAGGTAGAGAAAAATTTATTCAAGTAAAAAAATACAATCCTGGTGAAAAAATATATTTTAAGGTCTATAAGCAGAATAAATCATTCTGGGAGATTGGAAAAATAGAAAAGCAGATTGGCAATTTGATGTACTTGGTGAAAGGCGAAAAATTCACGTGCAGAAGGCACATTAACCAGATCAGACGATGTGCTTCAGACGTGGTCGACAGCAGTACAGCGCAAAAAACGCCGATGGACGTGATTTTTTTTTTTTATCTAACAACCCCTGCAAATAATTTTACCTAAGGTATGCTGATCCAGAAGAAAAAAAAAAAAAAGGCAACTGATCATTCAAAAGTGGATAAAAAAAAAAAAAAAAAAAAAAAAAAAAAAAACGTAGGAAATATGCTACAATGTTGCTATAAAAAAAAAAAAAAAAAAAAAAATTGTTTTTTCTCATATTTCTGTAAAAATTTGTAAAATAAATAAAAAACATTTTTCTCCTGTGGAGTAAAGTTTTAGGGGGAATGTTAAACACACTATTCTATGGTAATGGACTCTCCCATAGACAATAAGGAGCAGTAATAGTCACCAGTTCGCTCAGTGGTGTTTAGCGGCCTTTGACTCAAACGCCTCCTGTCGAACTCTCAACAAGAGAATAGGAACCCGGACGAGGCTTTGCCGAAGTCAAGTTTCGTCGTTTTAGACAGGGCCTGAACCTATTTTCGGACCGAATGGCTATTTTTTGGCCGAGCCTACGGGCTCAGGGATACCCACAATAAAACCGGCCTTGTGCCTGAGATGTTTCCCGTGGGTGAAATGATAAATGCTCAGACGATATCAGACATTGAAACTACCAACCATCACAACTAGATTGCTGAGAGCTTGGTATTATTTTCAAGTTCTTAACGTTTTGTACATTGAACCTAATTTACCATCTGTTGTTCCTTTAGTCTCCATCTGAAAACTACTCTTGGTAACAGAACTACCTTTTTAGCGTGACATACCAGTAGATCAAACCAGTATAGAGCACTTGCTTTCCAACCAAATGGTTTTGATGCTTAGTGGCTTCTTTCTATGCCATTTCCGGCACATTGGAATTACAAACGTACACTACATTAGTCAAAAATTCTCACAATGGTTTTTTCCATCCTGCTGTGTCATTGTCAATCAATATCTCAAGTGTCCTGGATATTCATAAAAAATTGACTTCAACTGACAAACTTTGATCATAGAATCTTGTCGAGCAGTGGTCACTATATCGTTGCTTGAGTTCACAATCAATGATTGTCATATAATGCTTACTATCATGGTCCCAGTGATGTCTAATGTTAACCCTGAAACTAGTTGTTCCTCAAAGTCAAAAAATCCTTTTTAATATAATGCATCAGAGGGTCAATGGATTGGCAAGTCTCACATTCATTTTGAACCAAAAATTTACAAAATCTGAATAATGAAACAAAATCTACCAATCTAACAAAAATAGAGTCCTTTTTAAACCCTAACCTCCATTTGTCAGTTGATATACCGTAGATGAAAACAAACCAAACCAAACTTGGTTTTTTTTTCGAATGGCTCTGATTGACTTATTGTACTGGCTCTTTTTATTCCTCTGTAGTTTTAACCAAATTCTGATAGCACCCTATTAAGATGGTCTGCCAGATTTAGATTGTTATTGACCACTGTTATACCCATCTGGTTCCTTAAAACTGTATACAGCCACAAGAACTGCAAAATATGTTCAACCGCCAGTTCTTTTCATTTCCCCATTTTGTTTTTTAGGTAATTATTCATTCCTTGCCAGTTGTTTGTTCATCCACAGATGGACACATTTAAATCAAAGAAAAGATGTAATAAAAATAAATGCCACTGGAAAAAATTGATACCCTTTATCAAGACGTCCAGCTCAGCCAAAATGATGTGTTTAAAATCTCCAGCTGGGTGAAAGCCATAAAGAAATCCTCGATGACATTTCCATTTACTTTTAGTATCACTTTTGACTTTGAATTGTTCACATTTTTTCCTGAACACTCACACACCAGTCTCCTCCTACGTGACATCCTCAATATTCTGGCTAACAGTTAGGATGCAATCCCATCCTGTGGTTAATGGCTTGCTTGTTACTTCCTCTAGTTGCCAACATGTTGCAGCAAATGAGAAAATGGCCCAATAAAATCCACATTAAATTTGAACACATAGTTGTTGTCATTTTTAGTCCAGATTTTAGAGTTTTTTCCACCTCACCTCCATCAGAGAATGCTTAATATCCAACTCCAGACCTGCAGTTGCAACATCTTAGTTCCATCTTCTAATCTTGCATAAAGACGTAGTCCGGTGTTCTCTCACAGATTGCAGGAATCAAACTGAATTACCAACATAAATGTCATCAATATATGCAGACGTGGCATTCACAATGGCTTTGCCTTGAGACAGTACTGAGCCAATTACAGTTTTCGTGATAAGGTGCCACATTTAAGTCTAAGACTAGAGGGTTAGGCAAATTATTCTTTTGAACCTTCACTTAGATGGGCCAAATTTGTTTTTCTATGGCCACTTTTTTATCCATTATCCATCCACGATATATATTCCATCTCATATTCATCCTGTGCATAGTTGGGTACTGAGTATTCTGACACTATTCTTTAGGGCTATAGGTGGTTGTCCATTTGCCCACTCCATGAGGCGGTCCATACTTGTTTTTATGACAGTCAAACTCTGCACTAAAGTCTGGCACATTGATGGAAATAGCAGCACACTGGGGCATGCTTCCTTCAAAAACTAAAGAACTTCTGTGCAAAAAGATTCAAACACCTAGTACTCTGATCATGTCATCCAAAGAAAAAGAAATGACAGTGCTCCGTTCATAATTATTTAATCAATAGATGGGCTGAACATGACCAATATTCAGCATAATACTGCCATGTCATGTTAGGGACTTACTGTTTAGTAAATTTAATTAAATACAGGATTAATTGTCCTTCTACTGTGTCTTTTGTATCTTTTTCCTCTATACATAGATCCTCTAAATAGTTCCTTGCCTCTATCATAATTTTCTGTCATTATTGCTTCTTTTATTTCCATTTCAGTATTTATCTTCAGTTCTGTTTTGGCAGTAGTAAATATCCTGGTCAGAACATGTTTCATGGTTTCATACATCATTTGTGGGCATGCTATTAAAAACAACTGTTTTTGTTGTTCATTAAAATTGTATCACAATTTCAGGGCCAATAATACATGTGTTAATTTTTAAACTGGTCTACTTCTTATTTAACTGTTCACACTATGTAGTCTAGCATTGACACTACCTCAGTCTTCTTAAAATTTTCAAATTTTGTATAGGCTTCATACATTTGGTACGTCTTATCCTTTTCATATTTGAAATTTATCAAATTTTGTTAGAACATTTTTAACACCATCATTAAACAAAGCCAGACTTATCTATAATTGTGGCAATTTCTCATGACTTTTCCTTCCAAGGAGAAGTGCCAAATGCTATACCTTCTCTTGTTTATATCCATTTATATATAAACATTTGCCATAATTCAACTTCCAATTTTCATTGTGAGTAGTCTTTTTGTTACCAAATGTGAGTAGATGCCATTCACACAAACATTTTTAAACTCTGCTACCAAAATGATAAAGTCCAAATCTAAAATTCAAATGCTAATAACTTCCTGTAGGCAAACGGGAAGTTCAAAAGAATTTAAACTACAGGAAACAAATAGAAAAGAAGGCCAAAAAGCACCCCCTAAAGGGGAAAGTTGGTCTTCTGTCTTTTAAATAAAGTCAAAACAAACCTAAACTAGATATGCTATAACAGGCTAACCCTTGTTCTAAAACAGAAACATTCTTACTTACCATTCTTACCAGTAACCACCATAATACCTCAGAATCCATCAAGTCTTAACAAGTTCCCATATGTACAATTTTGACTGTGGAGGGTGGGGAATACAAAAATAACATTTAAAAATTTATACTAAGCAACACAGTATTAGTAATAAACCACTCCAAAATCACTAAATGTGGCAGAGACATCAGAGACAAAATTAATTTGGAACTTGAATAATGAAAAAAAAAAAAAAAAAATATCAATCAGACAACCTAACACTCACAAAGACACACACTCACTCAAACACAACAACAAATGCAAAAAATTATGCCCAAAAAGTGAAAGGCATCCTCCATCTACCAGATACCTAACAGAGGAGGGGAATTAAGGAAAGTGGGGGCAAAATATAAAAGGGTCTAATGAGCATACATACCCTAGCTAAATTAACTTGAATGAAGAAAAAAAAAAAAAAAAAAAAAAACACTAATAACAAACCCAAACTAACCTATTCCGGACAGGTTACCAATGTTCAATCCAGCAATCCTTAATGCCTAACTGGTATCAAAATGCCACTCCAAGTCAGCACCTTTCCCTCATCACAAATGTGCAAGACACACCCACGTTTTGCCAAATTCTGATGGATGGAGTAGTTTCCTTTCAGTCCTGATCTTGACTTTAAATCAGTTGGGAAGAGGTAAACTTCCCGTCCACAAGGAATTCTTTTTGTCGCTTCATCCATATCACAACTCACATAACACCCAGTAAGTAAAAGGACACAGAGGGTCTCCACCTCTCTACTGCAGCAAACACAGTTTGGAGACTTTACCAAACCTGCCAAACAAAGTTTTTTACTGAACCAGAGGTCCCCTCAAATCACCAACCAGGTCAGTGATGCCTCAGTATTAGTGAGACATTTCAACCCTGGCACCCGAATGCCATATGGAGCAAGTCTCCTGCTTCATTAGACCGAGATCACCTATCAATGAACAGCCCCTCTAACATCTGATATAATACCTTGCAGGACAACAGCTGGACATTAGAGAGGCTATCCGTCACCTGCAAGAGGTTCTTGAGTACAAGCCAGCATTCACGGTAGAAGGAGTGTTCACCTCAGATTAAACGGCCGGCCTCCTCCTTGCACAAGCGAGTTCTTATGAGGGTCTTCCTTCCAGAATTCGTCGTTCTCATCCAATTGCAAACACATCTGGTCTAGGTATGTTGATGAATCTCAATGCAAGGCATACCCAAACTGTCCTCAGAAGGGTAGAGGTAACAGATCTCGTGAGACACCTTGGGAACCTTGACTCCCCACAAGAAGAAAAACAAGAGCCTTACAAACCCCAATAGAATGGCAGACAGAAGTGGAAGTATGGAGAGTCAGTAAAGGAGAAACAAGTAGATGTACAAGCCACATACTTCCACCCTCACCTTCAAGAAAAGATATGAGGTTGGGACTGAACCATATTTCGAGTATCTTGACCATCCCATCCATCCAGAGGAAATGCCTGAGAAGAGAAACAGCTCTCAACGAACCCAACGGATATCACGGTTGATCTTGGCCCCCGTCAGAGTCTCATTCATCAATTTCAGCTCTGCTCAACACAAGAACCAAAACATCATCAGCATAGGTGGAGTACTTGGCCAAGGTGGTAGCACCAGGTAGGGAAATTCCACAAAGGACCAGATTCAGCTTCAACTTGTGAAGGAAGGGTTCCAAAGAAAGAATGTTCAGCAGGCAACCTTGAAGAATGGCGCAAGACAATAAGAAAGGTTTCAATCTTACTCCATTCATTTCCACCAGCACATCAGGAGTTACATACAGAAGTTGGATCTAGGTGCGACAGTACAGACCAAAACTGGCGGACAATAGGACAGCCTCCAGAAACCAATGCTCAACCTTATCAAAAGCCTTCAACTGGTCTAAATTGATCAGTGTGGCATTGCTGTAGACTTGCTCAATGATCAAGCGTACCAAATGAAGGTTGTCCTGAATAGTCCTGCCTTTCACAGAAAGGAGTCTGCTCAGGACCAATCAGACTAGGGAGGACAGCCTGCAAATGACCAGCTAAGATCTTTAAAAATCTTCAACTGTGTTTAACATCGTCAAAGGCCAATAATTAATAATTCCATCCCCACTGCTTTTGTTCTTGTGAAGCAACATAATCACACTCCTGTTGAAGCATTGAGGTATAGAGCCCCTGCTTCATCCAGTTGTTGTAAATCAGTGCCAGCAAGGGGACAAAGATGGGCAACTGCCTCAATTACATTTCATAAGGAAGACCATCTAATACCAGAGTCTTGTCCAGGCCAACCTGCATCCCAAATCTCACACTCTGTAATGGCAACCTTGCACCCAGCTGTTTCAGCCACCTCCAAATGGGGAAAGTCAGCTAAATAGGCATCAGACTGAGTAGGGCTCACTGGTAAACAGCTCCTGAAAGTAATCTTGGAAAGCCTCACATATACCCACATCTGTAGTCAGAGTCTGCTTGTCCGGCAATGTGATGCACACGCATAGACAGCCTTACTCTCCTAGGTTGGCTGACAGTTTGTTTTGCCTTTTCCTCCTTTCCATCACCTCTGCTGATGGACTTCTCTAGTGTTTTGAAGGTGGAGGCATTTCAGGATGTTTTTGGGAGGGAAGGGGGGAGTAAGGAGAAAGGGTGTGTGATGTATTTTTCCTGAAGGGGCTAGGCTCTCTATCGATCAGGATAATTTTACACAGGGATGAATGTGTGGACAATGCTTGTGAAACTGGTTTTGAAACAGAGGAAGATGGGGTAGAGCTCGAGGAGGGTGCTGCCTTGAAATAATGATCTCCTGTTGACGTCCAATTTCACCTGTAGATTTTTTTCTCAAATAAAACATACTTTTTTCATTTCCTCCAAAGAAGTATTCTCTTTAGTAGTGGGGGCATTACACTTAAGAGGTGATGCCTCCACTACTAAAGAGGAGGGAGTGGGTCTGTTTGTGCTTTTTGTTCTGGGGGCTTCCTTCTCTGGCTCTACCAGCTATCAGAGAAAACTCCACACCTATTCAGGCACCCAAATATGTAGCCATGCGCTGAAAAGAACACAGCCAGATGCTCCATGATATCTCAAGGAGGGTCCACAAATATTGCCACTCCGTTCCCACCAACAGGGCAATTCCCCAGCTTCTGCATCTTGTCTGATTCGGGGTATTTGTATTTTGGCCATTATTGGACTGTATTTTCTGGGGTATCCTTTAAAACTGGGTACTCTATCTTTTTCAGGGCAAGTCCCTTTCTTTTTTCTTTTTTTTTGAGAAAAAGAATGTTACTTGACTGACTGCATTGAGTCAGCCATTTAGAGTTTTAAAAGGACAACTAAAATAATTTTTCTTGTAAATATATAAAGAAAAGTATGGGGAGAGGTGGGAGGAAAAAAAAAAAAAGAAATAATTAGCAACAAAAGACAAGCCTAAAAAAATATCACCTACAGGCTAGAAAATATCCGCTTAAACAATAAATCAAATTTTAAATTTCCAATCAAAGAAATAAACAAAAAAGCCAAGAAAAAAAAAAATTCAAAGACTGACATGAAAAAAAAAAAAAAAAAAAAAAAAAAAAAAAAAAAGGTAAAACAAATGCTATTTAAGTTCACGCAGCTCCAATAATAAATAGACTATAAAATAAAGGAAAAAAAAAAAAAAAACAGTTGTCTAGTAAGACTTACGTCAGACCAGATGAAGAAAAATACAAAAACAAGGCTAACGCCAAAAATAAAATTGGAAATAAAGGTTTGCTTACAGACTAAAAACAATAAACAAAATAAAAAATAAAAAAAAATAAAAAAAACACTAAACACTGGTCAAATTTAAATGTCAAAAAACACAAAAATAAACTATGCATTAAACAAAAGATAAAACAAAAACAGTTATGTGGCATGACTTAAGTCAGCCCCCAAAAAATGTAAATGGCTGCTGAAGCTGAAAATAGTTTGCCAAGTAAATATTGGTCAATTCAAAAAGTCAAATAATTTCTTTTAAAAAGAACTTCAAATAAAATACAAATGAATTCTACAAAAGAAAAATGGAGTAAAACAAAAACACTTAACTGGTAAGACCTATGTCCTACCAGAAAAAAAATATACAAATGTTGACCGAAGTCAAAAAGAAATATGAAAAAAATACGAAAATAAAAAAAGAACATAAAAAATAAATACGCAATAGTTAACACTTATTTTTTGACATTTTTAGCAAAATTTTTTTTTTTTTACTTTTTTCAAAGACATATTCTGGTTGAAATGTCATTTATTTTAGAATTTTTCTGACACAATTTCTGAGCATTTTGCAGAATCAATTTAAAAAATAAAATAATAAAAATTGATGCTGCAAAATAACATAACAATTAACATAAATGCAGTTTTAATAAATGCATGGCATTACAATTACATTTTTAGAAATTTTTCACCCTAAATCCATTTTTAAGATATTTCTTAGCATAATTGTCTTTTTTAGTATAAATACTTTTTCTTAGCCCTTTCTCAAAATGTTTTTAGCATGTCTTTTTTGAACATAAATTACCTTTAGCCCTTTTACAGGCTGTACTTTTTTCAATATTTGTCAATAGAAATGAATTCATTTTTATATGCTTTTTATTTTTTTAAAAACCCAAAAATCTTGTTCGAATTTCAGCATGCATTTATCTCTTTTAAGCCTTTTTTTCTAAGAGAAATGCATTTTTATATATTTTCAGCCTTTTGTAAACCTTATCCAAGGGAAATGTTCTTTTTTGTAAAAAAAAAAAAAAAAAGACTTTTTCAGACATTTTGAGACAAAATGTCTCTTTTACATGTTTTGAGACAAAGATTGGAGAAATTTTGTTTAATGATATATAAATGAAGGTGAAAATTATTGCATAAATCAATGTTAAAAATGGGAAAAGGGGTGCCCAGGGGAATTGTTTATATAAACCAGTGAAGCATTTGGCTTCAAAAAATCACTGGAAAATCTCAAAACATGTTAGGAAAATCTCTGTTGCACAAAGACCGGAGCAGACATGCATCCCGTAGACAGAATGGACAGAGGCACAAAAGGAATGTCACTGTTGCAGACTCACTGTAGGGGTAGAATGGTGATTACTACATTATCAATAGGAGCCAGAATGAGAATTGAAATCATCAGAAAAGAAACACCTCAGAAAATATGTAGCTGACACATGTTTGTGCAATATTCCGTCAATAAGTTATTTTTAGATTTTCTGAAAATGTCATTCATCACTGAAGAGATCTTCCACCTAGCTTTGACTGGCCTTAAGTATCATGCCAGAAACAAATTACCATGCTCCCCAAAGGGAGTTAATACCCACTCCTCACAGGAGACACAACGAACCACTAGGTGATCACAGCCAGAGAGTTTGTGGTTGGTTTCGGTTTACGTTCAGTTCAGGAAGCAACCTGGTCGCAGTCAACTCAGTGAACCGGCTTCCTATCTGTATACACCCCATTTATACAACTGTAATGTGATATTGTGATTAATAAAATATCAATTTAAATATAAGCATGCATGGGAAAAATTTTAAAATTATTTTCTCTTTAAATTGTGTGTATATATATATATATATATATATATATATATATATATATATATATATATATAAAAAAATCATCTAATGTCATTTTTAAAGCCAATATTACAAATACTTACTTGACATTTATTTTCCAACTAAACATAGTCTGCTCTGTTGAGCCTGGATGGAGATCCAAATACTTTTGATCACTACAAAGAAAAATTTTACAACAATCAGTTATATTAAATACCATTAATGCTCTATATTCAATCATTATTTAGGTGGAGTAATGGATAGCAGCTCGGATTAAGGAATCAGAGCAGAGTTTTGAAGTCAAATCCATTACATTCCCATATGTGCTAATACTCTTGGGAAAGGTATGAATCTTCTTCCCAGTTATGGATAAGTAGCAGAACAGACTGGGTTCTATAGACTTGGGTAGAAACTGGTCAAGGAGAAAGGAACTCTAAATTCAAAAACTGTATGTAGCTCTGGCACAAGAAAGGATCACTCACATTGGCTCAATGATCCAGACTACAGTTAAATAATGAATGCTCTATAGTCA
Organism: Acanthosepion pharaonis; assembly: GCA_903632075.3. NCBI lineage: Eukaryota > Metazoa > Mollusca > Cephalopoda > Sepiida > Sepiidae > Acanthosepion > Acanthosepion pharaonis. The sequence goes on along the minus strand of CAHIKZ030005409.1, from coordinate 111,977 downwards.
TGATGTGACATTGGAACCTCAAGGAGTTAAACAAAAGATTAAAGGAAAAAAAGAAAAAGGAAGAGGAAAGAGACCACTAACTGGATAACGATTGTTCAAATTCACAGGAAAGTAGATGGAAAACTTGATAAAATTAAAAATGAAATGCATGGGAAAAAATGTCTCAAAATAATAAAATGAAATCATGAACAGTTCCTAGGAGAATCAAACTCAAATTTAACTAGATGGAATTCAGTAAGATCGAACAAATGAAGACTAGCAGTCCTTCCCCATTTCCTGCCGATAAGAAAGGGACAATGTATCAAAGATTTTGGGCCCAGAAAAATAATTAAACAAAAAAAAAAAAAACATATCGATAAGGAAAACAGGTAGTTACCAAAATAACATCTAAACTGTTCTGGACAAAGAGTCAGGAAAAACATCTGGTTTGAATTGACCACCCAGAAGAAAAATATCCCTACAAAAATATAGATTAGCACCTAAAATTGATTATGGGTTAATTCATTTCAATTTCTGTAACATTCCCCAAAATTTTTATGACTGACATTATTTTGGATTCTTTTGTAGACAAGCTGATAAAAAATTAATGTGGACAGACCATAGACAACTGGTTGACCAAGAAACACAAAGTTACTTTTTTTTTTTTTTTTTTTTTTTTTATTAACCAAAGATGTTGGGAATATTTTCTTTCCTTTTCTGTCCCACCATAACTGAAAAATTCTTAAGATCGCCTCTGATTATCTTACATAAGGTCAACTCTCTGCCTTTGGGAAATCACCTACAACAGCCAGTCAAGCTGAAAAAGGAAGATTGATTACTGGAAATCCCCTTTTTGCCTACACATTCTAAAAGTTTAGATTTGGAGTGGGCTGGGGTTGGATACTGAAAAGGTGGGAGAAGGGAGAGAGAGATTAGCACTGACTATATGGGGTGAGATGAGAAGTGAAGAGAGTTGGATATCTGGAGTGGCTTGATTTCACTGACCACTCTCAAAAAGAGTGGAACAACCCCTAAATTAGGAAAATTACACCAGGAAACATATTTTGAAAATATAGGATTTTTAAAAAAGGCTGATGCTAAGGGTGGGACATTGGTCAACCCCACACCTGCCAGACACAGGACTTCATATAAGCTGAAGGTTTGGATAACAAGTGAAGAGTCCCTACATCACAGCTACTGGAATTCACAGATTTTGTCTAGACACTCATGACCAAGACCTTGTGCTGGCCCTGAAGACCAGAACTTAGAAATTTAAATTATTACTAACACAAAATGTAAACTCCAAAAGGGGATCCCAGTGTCATTGGATTATAACAGTACGTGGGAAAGGTTAAAACTACTGCATACAGCAAATTATATATAGACCAAATCATTGTTATATTTTTAACCAGAGTTAATTCTTTATTCCAAAGAAATTTTTTTGTGTAGTTCCCAGCGATCTTCTCATCCTGAGATCAAAAACAACATGTCAAAGGCGTGAAGGAAACAAATGCCAGCTAGATTAAGTGGAAATGTGCTCATCATCACAATACTAACAATAAACCAGCAACACATTAATGAGCGAGGAGCCAACTTGATGGTAATCATGATGGTGAAGAGGTTACATTATATTCTACATCACAAATGATCAATAAATTTAGACATTTTAATGTAAATTTGGGTAACAATATTCAAATATATCCTTCAATGAAGTGTCTTTTCAAAAAACCTTAAAAAAATTTTTAAAGATTTTTTGAAGAGACACTTTGCTTTCTTTTGTTCTTGAGTTTTAATATCAATCACAATTTCAACAATAACGAATGAGAAGTGTTTTATTTATGAAATATTAAAGTAAAACCTGAATTAAATATAGAGATGCTAACCATCCATTAAATTTCAAAATTAATGAAATTTGCAATTAATAAGCAATGTAACAATTATTTGCCTAATTTTAAAGAAAAAATATTCCAAATGTTACTTATTTAAAAATCATGTGGTTTGTTTTTCTTTAATTTTCTATAATGAGATTACAATTCTTGTTCAGCACTAACAGAAAGTCTCTAGTTATTGGACATAGAAATAACCTATTATTCTGTTGATGACAAAGGCTTTGATTATCAGATAAAATATTGGTGAGATTCTGGATGAATCCAGTCATTTTATTTATATATTCAACATTTAAGTCTGCAAACAAAAACAAGCTTGACAATTTGTAATAAATAGGAAAATTTTCAAAGTCTTCAAATCTTTATTTTTACTAATAAAATTATAAAATGAATTATGCAAAATTTTTTTATAAAAATTTATTTAAAGTTAAACCAATAAATTGGATGAAAAATCCATTTCAAATTATCAAAATGTTAGAACTTCCTTTTTCTAAAGTTTATATATCCTAATAATATTTGAACAATCACATTTTTCCATTTTAAATTTCTAAAATAAAAATAAAAAATCCTTACCTTGTCTGAAAAAGGACAGTGACAAGTTTTTCTTCATAGAAGACTCGCACAACATCTTTGTTTGTTTTCTTTACATAAATGTGAATAGTGAATGTGTCATTCTGAAAAATGATGCAACATAATATATCATTAAATCTTTAGTATCTACACTGCTAAGTATTTTTAAAGATTTAAGTAAATTATCATTTAATTGAATATTATGTTTGCTACTTAGTACTTTTTTTTAATTAACCAAAGTACATTTAAGTACATTGTTTACATTATTCGGACTATTGTCCTCATCTTTTTCGCCATATTTATCACAACGTTTCATCTGTTGTACGCTCCGGCCTTCTTCAGGTGGTTGGAATTTCGAACTGAACCCTTTATTTCACTCACTGGGGTAGACTGTTCTAGTTCCACGTGCCATGTTTGATGGATGTCAGTTATCTTTTGCTAATTTCCCTCTGAAAGTTCTCCACTGCCTTAACCAGGTATTGAAATCACACTCTTAGGGTCCTGTCACTGGATCTAACCAACGCCAATTAAATTAGCAGGAGATAACTGATAACTGACATCCATCAAACATGGCACATGGAACTAGAACAGTCTACCACAGTGAGCGGAATAAAGGGTTCAGTTCAAAATTCCAACCACCTGAAGAAAGCCAGAGCGTACAATGACCGAAACGTTGTGATAAATATGGCGAAAAAGATGAGAACAATAGTCCAAATAATGTAAATAATGTACATAATACCTCATCTCAGAAATATAGACAGACACTAAAGTACATTTAAGTCATTGATTTTCTTTAAACATAAAATAAACTTACTTTTTCAATCCAGTCATGTTTGGTATGCTGTAGCTGATACAAAGAATCTGAAATTAATGAAAAACAAGTAGAAATAAAAGCAGAAAAATCCAGAAATGGTAAAGAATTTATATTTATTTTTATTAAATTACAAATCAAATGGAAATGTTTAATTGAATTGGGGAATGGTGTTTTTACATTTTGCAATGAAAAGAGTGAAGTTGAAGAAAGGTTGCCACAGTGAAAAGAAATCAGCTCAGTGTTAATGGATATATTGAACAAATCAGATAAATATTATGTTTACATAATAATATTATGATGGCACATAAAAATCCCAAGTGTAGTATACTGTATCAGTGCTTGATTACATTCCTAAATTGAGCCATATATCTAAAACAGTGGCCGAGAATAATTCAACTCACAGAAACAGTATAAAGAGTTTCTAATTGTCAGAAGAGTTTAAAAGCATGCTTGAAATCAGAAATAATGTAAACATACAGTTGCTTTCTTTGAAGATTCCTTCCTGGTAATTGATCAAATTTGCTCATCTTGTTACTATATATCAGAAAACAGAGGGATAGATAAAAACAGAGCAGAAAACACAGGGATAGATAAAAATCAACCAGAAGAGTTTCAGTAATCCTGTCACTAACAAACTTTGTTATTATTGTTCAACTATCAGATTTTTTTAAATATTTGAAAGGCCATAATTTCTGCATACAGCAACCTCCGCATTGCAAACATTCATTTTAAAAAAAAAAAAAAAAAAAAAAAAAAGAGACTCAAAACCAGTTTTCATATGATGATCACTAAAACAAATTTTAATGTTTTAGTTTTTACAAAACGTCTCTATTTTTTACTTTGAAGAAATATCTTAACTGGAGTCAGTCAGCCTTCAAGCTACTTGAGCGCTGTCTGCTTCATTGAAACAGATCGCAACGTATCAATTCTCACCTTCCCAATGCAAACCAGCCTCCTGTGAAAATGGCAAGAACAATGGAAGAAGAGATTTCTAAGTTAGCTGCCATAGATGGATTTTCTTTCAATTCAATCGTCAAAAGCAATTTTATACAGATGATCAGAAGAGCAAATGTGATAAATTACTGTCAACATCAGCAAATGGAATCAGGAATATGGTAATGTATTACTACATAACCAAGAAAGAATAATTTATTCATTATTTCAAAAAAGAAGTAGCACTGGGGATTTGCTGCTCATTGACATTGGATGAATACACATCAATTCAAAATAATCAATATATGAACATAAATGTTCATGTGAAAGAAAACTAAGATCAATGGGTCCCTTATAAGCAGGAGAACTGAGAAATTTGTGAGAGGACATCTTGAATTTGGACTGGATTTGGATAAACACATTGTTGGCTGTACAACTGATAGTGCTGCTATGATGGTGAAGTTTGGAAAGGAAATAAGACCTGAACACTAATAATGTATTGCACACATCTGTCAGTGATAGACATTCCTTATCAAAAAAATATTGAAAATATTGCCTCAACCGATAAGACTGATAAAAAAAAAAAAAAAAAAAAATTATTATAACAGACGATAGTGATGATGAAGCTGAAATTAGCCAAGACATAATTTTTAAACAGATTTGGTTCACAAGAATGCTCGTTTCCCTCAGCCAAAACCTAAATTTAACAAAGTCTTAAATAAGGTAAGAAAAATTTCTGAAAAATCACCTAAAACAAACAAATAAATTGCAAGATTTTGTACGAGTGAATTTTGATAACAGAGAAACAAACTTATACTTGATTGCAGAACCAGGTGGAATAGCATATTCCATATGATAGATTTTTACAATTAAAAAGCTGCATTCAACAGAAGCCATAGCGGACAATGGAAAACTCTCGATTTGCTTTATGAAATACTACATCCAGTAGAGATTATTTTGAAGACTATATGTGCTGGTGATACAGATTTACTCAAAGTGGAATATTCTATAAAATTTTTATTGGATAAACTTAATATCATCAGCAACCCTTCAGCTTTAAATCTCTATGAAAGACTTATGCATTGGTATAATAAGAGAAGAAATGTCAAATGTCGTAGCCTACACCAGACTCGATTGGTCTCTGTTGAAAACGGCGCACAAATGAAAATAATTCCACAATTCTTTTAACAATAAAAAATTAATTTTATAATTACTCATGTTTTTTTTTTCTTTCATTTAATTCTATTCGTGCACTGTTTTTAACATGAAATGTACGAGGGTGTAAATATTTGCAATCTGGATCACATTTAAAGTTTTACACCTTTGCACACTGTTTTAAAAACAGTGCACAAATAAATTTTAAACGCCCAACTTCAAAATGTTAGGACCGGTTCCATTAGGGGAAAGTTTTAACATAAGCTTGAATGATGTAATGAACCCCCCACCCTTGGAAACTTTGAAAATAATACATTTTTCCAAATTTAGGGGGCTCTGCTCTAAGTCTGCCAAAACTGATTTTCAACTAGTTTTGAGAATAAGTAACACTTAAACTCGGCTTTGAGAATTATCGATTTTTTGCAAGCCCTAGAAACAACCTTTGTCAGATGATCTGTGTGGATTTTCAAATCACACCAATAGGGGACAGCAAAAAAGTGAAGTGACCCAGGTTGAAAGAATTACAAAAAAGCTTGATGACAAAACCAATGAGGAAAAGGAGGAAATGCTATTCAATTTTTTTATTTTTTTTTTTTTTTTATTTTAATTTAGCCTTTTTCAAGAATTTCTTTTTTTTAATGAAAACTATAGAAAACTCAAAATTAAGCAATTTGGACATTCTAATTTTTATGAAAATATGTTAAGAAAAATTAATCAACATTATTCAAAATACAAAGAAATAAATAAGGAATGAACATAAATATTATTACAACAGTAATATAAACAAATTCAATGATAAACCTTTTGAAAAATGTTTTATCAGAAACAGGTTTATTGACCCAAGTAGATATAAATTTAGACATAAAAGCATTCATAACATAAAAATATTTTCAAAGTGTCTACTTTAATCAGAGCTGTAATATTAAACCAGTAAAATGAATAGCCAATTACAAAAAAGGGAAAAAATGACTGAAAAAGTCAATTCATTAAATTGATAAACAATTCATATCTGCCAAAATTCTTGAAGAAAACTGATGTTCCCAATATAAAAAGCCTTTTGTAAAAGCTAATAGACAGTTAATCATCTTGGGTTAAATTGTTAAAATTTGAAAAAAATAAATAACTAAATAAAAAATAATATGGTACAAAGTTTATCCTTGTAGATAAATTAGCAACTAAATTATAACCATTCTAGTTGATCAGAAAATTTTCCTTGTGTTGTGTTAGAAACTAATTTTAATAGTGTACAAGATGCAGAAAATGATTTACAATGATTTTCCACTTGTTTGAAACAAGTGAAAAATCATTAAAGAAAAGACAATATTAATAGAATCAATAATTATTAGATCCAACCAGTTTAAACATTATGAAAAAGTGTGTCCTCAAAAGAAAATATTTCAAGGGTGGTAGGGTGGTAATTTAAAAAAGAAGAGGAAAATTTCAATTGCTTATGAACCCATGTGCCAAAGTTAAGCTTATCTAGTTCATTTATTTTTTTTTTTTTTTCATTTTGTTTTTTATAAAATGTACCGGGTTTCATTAAAAAAAAAAAAAAAAAAAAAAAATAGATAAATTTACAATTTAATCCCTAAATCTCTAGAATTAAGAGAAAATATTACCAGCCATGAATGTAAATGAAATGAATGACTATTATAAGAGAAACTAGACACTTTAAAAACTTTTAATTAAATTTTTTTAAGGACAAATGTGAGTGCAAAATTTAAACTAAAATCATCCAATTTATATATATATATATATATATATATATATATGAATTCTGTTTACCGTTTTTTTTTTTTTTTTTTTTTAAGAAAGTGCAGAAAAATAACAGCTGAGGCAAAAGTGATTCAAGCATGACAATTTGGATAAAACATGTCTAATTTAAAATGGGGTTCAGCTGGCAATGTTTATTCATTTGGTTAGCATTACAAATTTCAATACATTAGACCCAACAATTTACACAAAATAAATGCAGTATAACCTGTTTGATTTATGTGTGCCTCAAGTTGTATAGGCATGGAGATATGAAAACAATGGATTATTAAAAAGGATACACTGCTGTACCAGAAGGTTCATTTTAAAAAAATTTTTTTTTTTAGTGTTGAATTTTGCTGGTATTTCATTGAACATTTTTATCTTAAGCTCACCAAACTGTCAAGAATCTTTTTTTTTTCTTTTTCTATTTGCATATGTGTATGCACACAACTCCGAGTGCAACATATTTGAAAAACAAGACTATGAAATTGTCAGCTTTGTAAATGTGGAAAAACAATTGAACATCATTGAATAAACACTAATGAGAAAGAATTGCCTCTTTATAAAGAGAAAAGATTAAATATCTCACTTCCTACCAGCCAAATGACAAGTCAAAGATTACAACAATCCCACAAGCCTCTTCCCTCTCCTCACTATACAGTATAGGTGTTGAAAATTACTATTTCTCTTCAATATAAATGAAGTATTATAAATTTTCAAAAAGGAGATTTAAATCAGTTTAATATTTTTTGAATGGGGAAGGCAAAATTATGCCCTAAATCTGAAAATTTAAGTTTCAAAGATAAAAACTGTTTTGTTTAGCAACTTTTAATTTGTTAAATTGTAGACCTGTGTTCTATAATGTAAAATACATACAATGAAGGAAAAGAAATACACTCTAAACCTCTTTTCAATATGTGTGTACTTTTTTTTTTATATAGAAAACTAAGTTTTTCGTTTTTTTTATTAAGAATGTAGAATTTACAATTTATTGATGTTCCATTCTGCATTTGCAAAATCACTTATTTACAGGTTGTCAGTATGCTTCAAATGTTACTGGAGTGGTCAAAGTTATTTTGAGTTAATTATTAGCATAGTCCCATTATGGAATATAAAATGAGAGCTGAAGATATATTCCATAAATTATTATAGACAGTCAAATTCATCAGTAGTACAAACACCTTGATTGTGTAAAAGCTTCCAGAGAGACTTCACATTATCACAATCAAGGTGTTTGTACTACTGATGAATTTGACTGTCCAATGTATATTAGTCAATGTAGTGAAAGAGATAATCACCTATCTGGAAAAAGAGTTTGTGTTCGATCTGCTGAAGAAAGATTACCAAAAAGTAGTTAGCAAAAATCTACTACTTTGAGGATCAGAATCTGTGCTAATGTTCTTTTCTCCCCTGAATGTCATGGCCAATCAGAAAAAAAAAAAAAAAAAAAAAAAAAAAAAAAAATCGCTCAGTGAATAAAAGCTGCTGTTTTTTTACTTACAAGTGTAGGATTTTTTTCTGAGCTTGGTGAACAACATGCATTTTTGCTGGTGAGAAGTGAAGGTTGGATTTGTGACTCCATTTTGTAGTTTCTACATTGCCTGTTACGATGGATTATCATTTGAACTGTGATTTGGCTACAAGTGTTATGGACAAGAGACAGAAGAAACCTATAGCAGGTGTAGTGAAATATCCAGTGATTTAATAACTGCAAGCAAATATAAAACTACAAAATACAATGTTGCTCAGACATTAAAAGCAGCTACAGTTTCATGCTAAGTAGGATGAATGTAGTGAAAGAAAATAAGTTATATCAGATAAGGGAAATGGAAAATCTCACCAAAACAATTAGAGCCATGATCCAACTAATGTTCCGCACAAAGTTTTATTTATATGGTGATTTTTGTATATTGTTGATATGTTTATTCTTATATATATGTTATATTTCTTATATATTTTTATAATAAGTTTATTTTTGCACTATTTTCATTTTCTAAGTTTTCAGACTCCATTACCAAGAAAAAATTTTTTAAAAAATAAGCTAAAACTCAACTGTACATATTTTGTTTTTGTAAATTAACACTGAATTAAAGTTAATGAAGAAAATGTTTTCTGACAGAAATGTTTTTTTAAACTTAAATGTTACCTTGCAAAAATGTTAATTTTCACTAATTACAGTTCAAGATTAATGTTACAATAAGCCTACAACTGATATGAGGTGCAACTTTTCTTGTGATGTAAACCAAAAATTGGAACAAAAAAAAAAAAAAAAAAAAACAGACACGGATTTATTTCACCTCAAAGGGATACATTTTTTTTTTCTTTTTTGAATATAAGTGGAAGCATATGACTTAAAGGGAAATATGATTATATACATTTCTTAAAATAGTTAAATGGAAACAAAATTAGTTAAAATAGTACTTTTTTATTATCAGTATCTTACAAACAAATAAATGGTAAATAAATGGTAAAATTTACCAATTATTGAGAAATATTTATGCTAACAAATATTTTTTAAAAGAAATTGCCTTCTTGAGATTGTACAAGTAAAAAAGGGTGCAATGAGTTGTTCCCTTGGAGGTTAACATTAGCCATGCTGCTGGAAGGGGAAAAAAAAATTCTAAGATGATTAAAAGAGAGCACTTTAATTTTGGAGGTATTAAAATTAATAAGCCATTTTTTGCCCCAGTTAATAAACAGATTGTAGATCATCTGCCAATTTGACATTATTGAACTAGCCAGATTTACCCTTCAATTTTAGAGGCTTTATTCCCTTGTTTGGATTTAAAAAAAAAAAAAAATTAACTGGAGCTTAATTCTACTGATTTCAAATGTGCTTTCAAGAATTTTGTGCATAATTATGAGGGTATTTTTTATTCTACATAAGTGGAGGCAAAGATAATCAGGTGAACAAATGTTTAAAATTGTCTCTTTTTAAGTTGTTTAAGTAAGAAAGTTTGTGTACAGCTAACAAATTTTTTTTTTTTGAAAAATTTTTTATTATTATTTATTTATTTATTTTTTTAATGTATTTTGTTAGATGTAGCCATTGATATTTTGGGGGGAATTTTTATGCTCTTAGTGTTTAAGCTATTTTTAATATTAGTTTATTAGAATAGAGCTGAAAAGTTCCCAGCCCAAACCACTTCCCAAATTTTGCCTAAACATCAGAATTTATTTTTGAATCATCTTAAGATTGAGAATTTATACAGTAGAGTTAGATATTCTTGATGATTTTTTCATTTATTTTTAATAGAAATCTTTTTGCTACTTTCAGTTTTTTGCAATGAATTAAAAGTGACTTATATGAAATGGATGACAAATGATTATGTGAGAAACAATACTGCCAACTATTAGAAAAGATACCTCTTGTTTCATGTGTGTATCCACCCTCTTCAATGTGGCATGAACTTAATTAAGTATAATCAAAGAAAGATATAAATAATTCCCACCACATTAATATTGACTTCTTAAAAAGGCAAATAGCATAATCATTAGCTTCATGATAAACTGAAATATTAATTATGCTGAGAAAAAAAAAAAAAGGCAATAAGTCCATATCTAATATGTTCCTTCAAATTTTTTTTGGAGGGGAGTCAGAAATTTTAAAATATAGACATTTTGGGATATTACAAATAGTTACATGTCTACATATACATGAGATACTGTATACCAAAAATTATGGGGTTTTTTTTGGGGGGGGGTATCATGTAAGCAAAGATCACTTAGAACATTAATTCTAGTCCTAAATTATTACCATTCTCTTTCCAGGAGCCATCATTAATCTTTTCATTTGATTCATTCAACTCCTGTACCATTTCTTGGGGTCTATTTTCCATCATAGTATTATCCATATAAGCAGGAGACTTGGTACACTCTTCATTGATTGTTGCCTATTGATAGAAAAAAGTTGATATATAGTATAATGAAAAAAAAAAAAGAAGACATTTGCAGTTGTAGATATATCAAATTACCAATTATTATAATACACATGGTTAGAAATGCAATACAAAAAAGGAGACAATTGAAAACATCTTTAGCACAAAAAGTAGAAGCCATATTAAAACTAATTTTTCATGTGTTACATTACATCATTTTAAGAGCAATTTTAATCAAATAGCATTATGTACAAGCTGTTTAAAAATAAACAATAATAAAATATATAAACAGATACTCGGTACAATTATGAAAACTTCAAAAGTAATAGGACAATCTTAACATCAGATTAGCATTTTCAAAAGTAAATGGAAAACTAAGTCATCATTATTATTATAACAATAACAACAAAGAACAGTAATAAATTAGCAAAAATTTAAAAAAGGTAAATAACTTTTTTCATAAGAGAATCCTCTCAAAGACTTCATGAAACATAGAATAACTAGAATCTGAAAGAGTTATTAAAACAAGAGCTTCAAACTAACTTTTCCCAGCATTGTCTCAGAACCATTCTGTCCCAAAACCACTATTATTTTTAATTTTGTTAGCATTTATAATAACATTGTGATACTATGGACATCCACATAAGAGACAAGATAGTTTTATCTCAGTCTCAAGTGTTGGTTTGACAGACCTGTGGAGGAGTTCTTTTAAAGTTTGGTCTTCTAAGTGGCTTCTATTTAAACCAAAGGGCAATGAGAAGTAAAGGGGTGTACAAGGGATTTTTGGAAATCAAGTAGCAACAAAACAGGAAATGGGTCATATCCAAGAGCTGGTCTATATCAACAGTCATGCTTAGGAACAGGGAGAGTGCTTGTTCACTCATGGAGGGAGACAGGCGTATCCTTCCCCTAGTTCTGAAGCCTCCATTTTGTATTTACCAGCCAATACACCAAGATGAGTAGATGGGCGAGGAAGTGCTTACTTAGTAGAAGTTGTCCCTATTATCACCTACCTAATAACCTGAACAAGCAGGCAAAACCCTGAATAAAATATATATATATGCAATATGGAAAACAGGTTCGCATTCTCATTCTTTGATGGCTTTTCTTTCATTGTGTTATCTTGTGAGCATGCAACATGCTCTTTCCCAGAATGGACAACAATGAAAGTGAGGATTGAAATGCAACATGGGGTAATCATTGGCTGGTCGATGCAAAGTTGGGGTGAGGAGCATGTATGTTTATAGAAAAAATAAATAAATTAAAATGTTTATGAAATAAAAAAATAAAAAATAATAATCACAACTACTTTTATTTAAACATTTCAGTTAAATAACTTTAAAATAGTTTTACCTGGAAATGTTCTTATTAATTTTCATGCTCAAAGTAACTTTTATTATACTTTAAGAGTTGCATTCTATGCATTCATTTTCTATATAAAGGATAGCACATTCAACTATTCACCTTCAAAAAAGTTTATATCAAAAGATTTTCATTTACAATTAACTGCTGCACACTGAAATTAAATGTTCTGTGTTCGTTTATTTTTTAAAAAATATTTCCTTGTATTTTTATAGTTTACAATAAGCAGAAAACAAATGTCTTAATAGTTTTTTTTAACTAAAAATTGACAAAAAGAGTTTAAGTTCACTTTATTTTTTGTTAGACAAGCATGCCTGCCACTACTGATGAGAAGTAATAATTTTCTCTTAAAAAATTAGCTGCTTAAAAGCAGCTAATTTTTTAATCTTTTTTAAATCTAACACAATTTTATTTAGAATTACATATTGTTCCAGTAACACAGAAAATCATCATAAAAAATAAACAAAATAAAAACCTAACTAGTAGTCCCAAACTAATGTTCTATTGTTCCCAGGATGACAATCTTGAGCCCTGATTAAAACCATTGTCTGTAAAGTGATCAGAGATTGAAAACATCTATGTGTTTCTTGTTTAGGATATAAACTCCTATATTTTAGCACCAACAAGTGAAGCACAAAACAAGAGACGCCTACAAATAAATCCTACTAAAATCAGTAATTTAAAAAAAAAAAAAAAAAAAAAAAAAAAACTCCAAAATTAAATAATTGGTTTCTGGAACCTGATTGGATATGACAAATCACATGATGTGCTGTCTACAACATCTGTGTGGTCAATCTCCAAATGACCTGGAAATAGGTCAAGGCTTGGGTTACTTAGTACATTCCCCACACAGAACTCAGAATTTGTGAGCCAGTCACTGACTCACCATAAGCAAAAAAAAAAAAAAAAAAAAAAAAAAAAAAAAACATACAATCAGTTATACACGTTTCATTAGTGTGTTTCACACACATATTGGTGTACATATAAGCCCAAACATTGCAGACTCACTTGCAACAAATCACATCCATCGAACTCTTGGTCTCTTCATAGCCACTACAAAGAACATTCATTTTCAACACGTAAATAGATTTGAAATTGATCACCTGATTAAAAACTTAGTAACTTGAACAAGATAAGCTTCAATGTTTCACAACATTGGACAAATTTTAAAAATTCAATATGAAGTTTGAAATAGAACACTGAAGATTTTTCAAAGAGTGACTAACAAGTTTTCAAAGGACATTTTCTAAAATAATTCACCAGTAATACTCACCTTCTTTCAATGTTAAACTTAGAAAACTGCAAAGATTTCAAAAATATTAATAGATCATATTTACCTCAAGTGATGCCCAATGGCTGTGTACCTTTTTTTTAACAGTGAGAACCATCGAATTAGAATTTGCTAGCTCTGTTTTGCAGTCTTTAGAATCTATTTCACTGTTGAAAGTTAAGCTCCATACTTTTCCATCTAAAATAAATAAAATAAAGGCATATAAAACAGATAAAAAGATCTCATTAAACAAAAAAAAAAAAAAAACGCATAAGAAAATGACAAAATCCTACAGTATATCAAAAAGTAATAATCTTTACTTTGGTACTGTTTACCAAAGAGACAAGAATGATTGATCATAATTGAATAAGTATATTTTAGGTTTTTAACTAAACTGTAAATGTAATGGCAGTGATCCTGGTTGAGACATACTGGTACATGGAAAGTGGTTAGTGACTTGAGGTATTGAGTGACTTGAGCAAAAGATTAGAAATATGAGAAAGATATGAAAGATTGTTCATTCAGATTGTAATGTGGCATATGTATTCTGTATATATATAGACTTCCATCCGGGAAGTAAACAATATTAATTACCAACTGAAAATAAGATCCTTTTGTAACTGAATCAGATGGCTGACTGTGAATGGATTTTCAGTTTTGTCCTGGATTTTTAAGTTTCCAAAATTACATTGAAATCACTGCAAGTATAACAAATAGGTCTCAAAGTAAATAAAACCTAGACACCAAATGCAAGTACAATACCGAGGCCAGCATCAGAGCTGGGTTACCATATAAAGTATCTAGCTATGCCTTGGGCATGTACTTTGTTACATATTTTCTCCATTTTAAAACCTGGATGCTTGTCTAAAAAATAAAATGGAGATTTGACTTCATGAAACAGGAAAGGTTTCAATTCCATTTCAAACTGGAAAGCTAGCAGTCAGTTGCTGGTAGGAGGCTGATCTCCTTATAAAAAAGGAGGAGCAAAAAGCCATCAGTCAAGCACTGAGATGCCCTTCAATATACTTCAGCAATGGAAAAGTAGAATGTCTATTGCCTATCATTTCAAACCATTAACCTTGCACCTCCTCCACACACACACACACGGTTGACCCATTCCCAAAAAAATAATAGCATCAAGAAACAAAAAAAATTAAATAGTAAAGGGTAATAAAAGTTGGAAGATGCAAGCAGAAGGAGAAAATACTATCAAGGAGAGAGAGGACAATAAAAGAACAAAAATTAAGACAAAAAGATAACAATTAAAATTGCATTTAAATTTTTGAAGATTGAAGTTGATTGGTAAGCAAGAAGTTGAAAGAATGTTCCACAAGTGAGAAGTGCTAGAGAAAAAACTGTTAGCACAGAACTTACATATACATCTAGCCATTTTAACTGTAAAATGATTACTGCCAGTCTAGTACCATGCTTAAATTCATAGCGTCTACATACCATAGTCATAATTGTTCATTAGAACAATTACCATGAAAGTATTTATAGAAAGGGTACAGGGAAGTTATATTGCTGTAGTGGGAAAGTGACTGT
The DNA here is from genome assembly GCA_903632075.3 of Acanthosepion pharaonis. Classification (NCBI taxonomy): domain Eukaryota; kingdom Metazoa; phylum Mollusca; class Cephalopoda; order Sepiida; family Sepiidae; genus Acanthosepion; species Acanthosepion pharaonis. The sequence goes on along the minus strand of CAHIKZ030005409.1, from coordinate 96,830 downwards.
AACAGAGATATCAGGATGAATAATTGTTGTAAGCAGGAACTAAGGAAAGTAGTGTCGGCCATATAGTGTATGTATGAATAAAAAGCAAAAGTATCATGTCTGCAAACAAGTCTGCCAGACTAAACTGTGCCATTATTGTTATTACAGCAAACCCCTTACCAAGTTGTGACATTTTGACAAGGAGATATTTTTTCATGCAAATGTGTCATCACTAACATTTAGATGAATTCTGCATTGAATCTGGAAATATTTTGTCATACCTGGACCGTTTGGAACTGAGATAAAATGTTATCTTACTCAGCACCATAGGTGAAAAGATCTTGGAGGATTTATGCTCACCACAGAAGCTGAGTGATAGAACTTTTGATGAAATTAAGCATTCATTGCTAGAACACTTCAAGCCCAAACACTTCATCATTGCGGAAAATCACCAGTTTTATAATGCCAAACAAGTAGAGGGTGACTGTTTCAAATTTCTTTCTTCAGCTTAAACATTTATCGTCAACATGTGAATTTGCAATACTTTTAGAGCATTATGGGCCAAATTTGTGTGTGGATTAGATAATCAGAATTCAAAAAAGATGTATACGAGGACATGAAACTTGGAAATGCTTTTAAAATGGCTCAGGCCAGGGACGTAGCAAACATTAATAATAGAAGTATGAATGACATACACAAAATGTCTATGGCAAGTCAGAAATCTACAAAATTTCAAAAAATGAAAAAATTTTGTTTTGGATGATAGAGAGAATGAAACAAAAAGCATGGGGCAAAATTTGTTTCAATTGTCAAAATAAGCATCATTTTTCAAGACAGTACAAAAACAAACAACCAGCAAACAACCATACATACAAGAACACACTGGACATATTATATAGTGTTAATTCGAACTCACCTGAACCTTATGTGTAAAATTGAGTTACATGTAATCAGTTATGAAAATTGATGCTTCACTTAACAGATGAACAGAGAAGCAATTCAAGAAACTACCTAATGCAGTGTTTTCTAAAAAGGGTTTAATACAAAAATTAAATACTTATTCCAGGCATATAATTAATCTAACAACTACCTGTAAGAAAAGGATTTGTGACAGGGTACTTGTCTATTTGCTTACAGATAGACAACTTGTATTCCAAAATCTTGGGCAGACAGTTTTACAAGATTGGATTTTAGTGATGCATATTTACAGATTCCTTTGGAAGAAGAGTCACAAGAACTAACTACTATAGACACACATAAGGGTCTCTTCAGGTACACCAGATAGTGTTTTGAAATTACTTCTTCACCAGGAATTTTCAACACACTATAGACCAGATAATTCAAGGTATACTGTTACTTATATCAACAAACTTTTAATCTCAGGCAAAAATATGGATGAACATAACCAAAATCTGTGTTTACCATTGAAGATCCAGGCCTCCACCTTAGAAGTGAGAAATGTTGAGTTTGGGAATTCAATAATCATTTATCTAGATCACAGAATAAGGTTAATGCTATTCAAAGTTCAGACACCAAAAAAATATATTGGATGCATAGTTATTTAGCTTTTATTAATTATTACCACCAGTATTTAAATATAGGTACTGTTCTAGCTCTCCTGCATGCGTTATTACAAAAAGGAGCCCCTGGAAATGGGGAATAGCAGAAAAATTTGCATTTGAACAATCAAAGGTTTAATGTTAGATGATGTTTTAGTTCATTGCAACCCTAAATTTAAGCTTATGATCATGGATGCATTCCCAGTTGGTATCAGAGCAGTTTTGTCACATCTTATGGATGACGGAAGGGAAAAAACGATTTACTTTGCCTCGAGAACATTATCAAAAGCAGAACAGAATTATGCACAGATAGAACATGAAGGACTAACAGTAATTTTTGGAATGAGCAAATTCCATAAAAACAGGAGATTACAATCATTACTGATCATAAGCTCTTGCTTGGCCTTTTAAAAGAGGACCATGCAATATCACACAGAAAAAGAATTCCCAGTGCAAAAGAACTAAGTCAACTACCTGTGGAGGGTTATTTTACACCATGACCTTGACCAAAGGAAGTAGTACTATCTATGAAGCTTCAGATTCAACTTCCGTCACAGCAAAAACTGTTTCTTTGCATACATCCAAGGATCCAGTGTCATCTCAAGTGCAAAAGTAGATCATGCAGGGATGGCCATACAATGAATCTCTGGATTTTTGACTGTACACAAAAAAAAAAAGGAAAGAGTTGTGTTTCATGGGCATCACAAGTTGATATCACCACAAATTGCCAAAATACCATGTTTAAAAAATTAAATAAAGGTCAGCCAGGCATTTCACTGATAAAGTCCCTTGCTTGTTATCATATCTGATGGCCTAATTTGGATTTAGATATTGAACTGTGTGTATGAAGTTGTGTTATGTGCCAGGATAAGACTATGTCCCAGACGAGAATGCATTGGAATGGCATGGTTTTGAATGCATATAGATTATGCAAGCCCGATCAATGGTAAGTGGATTCTTGTGATAGTGGATAGTATATAGTAAATATATAGATGCACATGTAATTTTATCACCATCAGCAGCAGTAACAGAAAAGATGTTGCAGTGCACATTTGCCACACATGGGAGCCCTCATGTGATTGTGTCGGAAAATGCTTGCAGTTTTAATAGTGAAGAATTTTCCAAAATCTGGACTGACTAGCATTAAGCATGTTTGACATTTTTGTAATGGAAGTTCTACAGACAAGAGGTGCAAGAAAAGAAACTATCAACACAGAAGTTACAGCTACATCTAGCTAGCTCAACTTTAAATTGAGGAGATCTCACTCCTAGTCTAGTATTGCACTTAAATTCAGACAGTCTAGGTACTATAGTGAAGAGCAATATTTATTCTGGCCAAAGGGGGGATTGGGGAAAGGATGGTCTTCTTCTGTCTTAACTATAACTTAGCTAGCCACAAACACTGACCCAATCATACAAACAATATTCTTTACACCAAAACACATTCATACATACCTTTCTTACTACATCCACCATAATACCTCTTTGTCGCTATAAAAATACTAACTAGTCCCCATATTTACAATTCATTGTCTATGAGGGGAGGGGAATAAAACAACAATTCTAAAAAACTAGCTCCAATGAGTATTTACAATATGAAAGCAAAAAATTAAAGAAAATAATATTAGTAATAAGACCCCCACAATCACTAAATGTGGCAGAAACATCAGTTCACTGACCGAAATCAATGCGGGACTATAATAGTATAAAACATTCATTCAACCCAAGCACTCACACTGACCTGCACTCATTCAGACACAACAACAAATACGAAAAAACTCACGCGAAACAAAAGGCGCCCAACATCCACCAGCACACTGACATCTCTGACCACCTAACGAGGGAGGGGATGGGGAATTAAACTAAAAAGAAAAATAGGGACAAATGGGAGGGGGGGCAATGATCATACATACCCTAGCTAAGTTAACTGAAAAAAGAAACTAAAGCATCAAAAGTAAACCTAACCTAGCCTTCAGAATGTTTCAGCCAAGTATCATTAAAGTCACTGAAGACAAAGATGTTTGCAGATAGATAAAGAGAAAATGCCTTTTCTATACTGTCAGCTATTGCTTCTCATGTACTGCAGTCTTGGGAAGAAGGAGAGCTTTAAAAGAAAAAGAGATATTGGCAGAATTTAGTAGCAAAAGACAGAAGCACATAAAAAAAAGTCAATGACCTCCATTGCAAGTTCTTTGTATTTTATCAATAATCTCTAAATACACATCAGAAATACCAGATCAAATATGATAACAATATTCAATGTATGGTAGATTTAGAAATATGCAAGATAGAAAATTTTTCTCACCAGAATCTATCATGAAACCGTGAAGCAACTTTTCTAGCAGCAGACCTAGCAATGTAATCTTTCCACTTAATGTCAGCAGAAAATACTAGCCAGAAAAGATGCAAGTAGTCATTCTCCTAGAGGTTAGCATCAGCCATGCTGATGGAAGGTAAAGGTGCTTCTCTCAAATGATTAAAAGAATTTCATTTTGGAGGCATTAGAATTAACAAGGCATCCCTTGCTCCAGTTAACAAACTGTAGGTCATTTTTTAGGTCACCTGCCAATGTCTAATAATTTAATTACAAATCACAGTATGTTTTATGTCAGCCTTATTAAAAGAAAAATAAACTTAATCTTAAAATTGAAATCATTGGAAAATCAAATAAAGAATCCTTGCAGTTAAGTCATTATTTTGTGAGGAGTTTAGTGCTATGACAACTAAAGGCATTCTTCTGTAAAATATTCCCAAATTTCATTTGCATATTGATTTTACACTTGGTGTGCAACATAACACAAACTGAAAATAATCCCACTTCTTCAAAATCTGATTTTCCCATTGTTCCAGTATTGATATTAGGGAGGAAAAAAAAAAAAAAAATTAGAGATACATATATAATATATATAATTTTTTTTATAAATAATGACATAAGTATGTTATAAAATCACTACAAAAATAGCCATTTTGTTTCAACACCCTCGGTGTCTTATCAAGTGATGATGTTGAAGATATATATCTGTGACTTGACTCACAAAGCATGTATGACCATCACTAACATGTCCAGCCTGTCAATTAAACTCCCCTCCACCACCAAAACACTGCATTCATTTGTTGTGAAATGACAGTGTCTCATAAAACCAGCCATCAATCTGCATTTCTTGTTAAATATATGGCATGTCAAATCATCTCAAACGGACGCTGACTATGTACATCATTACTTCTAGCCAGACCTGGACTTAAACACTCTAGAAAGAAAAAAAGAGAGAAAAGAAAAAAAGAGAGAAAAGAAAAAAAGAGAGAAAAGAAAAAAAGAGGGAAGAAGAAAAAAAGAGAGAAGAAGAAAAAAAGAGAGAAGAAGAAAAAAAGAAGAAGAAAAAAAGAGAGAAGAAGAAAAAAAGAGAGAAAAGAAAAAAAGAGAGAAAAGAAAAAAAGAGAAAAAAGAAAAAAGAGAAAAGAAAAGTGAAGAAAAGAAAAGCGAAGAATATTTTTTTTAAAAAGAGAAAAATATTTTTTTAAAAAAGAGAAAAATATTTTTTTAAAAAAGAGAAAAATATTTTTTTAAAAAAGAGAAAAAAAATTTTTTTAAAAAAGAGAAAAAAAAATTTTGAAAACATTTAAAAAAAAGAGAAAATTGAAAAGAAAAAATGTATTTGATTTCAATCAACTGAAAATGTTTAGTCTTTATTTTTTTTTTTTTCATACTCATATTGCACACCCTAAACATTTTTACATGCAGATATTCTTATTTTCAAATTGTTTTATGCATGATTAAAATTTTGTTGAACTTTATATTCATGCTTTATCTGTTGGTTTTCTAATTACCATGTTTTTGGTCTTGTGTGAGAAAATTATACTATCAGTGGAATCCAAGTCAATTTCTTCACAACTGATACATTTTATTTAGGTTGTGGCTCTCGCAGGCTATTTTTTATATATATATATATATATATATATATATATATATATATATATATATATATATATATATAAAAAAAGAGGCGTACTTTCTTTTCTCACTAAAACCAGACATCTCCAATATAATTTATAATTATCCAAACCTCTCAATTTCTCATTTGCCCATTGGTTAGAAAACTTCCTGCCACTACAGGTTGACATTACCTGGTCAAATTTTAATTTTTCCACTATTCAATTTCCCATCTACCCGTTTTTTCAATTTTCTCAAAAATTGTCTGCCCATTCTGTGGATGTGAAAAATTAATGATCAATAAGCAGTAATCCATTTTTCTCCACAAAATAAATCTTTGTTTATCCAGTATCATCAAGATTTCATATTGTCATTTTATTTCTCCAGCAGCATGTTTACAGGCATCCAGATAATTCAATTTTCTTTTTTATCTAAGTTTCTCTTCTCTCAGATGACATCCAAACATCTACCTTTCTTGTCAACAGCTGATCTTGTGAAATATCAACTTACGTTCAAATCTCACGTCCTCATTTTTCTTTTAAAATTGTAAGTCCCACTTTAAGTAAAAAGACCATGGGTACTTTCTGGCATGGCAATTAAAAAAAAATAAAAATAAAATAAAATAAAAATAATAATTATAAAATTAGTTATCTAGGCTTATTAACTTATCAGTTCCAATCCAATGAGCCACAAAATGTAGATTCACTTATTTATAAAATCTATAAATGTAATTGCTACAGAATATTCTCCAAAAAAGTTCTAAGCCTCACCCGGAAAGAAGAGCTATAGCTGAACATTTTTGTTGTGACATCACGCTACCACTTCTTATATAACTAGAAAAACTAATTCAGATTTCTGACTTAGTTTCTCTGCAGGTGAGGCCCATACAAAGGTGTGCGACAAATCTAAAAATTGGACAAAGTCTCTTGAGCAGTCAAAGTATCTGCAAAAGAAAAGTATGACACTCAATGAAATCCATGAGGTACAGACACTTGCTGAGGATTCCCCTTCCTATGCAACTTTGTAGAAGTGTGCTGCAGAATTCAAGCGGGGACAGCACAGAAGATGACGCTTGGTCAGATTGTCCAAAAACTTCAACCATTGATGAAAAAGCTGATGCCATTTTTGGATGACAGATATCTTACTGTCCAGTAGATAGCTAAGTCCGTAGTTCTGGTTCCATCCATGCTGTTTTAACTGAGATTTGGGGATGAGCAAACTGTCTGCAAGATGGATCCTAAGAATGCCGACACCAGAGCAAAAACTGAAAAAGGGTTGACATTTCCAAGACTTGCTTCCAGGCTGACCCGACGAATTTCCACCGCAGATGAAACCTAAGTCCATTACTTTGAACCTGAATCAAAGATTCAAAGCAAACAGTGGAAACACTGGTTCTCCACCCACAAAGAAGTTCAACCAGACAGCATCTTTTGGCTTCCATTTTTGGGAATTTTGAAGGCATAATCATGATAGACTACCTGGAAAAAGGAAAAGCTATTAATGGACAGTACTATGCATCAGAATTAAAACAACTTAAGGAAGCAATCAAGTTAAAAGGCAGAGGGAAGCTGAGAACATGAGTGCTCTTACTCCAGGAGAACATGCCTGTTCACAGCTCAGGTTGCAGTAGCCAATGCAGCCAACTGTGGCTTTGAATTGCTACACCATTCTCCTTACTCACCAGACTTATCTCCATCTGACTTCTTCCCATTTCCAAAACTAAAATCAAATTTTGGAAACAATAAGTTGTTATGTGGAGAAGATTTTGGAAGAGCAGGATGCCTCTTTCTCCCATAAGAGAATTGCAATGTTTAAGCATCATTGGACCACAAAGAAGTGTCTGGTTATCAAAGTTCAAATTTCTGTTCATGGTTAACAGCAGCACATCAGATCAAATGATTGTTCCCATTAAGGGTTACAGGTTCAATTTCTGTTGGAGCAGCACACATTTTCTACAAAACTTCCTGATCATTCAAGCTGGTAAATATAATTAATGCTGTTTAATTTAGAGGGAAAAATTATATATATATATATATATATATATATATATATATATATATATATATATATATATATATATACACACACACACACAAACAAACAAGTTGATGTAACCAATTTTTTTTCATTTTGATTTAAAAAAGATTAAAATAAAACGTAAAAAAGAAAATGCGTTAAAAAGACAGGATATTTAAAAAAAAATCCTGAAACTGAATCTGCGATGAAAAATGACAAATTAAACAAACTTTTCAAAACAGTTACAGAAAAATCACAATGAACCCACCTGGGAACTTCATCCATACACCAGTCCGAGAAAATTCTGGGTCACTAAACTTGACAATGTCACTTTCATCTTCTAATTGTAAAGTGATAGTCACATGTTCATCAGTTTGATTCCAATCATATTTTAAACCTTAATAAAAAAAAAAAAAGAAAGTAGAATAAAGTATTACAACATTGTTTATCAATGGTGAGTAACAGATTTATCTTCAAATTTCTTTCAGCTAATAGCTTAATTTTATAATTAAAGCTTCTTTTTATACTTTTCTTTAAAAAAGTACAAGTGAGAAATATTAAGTATATTTTAAAAACTATTAATCTTCAATAAAATATAATTACTCAAAAACTAAACCAGAAAAAACATTAACCAAAAAGCTTTTTGTCATACAGCTGAAACAAAAAGATTTGTTCATTTCCACAAAGTTTATAGCAATCAAATCCAGGCATTAGTTGAGACTAATCAACCTTATATGACATACCCAAAACACACAGATCAAGTGTTGAAAATTACTAGCATCAGCTTGACCAGTCATTTTAATGTATGGCTTCCACATGGAGCAGGGAGCCCATAGATGTATATTCCCATGCATGATTCACTATTTAAACTTGCAGTATTCCATACTGAACAATTTACTCTTCCTTCTAACCTCCCATCCACAACTACTTCACAAAACACACTGATCAAATGATGAATGTTGCAAACCAAGTGATCAGTTTTTCATGACAAAATTGCATCATTTAGAGTTACAGAAACTAGTATAATTGTTTGCTACCAAACTACATAGCTTTACAGCAGGTTAAGAATTTTTTCAATATGCATCCATACAAGCAAAATAAACGTTTTAAAAACAAATTTAAGATTTCCAAATTTAGTTTCCTCATGTTTACCCAAACGTGTAGATTAAAATGATAGTGTTATGATAGAAAAAAAAAAGTAAAAAAAAAAAAAAATAAATAAATAACTTGCAAAAAAATTTACCAAAAAATTTGTAAGTTATTTCTTTCTAAATTTTATTATTTAAAAATACATTGTCATGTCACTCCATATAAATTTCCTCAGCATCAGATGAAAAAAGAGAAAGTTCTTTACAATTTTCATATGTACATTTAATTTAATCATTCATAAAATGTTTCAATGAAAATGTGTTAACTAAACTGCTTATCAACAAGCATTTCATCATCCATTTTGGTCTACCATGAGTACACACTATAGTGCACTACTGCAGTATTATCCCTCCACCCACACCTAACGATAAAATTAGGTTTTTATTTCTTGTACTGATGGAACTTCATTTACCAGTACTAGTTACAAAGTAAATATCATTTAATTACCAAACTACCAGTAAATACCAAGTGGTCAGTATCAAATTAAGATTTAGCATACAAATTAGAAATTGAAAGATTAAGTACCTGGAAAGTTGTCAATGAAAATTAAATTTTACAGAGTAAGGGAATGAAAATTAACTATATAAAAATATCACCCATGTAATGAACAGTTACATGCTGTATTTAAAATATTTATGTTTACCCCTAATACACAAAAAGAAAAGCATTTTATTTTGCAATATGTAGAAGGTATTTGCTTCAGCATAAAATATTTTGCAAACAATATAACAGAATTTTTTCAAAAGCCTGCTGCAAATCTCACTAGAGAAGATTCAGACATCTTAAGCTTAACCGTAAAATCAGATGGATTTTCAGGATTGTATTTTGTTAAAAATATGTTTTATATACTACTGCAAAAGACGATCTATTTTAGAAAGTACAGATTACACAAGTTTTGTCACTATTTATGGCTGGAATCTATATTTTATACATTTTAGTAAAATATTACTTACATAAATGTTTATAGGATTTATTTTACATTATTTTCAAGTAATATTTTGGATTTGATTGCTATTAATTTCAACTGATCTAACAAACCATAGAGAAACATTCATTAAAGAATATCCAGTACAAAACTTTGCAAACCATTTTTGAGATGTTTGACAGTCATTATTAGCTGCACAAATCTTGCATTTCACTCACATTTATTAGGTTTCTTAAAAATAGAAAATAAAAACAAATTATTTTTCCCCATCTTCAAATAAAAAAATAAAAAAAAAAAAAAAAAGTACTCAAATTTCAATAATTTTTCTTGAATATACACACTGATATAACAGCTACCACAATACAATCAATAATCATTTTAAATTAAGTTTGCTCCTCCTGCAACAAAAAAAAAAAAAAAAAAAAAAAAAAAAAAAAAAAAAGGAAAGTACCATAAAACTGAAGACAGTAATATATAGGATGTTTCCACCTTTTGCCACTTGCAGCAAGACAGGGGTGGAATATGGAGGGGCTTTAACACCATTTGACTGCAGAATGTTAAGAGGCACTATCCCCAAAAGTATACCAGAAATATGTAAATTCCAGACAGACAGCAATATATGATAATGGGAACTGAACCAATTAATGGCAATGGAAAACTTGGTACCAAATTATATGTTTAAAAAAAAAAAAAAAAAAAAAAAAAATTAATAAATATCACTGCATTCTAAAGGATACCCTTATTCCACCACCTCACCGAAGACAGAACATTGTTATTGAATTGTGAAAGCCTAGCACCATTTCACTTAATCAAGATCGTTAAGTTTCCAAGTCTTTTGGGTGGGGGGCTCTGTAATTGTTTAAGATCTGTTCTATTATGAATGTACAAGGACATCAACTGAAACTGTAGTCTATCTTCAGATTTTGTTGCAACAAGAGAATGCAACCTCACCATGTACAGGAGACACAAAACTGGTTCCAGGGACACTGCTAACTTCTATTTTCTCTAAATCACCATCTCAATTTAATTTACATAGAGACATGTTGCAGAACTAAGATCCCAACAGTCACATACACCAAACATAACTCAGTTATGAACAGCTCTCTAATATGCCTGAATACATACAAACAATAACTCTAGCACCTCAGAGATGGCATGTCAATTGACCATCATTATTTAAGTAAAGAGAAGATGTCACTCACTCTTTAAATTTTTTCTACTTCTGTTAAGTGCCCTTGGTATAACGATAAACTACATCCGCGTCCTGGGTATGACGATAAACTATGTCCAACAGCAAAGCCTCTGATAATACGTTTTTGAAAAAATAATGTTGCCAGCTGTACATTTTTGAAAAAATATTACCAGCTATGTCTTTTTTGTTTTTTTGAAAGAATAGTGTTGCCAGCTATACATTTTTGAAAAATATTACCAGCTGTACATTTTGGAAAAATAGTATTACCAGCCATACATTTTTAAAAAATAATATTACCAGCTATATATTTTTTGAAAAAATATTAACAGAAATAGATTTTTGACAAAACAAAAGTATTACCAGGAAAAAAAAAAAAAAAATGTCGGCATTAAATGACCCATTGAGGTTGATGTGCCATAAAACAAAATAAACCAAACCTACTTCTGTTAAGAAAAAAAAAAAAACCTCCACCAGTGAAAAATCATGATATGTAATACCTGGTTATAGTTTTTTTTTTTTAGCCATTCATCATCATAATGTAATTCATTTTATTAAAAAATCTTTCAAAAATAAAATATACTTTTTTTAAACTTTAAGGAATATTATCAGATTTAAAGTTTAATTAATCTGATTTGATACAAACATTACTTAGTGTTTATTTAAGGTGTTAACAGGTTGACTGACAGATGGAAGTTTATCTAATTTTGTTCTACAGTGGATATATCTATTACTCAAAATTACTCAAATATAAAGAAAGCACCCCCATTTTTAACTTTCAATTCACTATAGTTATTGCACTTATTTTCTGATAATATTGTGTATGAACATCCATATTTAAAAAATTGGCACATTTATACACATAATTTCAAAATTCTTTTTAAAATATTGGTTGTCACTAAATTGTAAATTGAAATTCTTTTAAATATCAATTATCATTTTTTCAAAACTTATTTTAAGAAAATCAGAAATTATAATGTTTATTTAAAATATTTTGAACCAAACTTAACTTAGCTTAGCTTTTGTGCCAAAAAGATGTAATTTGAAAATAAAACAAAGCAGGTCATAAACTTTCGCGTCTCTTGACAGGTGATGAATGACATATTCATGAATTCCATGAGGCTAATTTGTTCTACAGAAGGAGAAAAGTGAAATAATTTACATTTAAGTGAACAAATTATTTACCTAATTTTTTTTTTTTTGTACTTAGCTTTCACCTTTACGTTTATGATGCTTTATGAAAAATATATTCTAAAGAAATTAAAATAAGACTGTTAAGAGTGACATTAAATTTCATATTTCCTAAGAAAGGTATCTAATTAATCTTATGAAATTTTATCAGAACTGTACATAAAATACTATAATTTTATGTACATTTATTACATTTTACTGTTATTTGTATTTGCATTCATTTTATTATTAATTTTGATATTTCAATTATGGAAAAATGTCATAACTGAGATTAATATAAAAATAAGATCATATAAATTTCATAAGATGATACTGATACTTGTAGGTACCCTTCTCAGTTGAAATTGAAAATCAAATTAACTTCGCCACACGTTTCGCAAAAGTAAAGGCCTTAACAGCGGAGAACAATGCTTAACTCAAATAACGCAACTTAATTATATTCTGGTTGGTCTTCCGTACTTTATAATTACAGCCCGGTTATAAGCACAAAATTACATTTCTTAATTACTGCGGATCTTCTGATTAGTCAAAAAGATACAATTTACAATGTGCTAAAAAAGATCTATCTCATAAGGACACTTAGGAAAGCCGATGCGGTTTTTAACTAATTTTATAATATTTTAACAACTTAATTATAATTAAAGAAATAACAAATAGTTGTATTAAAAATTCATTTTTCATTGAAAAAATTTTTTTGCTTTCAGAAAATATTGTCCATATTCATAAAAGCAAATAAAAGCATTTGAAATTAAATAATCTCTTTGTTTTATTGAGTTTTGTATGTTACAATTCAGAGCTGATTCTCAGGTACTGCGGATCCAATTAAAAACAAACAAAAAAAAAAAAACAAACATAATTATTGTAATCACTAAACCCGATGTGATCAAATTTCTAGCGTTTTCATAAAATTAGTTGGGGGGGTAAATATTTAAAAAATATTTCTACCATGACTTTAATAAAAAAAAAAAAACATTTATAATAATTTCGATCATCTGTGAATAGTTCCTGAAAGTCATTAACAATTATTTCTATTTTTGCACGATTTTTCAAATTAATATGCATCATACCAAAAAAACGTGCTAAAAATTGTCTATGTTATTTACTAATTCCGCTGATACAAATAGAAACAAGGTTTTTTTCATCAAAATTTAGAATGTTCCAAAAAGAAGGAAAATTTTTTAAAAATAATTAAAAAAAACTTTGGTCTTTCCTCTTAATAATAACATAAGCATTTAGACAATAAAATTTTGTTTTCAGCAAAATTGGCATCTTTTTCATCAGGCGATGCTCTTTTTTTAGCGATTTCATGGAGGTACCTAAGTTAAAAGCTTTTCTAATTAAATAATGTCTTGGTTTTAATGCATTTTTTATTTTATGATTTAGTGCAGATTTTTGGTAATTAGAAAGGATGGTCTTATTTTCAAAAAAAAAAAAAAAAATAAATAAATAAAAAATAAAAATATATATTCCTTACCTAGATATCCTAAAATTTTGTTTTAAAAAATTGTAACCACCCCATGCAAGACAGTAAAGCCACTAAGACACAAGAAACCTGTTAACACCTTAAATAAACACTAAGTAATGTTTGTATCAAATCAGATTATTTGTTTCTGTTCCTAATTCTTTCACACTCTCTGTCAGAACAGAAACATTAATAATGAGCAGGAAGAGGAAAGTGTAATCAGGACAGTAGACAGCAATTGACATTGCACTTAAATTTTTGCAGATTAAAGTTCACTGGGAAGAATGGAGCTAGAAGGAAGTTCCACAAGCAAGAAGTGCTACAAAAAAACTGTTAGCATAATATTTACAGTCACATCTAGTCAGCTCAACTGCAAATTGATAAGATCTTGACGTCAATCTAATTCTGCACAAATTCAAAAAGTCCAGTTACTATAGCAAATAGCGCATATCCAAATAATGAAAGTATTTATAAACAAAAGGCACATACAGGCAACCTTACGGCAGTGGGAAAGTGACTGAAGCAGAGTCACTAGATCAGGAGCAATAATATTGGTGATTCTTCTTTAGATTTTATCAAGGAGCTCAAGGAAAATCACAAGGACACTGGACCATATGTGGCAGCAATATTCTAAGTATGGATGTATGGTAGACTTATAGACATGTAAGATGGATTCTAAAGAAAAATTGTCTTGCACAACACAATGAATCAACTTTCTTAGCAGCTGATTGAGCAATGGATTCAATATAGTCATTCCACTTCATGTCAACTGATAACATTAGCTTGAGAAGCCATAAGTCACTTTTCTAGAGGTGAGCATCAGCCATGCTGATGGAAGGCAGAGAGGGTTCCCTCAGATGATTAATGGAAAGAAGTTTAGTTTTGGAGACATTAAAATTAACAAGCCATCTTTTGCCCCAGTCTTTAGGTCGTTTTAGACATCAGCTGCCATTTTGAACTTTTTGGACCAATCAGTCTTACTATTGAGGCAGGAGTAAATGGCTGTGTCATCAGAGTAGATACCAAGCTGAAAGCTGATGTCATTGGGAAGGTCATTAATGAAAATTAAAAAAAAACAGAGTAGGACCAAGGATGGAGCCCTGGGGGAGACATTAAACATTATTTAGAATAAAAATTTAAAAAAAATAACTTTTGAAGTGGAGCAAAGATTAGCATAGAAGCAAACATGAGAAAATTTTGAAGAGACAGAGCAAAATTGCCATTTTAATTGTCTGTGTGAGAAAAAGAATAAGTGATAAAGACAATTTTTTTTAAAAACAACTAATAATCCTCTTCCAGGATTCCCTTATCACACACAACTAAGATGTTCAAAATAAAGAAAGTTCACAACACTAACCAATCCATTAAAAGAAAAATCTCTATATTCAACAATGGTAAGATTTGGACTTAAGGTAAGCTGTACATTCACTTGTTATCATGAGGAAGAAAGCGGACTAACACTCGCTGCCACGTATGTTGGGGCATTTATTATGACATGGCAATAAATCCGGATAACCTTATTTTCTTCAATTTCTTTTTAGAATAGACAATGGGACTTATACTCCGGACTCTTTGCAAATTACCTCCCCCCTCTCATCGTTACCTCCGTTTTTGTTGTTGTTGTAGCTGTATGTGTTATATGTAATAGGAGTAGGTAGGCTTTCCTCCCACCCGGTCAACACTCCTCCCCCTTCTCTTTGGACATGAGTAGAGGCTTATGCCTTGTTTCTTGTTTAGGAAGGGGTTTCCGGTACTCACTCTCTCTCTGTATCTCCAGTTGCCTTGATCTATCCACTACTCTTCTCCTCATCCTTTCTTCTATCAGTCCTATCTGATCTTGCTCCAAATTTTCTGTAATCCCTTGCGTCCTAGTGGCTTTCCGCCTTGCTTCGGGTTAAACGCTTAAAAAAAAAAAAAAAAAATTGGTCTCTAATATCATTTACATCCAACAATTAAGTGGGAGAGGAGGTTCAATTACACTTATGTGCTGTAGCGTATTTCTTCAGGGCGTGGGCGATCATGGCTCTCCGTAGCTCCTGGTCATTTGTAGCTCTTCTTAGTAAAGGATTGTCTTTCTTTCTTTCATTCATCTCTCTCCTAATCCCTGTTCTGTAGACACACGCTCCTTAGGTAGGTTATGCTCTGCTTTTCTCTGACCCTTATGTCTTCTTGTTCTACGAGTGCCAAATTTTCTAAACCTTTTCCCTGTGCAAAAAAAGACAGGAGCGAAGAGGATGGTTTTAACGTTTAACGATCAAATAAAGTCATAAGAGTAAATCAGGTGTATAAAGTAGTTAAACTTAAATATATTTATAATAATAGTAACAAAAAAAAAAAAAAAAAAAATACACCGAGATACATACGACAAGAGTTAGAAACCACTTGGTTCATTTTTTTGACTTGAGATGAGTTGACCCATTTTTGGCACCACGGACAGTCATCAGTGAAGCAAAAACAAATTCTAAGAAACGGTAAAATAACTCCGCTATGTCGTATTTATGGACATAGTTATCAATGAGAAATAAATTGTATAAAACAAATTTTATGAATTTCTTTAAAAACTGAAGGCGTGGGAATATTAGAAATTATACTGGCTCGCTAACCAACCGTAACATAAATACTTCTACTCGCGACTCCAACTCTCTCTAGCTTATTTACCTTGTTCTTTTTTTTAGTGTCAACAAATTTATATTTTGTTTAGTTTTTAAATAGTATATAAATACTAGTGTTAGAAAATGTGTTTTTTTGTTTTGTTTTTTTATATAGAAATAAAACATCCATATCAATCAAGTTTTTATTAAACAGATAGACACCTATGGTGACACGATGTTCGGAAGCAAGAGTTGAATAGAGGATTGAACCAAGGTAATGTTCGTACTTTTAAGGAAAAATACGACAAAAAAAAAAAATACTTTAGAAGTGATATCACAGAAAAATTTATTATTTCTATTTTTTTAATGAAATGTAGTACACAGTGAGTATTGTATTCACTTTTTTTTTTTTAGAGACTACTTCCGCATAGATAAACAATTGAGTTGCAAATTCAATATTTGTTTCCCTTTCTTAAGTGAAAAAAAATATACCAGTCAAGAGTCAAAATTTCCGATATCCAGCAACATAGCAAGAACAATGCAATAAGTTTGATTAATTCTAAAAATCAACGCTTTATTTTTTTTTTTTTAAAAAGTAACGGTTTGCGGTTATTTTTATAACCATTTTACATGTTTTATTAAAAAAAAAAAAAAAAAAAGTAGTAGTCGGCCGCGGATTAAGAAATAGGAAATGTTCAAACTACGCTAAAAAAATGAATAGAAATATATTGTTAAATGCTAAATCCTTTTAAAACTGAAACTTTACTAGATATTGCAATTTTTAAAACTAAACAACACTACAGTGACTCTCTCCGGCCCGATGCTTTTTGCTTAGGAACGTAGACCATAGGGATCAAAATAAAGATAAAGTCGATGTGGTGACAATTTTCCAACTAGGGAGAGTTGGACTTTTAAAAGTAAAACACTGGAAAACTAAAAAGTAAATAAAAAAAACTACCTATTTCACTTTCAGCCAATGAAGCAATCAGGACACTCACTCAACAAAATCATTCAATTATTCGAGATCAGAAATGAAATGAGGTTTTGAAAAAGAAATAAAATTTAAATAAAAAACACGTTTTTGTGAGAGTATATAAATTATCAGTTAGAAAGCAATAGCAATTTATTTGACAAATTCATTTTGCGTTTTTAATGTTTATTTCCACATGTATGTGTAAAATAAAAAAAATATACACATCGGATTTATGCGCTGGACAAACTTAACTTGCTTGACTATGTTGGATGAAAAAATAACTTTTTTTACTGAAAAAGTATTGAACAGAAGAATTTCGCAATGCCAATGTTTTTTTTTCGTTTTACCGTTTTTGAATGAAAAAAATAAATAAATAAATAGCACTTGTTTTTGCCGTGTATTTTTTGTGGATACTTTAGCTAAAAAAAAAAAAAACTAAAGACAGTAATGTTAACTCTGATTACTACACTTTAAAAATAAAATAATCATTAGAAAACAAAAAATATAAGTTACTTTTTAGTTCTTTGAAATCGTCGTTTTCAGAACATTTTACGATAGTCACGTGATCAAACACGCCTCCCTGTCTTGCGATATTCCGCTTTATTTGTACTTATGACACTGCCGTAAAATGATATGGTTTTATTTTATTTTATAGTTACGGGAATTCAGTTTAAGATTTAAAATTTAAATGTTGATTAACAACAAAAATAGGCGTAATCCCAAACATGAAGCCAAGTGAGCAAATGTTCAGTCATCAGTTTATCAATCAATTTAGAAATCATGATCGGAGACCCACTTATCAGAAATGCATATAAACATTTTTAATTATTATATATTCTTAAAGGAAAATAGTGTAAGTAAATTCCTCGTTTCTTGGAAAAGGAAAAACCCTGGTTTATAGATCAAGACATGATTCATCCTTCCGCCAAAAAAAATACAGATCAAATAAATATGGACCAAGATAGCATTACAAAAAAAAAAAAAAAAAAAGTAATATGGGAGAGTAAATTTTAATTAAAAATTAAAACCATTTTTTTTCACAAAAAGAAAAAAAAATCAATTTTTAATTATAAAAATCAATGCAATTAATAAGGAAGAACAATAAAAGGAAGGCAATGTAGCAACAATATGTCAAGCAAACTGAAAAAAATGATTCGACTTCGCTCCATCCTATGTAAATATTTATTGTGGTATCATCACATAACATGTGCTTAATATTCAGCGTTAGAGAAGAATAGATATATTTTAAACTGAAAAAAAAATTAATACCCAATCGATTATTTGAATAAAGAGAACTAGTTCAATTTTTAAACAAATAAAATGTAACTTTAGTAAACACTTCATCTCAAACACCGAACAGTCAACTTTTCCTTTACTCACGTTTGAACATGGAACAGGAACCGTCTCTGGAATTCTCCATGTCCTTCTTACGTTTCGTAAGATTAGGTGAGGCACTGTGATCCGGCACTGAGCCTCTAGGTTTGGGTGGTGGGCTGCATGCGTTCCTCATGTCTTCCTCTTCCAAGGTTTTATCGGTAAACCTCTCTTTGTTAATTGTAGTAGCGCTACTGCTGACTACTGTGGTACTGTCAGAGGTGGTGGTGGTCGTCGTCGTCGCCATTGCGATAGCAGACTGTTCAACGCACACGCGGCACGTGTGCCGTCGCTTCCGAGAAAATTGCTCTATCTTTGATAATTTGGAGAATTTAGAAACTCTTAAGAGTCGATTCCAGTTGTTTTCGGATCGAACCGGCCAAGGGGAGACAACGGAAAGAAGGTTCTTCTTTTTTCTTTTTTACTGGATTTTTACAATAACACACCGCTAAATTGAATGGGGGGAAGAAAAGTAAAAAATACGACTTTGGAATCAACGATTCTGGTGGTGGCTTATCAACCAATCAAAATTGTTTTTTCAATAACCACCGGTTTCTTGTCCAATCAAATCGTAACTTACAGAGCATAAGTTGGTAAAACTGAAAACATGGCCGAAGAAGGAGGTAAGCTTCATTTTTTTTTTTTTGGCCAATGTTGGTTGGTCGTTGATAAATTTTATGATAAAATATTAGAGAGACAATAATGTTTCATAAGAAATAGATTAAAATTTATATATTCCGCACGTTGATTAAATTTTTTACTAAATTATGGTTTCTTAGCAATTCACTAAACGCGCCAAAGATGTGTATGGTTTTAGTTTGTCTGTTGTTAATTAATAAATTGTTGAGTCTGTTTAACTTAAAACAGGTCTAATATAATTTTGAATTAATAATGTAATCTGCCTTATCCGTTTTTGTTAGATCGCTAACATTTTGCTCTATGCATGATCATCTAAAAAATTAAATGGTTAGTTTTACTTTTCACTAGTAAAAAATGTTAAACATTTCTGTGATAATTGACCGATATTTAAGGTTTAATGCCAATGGTGTTTTTTTTTTTTTTTTAATGTTTGAAACCAAGACACAATTAAGGCAAGGGGATTGTTGGATTCGTTTATACTTTTTTCTACCAACTTTGGTATTTATTTTAGGATGGAAGGTGACCTAACAAACATCGATAAAATATCTCTTTTTTTTTTTTTTTTTACGATTTGCAACCGCACTTCAACGTAAGTTTTTTTTTTTTCAGATGCTACTTTCTACACGCATCTTCACATACATCCGTAAATTTCCTTTGGAAAACACAATTGCTTACAAAAAGTAAACTCATGTAAAATAATTGTTTGCTTTTTTAGTTAGTGATTCGATACATGACAAACTGGCAAGCAAGGTACACGTTTTTTTTTTTTAAATACTCACCATCAGGAAATCAACATGTGCCTTTGGTGTATCTTTTACTGAAATTTTGAAGGAAAATTATAATTTGAACATAGTGTTTTTTTTTTATTTATCTATCAATGACAAATTGTACTGTACATGCACTATTCAAGTAGTAGAGAGCAATTATTACTGGTTTGATCTGCAGCAAATCTATGACATACTTCTTTTCAACTTTCTATTTCAAAAATAAATTAATAGAAGAAAAAGTTTATCTAGCTAAGAAAAATTAGTGAGATTTGAAAATGAGACTGTTAAAGTTAATGTGCATGATAATTTGATCCTGTGATGTAAGAAAGCACAGGTGCGTTACTTTTTTCTTTTTTTTTTATTCCAGCCAAGTAAAATGCAGTCAGCCTCCACAAAACTTCATGTAGTTATTTATATTTCCATAAAAATCATTTTTATGGCTGCTTTTGTAATTTTGTCTTTATCAAATAATTCAGTGGAAGATTTTGCCTTTATTGTTAGCAATCTTAATTAATTTTTTTAAAATTTTCACACGTACTAATTCTTCAGTCATCACTTTCCTTAGTTTTCAATTCATCTCTAAAATATTTATTTCTAGTATTCAATTCATCTAAAAAAATATTTTTCTTTTTTTTCAAAAATCAGATATTTTGAAGATTTTTTATGTATACTTCAATACATATTCCACTTTCTTTTTTAACTGTTCTATTTTTAAAAAATTGTCATTTTTAAATGTCTCATTGAGTAACCAATAAAATTTTGTAAATTTTTAGTTGCAATGAATAAAAATGAAATTTAATGCTTGCTGTTACAGGTTTCTTTAAAGTACCATCCATTATTATACAGTCACTTGAACCTTTCATTTAAGTATAAGAATTATTTATGTTCTGTTAGTGACTAATTAGTCAATTGCAAAGATGCACTGTTTGTGTTCATTATGAAATTGCTTTCTTTTTTAGTGTGACATTTATGCCATTTTCTTTTAAACAGTCACTTGTATCTCATTCAGTTTATTAAATTCTAGCTTTCTCTGGAGTTGAAAAATATAGATATATTTTCATTTTATTTTTTATGGTAATATGGAAAGCTTTTCAGTTTATATTTGCATTGCATAAGTTCAAACTGGGCCATCAAAAAAACTGAAGCTACAAGAAATCTAAATCCTGCACTTGACAGTTCTATATGCTTTGCTATTCAGGCTATCATGTTCACCTTGGTTGTTCTAAGAATATTTTAGCTGTACAATCTAGCAGTCTTCAATGTATGTCTTCATATTCAATGTCTTTTTAACTGAACCCTTTATTTAATCCACAGGATTTCCTTGCTTAAAGGATATTTATATTAGTTAATACTGAGCACCTTTGTGGTGTTTGTCTGTTTCTTCCACTGAACCCGAGAATGTGATTTTTCAGCATTACTGAACCCAGGGATTGAACTCACAGCTAACTAAGGAATTAAATGTTTTGTTACACTTAGTAACAATTATAATAAGGTGCCTAATTATTAACAAGTACAATGGTAGGCATCTGAAGGGTATAACAGCTGAAATGTTGTGTGTATAATATCCAAATAGCAAGGCATAATGATAATTCCTCATTTCAAAAATTCCACCAAAAAGATAATGACAATACTGTTTGTGAACAGTCTTTAACTTAAAAAAAAAAAATTACAATTGGAGATTTTGGTTGAGAACACCAGGAGAAAAGTTGGGCAAAATCATCAATGAATGCTGTGATGGAAAATTGTATTTCTTGCAGAACTTTACTTGGAATTATTTTGAATAATTGAAGATTTTATTTTTTCAAGTTTTATAGTTTCATTTGAATGAAGGAATTATATCAGATATATGAAGATGTGCATTTACCATGTTCAGTAATATAAAATCTAGTTTTGTACTATATTTGATAAAAAAATGAATTTTAGATAATAAACCAAAAAACTGCAACAATAGATGTATGTTGATAAGACAATATAAACTGAGCCATCTACAGATGGTTATGAGGAGTGATTGGAATAGGTGTGCTTCCATGCATTTGGTTACTATCAAAGAGGCGAGACAGTGTACATACATTGACCCACTTCAAATAATGCATTCAAAATTTAAACATTATTCATTTTGCTGAATAGAAACTGGTGTACTTACTACATAATAATTCATGTTGCAAAGTCAAAAATCTTTTTAAGTCAGTTGACAAATTAATGCCCTTAAAAAGTAGACATAAAATCCATATATATATATATATATATATATATATATATATATATATATATATATATGTAATTATTTTCCTATAGATTTTTTTTCAATTATGCTAAAATAAGTAATTTCATGCTGAACTAATTTATATTTAACAATTTTTATTGCTAAACAAGTCCTTTTCTTCATACTAACAAAAAGAATAACTGATAAATAATAAATATATTGGTGCAAAATATTGAATTCTTGGTTTTCTCAAGCATGTAAAAACAATATGGAAGGACAGAAAAAATACTAAAGAAAATCTCTCCTACATGCTCTAGTTAGACCTAGTAAATGCCTATCATTCCATTCAGTATATAAACTCGTACTCCATGAAAAATATATATATAATGTTCAGAAATGGTGAGTCCAGCACTGCCTGTCAAAATGTCAAGGTGTGTATAATTATGGATTTGTCATAACTTCTTTTCATCACAATAATCTTGTTAAAGTAAACCTGGAACATGAACTGAACTGCTTCTGGGACAAGAATCAGAACAAAGTTAGGTAAAAATTGAAATCAAAATCCAAAAGTGTATGAAATGTTGAATTTTTGCTACTATTTTTCCATTTGCAAATTATTTTTATGTTTATACCCAAAGAAGCTATATATATATATATATATATATATATATATATATATATATATATATATATAAACTGTTAAAATGGAACATGCAAGTTACTGTGGCAAAAATGCGTATTTGTTTCGACATCCAAGATGTCTTGTTAAGCGGTTAACAATGATGGTAATAAATGATTTTATTTAAAAATATTATTTATGAAACATCACTTCTTTTACATTTTTGGAAATTTTCCATAGAAGAAACAAATATATACAAAAAAAAAAGTATTCATTCCATAAAAGGAAAAGAAAGAAAATAAGAAATCAATGAAGAGAGAAAAAGAAAGGCATAAAGCAGAAGAAATCAACCCTACTACAAAGAGAATGGAAAGAAAAGATACCAGATTTAGCCAATGAAGACAGAAAATTCAAAATTGAACAGAAATATAATGTGACAAGATAGGAAACATATTACAGATACAATGTCGCAATTTAAACTTTGATATTTTGAATGAAATCACATATTCCAACAAAATTCAACATAGTACATAAATAAGACACTTTAAGAAGAAAAACCATATACAAATAAAACAACTACTTAACTATACTGACCTTACATTATTAATTAGAATAAAAATTTATTTTTAAACATTTAGATGACTTTTATATAAGAAATTTTAAACATTTAGATACTAAATTAAAAACTATTATGAGACAACCACAAGTAAAATAATAATAAGTCAGTTCATGGCTAATGATACTACCAGTAATTTATGAATACAAACTTATTAATATCTTAATCAAGGATACACCACTAAGAATAATATTAAAATGTTTATATAAAGGTAATATAACATAAGAGGAGTGATTATTGAGGCCTAATTATTAAAATAATCTTTATTATTATTTTAGATTATTTTTAATAATCTTTATTAAAAGATAACAAATCTGAATTTCAACATAAATTACCCACTAGAATTATTAATCCAACTAGATTGGAGATTGATAAAATAAGTAAAGTGATCTTAGAACGCATCAACCTACAAGTAAAAAATCAACTTCATCTTATACAATGGAGTGGTTCTTCTAAAGTGATTGATTGGTTCGAGAACATTGAAAACAAAAGGAATTGTACTTCCATCCAATTCAATATCGTGGATTTTTATTCCTCTATCTCTAAAGACCTTTTCCAATTAGCGTTGGATTTTGCTGAAGTTTATTCAGACATTTTGATTATTTCGACATTATTTTGAATTGTAGAAGATCAGTCCTAATCCACAATGATGAACAGCAGACTAGAAATTTGATTGATAAAATTTGACATAACAATGGGATCATTGAATTCTACAGAATCTTCTGATTTAGTTGAATTGTTCTTATTGTACAATCTCACAGCGTATAAAGATATTGATTTAAATAATATAGGGCTTTATAGGGACGATGGTCCCATGGTTATAAATAACTCTACTGGAAGTAAAGTTGATAAACTTAGAAAATTAATCCATAATTTTTAAATCTTTTAATCTTAGCATAATAATTAATTCCAATAACAAACGAGTTGATTTCTTAGATGTAATTTTAAATTAAGTTCTCAATAATTTTCAGCTTTACATGAAAAACAATGCCAACCGGATTTATATCCACTCTGTTTTGTAGATGAATTAGTTTCTGCACAATGTATAAGATTTTTGATAATTGCTATTTTGTAATAATATGGACATTTGCTTTTATAGTTAAGTGTACATGAATTTATGCTGGTAGGTTTTTTGTATGGCGAAATAGTAAATTTGTTATTATTTGTTTATCAATATGTCAAGGAAGGGAATTTTATTATTAGTATTGAGTTCATACGTGAATTTAAGGACAAAATTTTGGAAACGTTTTTGAAGTTGACCGATTTCATCTGTATTTTTAACAAAAATAAAGATATCATCAACATGTCTTAGATAGATGGAAGGTTTTTTAACATCTGTAAATATCTTATTTTCGAGGTTTGACATGTAGAAATTGCTAAATGTTGGACCCAGTACTGAACTGATGGAGACACCATCACGTTGTATGTATATATATATATATATATATATATATATATATATATATATATATATATATATTATTATTACTATGATCTAAGAAAGGGACTTCCGTAGTACAAGCTAATAGTAGTTTCCATAATATATTCGGATTAATTTTAAGTGGGGGGAAAGATGAGTTACTGAAGCTATATACATAAAACAGTTGAAACCTAACCTGAACAAAATAAACTACGAAATCTCCACAAACATTCTTAAATGCCTATAATTGATAACAGAAACCATTGGTTTATACCAATGGCTTCCCATACTTAATACTTCTCGTTTTCACTCTTGTGTGGTCATGTGTGACATCCCAAGTTGCGACCCAATTTTCGCTTCCGTGTCTCATATACACAAGTTAGTCATTGCTTTGAAATTTTTCATGCAACAAAAACAGACTATCGTTAGTGTTCCATGTATTGGTTGATATATTGAAAAGTAATTGTCATCTTTTTTTTATGAGAGCCAAAAGCTTAGATTGAATTTAAACATGTATCAATATGGTGATTTCCTTTCGTCCTTCAATGATAATGTTATTAAACTTATCAGACAATATGAAAGGAACTTAAAATAAATAGACAAAACTTGTCTAATGAAACATGCATCTATCTATCTATCTATCTATCTATCTATATATATATATATATATATATATATATATACACACACACATCCTGTTAACAAACAGTCTGATTGAAAATATATTGCACAAACTGCTTTGACTATATCTACAAAAATCAAAACAATGGAGAAAATGATACAAATCTAAAAAGAGACTTGTTAACAAGTCCACTATAAAGTCAGAATGAAGACTGTCATTTATATCTCAGTGTGGATAAGTATAAAACCACCAAAACATACCTAATTTTGATGTTAAGCGTTGCAAATTTACATTATCAACAGTTTCTTTTTGTAGTTTCAATAACTGATCTCAGTATTGTCTGCTTGAAAACTGATAAGCAGATTGTATTCTTTTGATGGTTTTTCTTTTTCATAATCTTTCTTTATTCAATAAAAATATACATTTAGTATTTTGAAAAATTTAATTCAAAGCTGTTATTTGGACACTAAAACTTATTTTTGAGCAGTGATGTTGTGGGTTTGTTTTTTTTTGTTTTTTTAAGTACATGTAGATGGATAATGTTTGATATTAGTGTATTGTTCCCATTGACACATATCAGCTTTTCGCAAGTTTTGTGCTAGTTGATTTTTAAAAATTTTCTACTTCTGGTAATTTTTTAAAGTTTTATTTCAATAATGTTGAAAAATGTTCATGAATATCTAAGCATATTGCATACAAGTTTTATCAATATCTTTAGTTCTGTCTGTAACTTGAAAAAACATTTTAAGCTTTGTTACTATTTTTTATAGGGATTTGGCTCCTGCAAAATTCTAACTTGTTCATTCAGTATTTCCTTTGATAAGACTTCATTTGTTATTGCACTTCTTTTGTCTTGATATTTGGAATTTTTATTTTCAGTTATGCTTTATATAATTAAAAAATACTTTAAATTTTTAGTTGCTAAACCTTAATTTAGAATGTGATTAGACTTGATTATTGCATATTTCATTAGTATGAATGTACTGACTACTATGAAATGTATAAGTAACAATGGGTAACAATTTTTCAACAGTTTTTTACCTTTGAGATTAAATGATTTATTTTGATAAACTGAATTTCAAATATAACAATTAAAATTGCTGATTACTTATTCTTTCCAAAATATGTATGTTTTCACATTTTACATACTATGTGTATAGTGTGCATAGCAGATTTTCAATTATTAATGGTAAAGCTGTTTGGCTAAATACCAAAAAGGGAGATCACAATTTTTTCATTATGTGCCAGACACATTTGTTTTTTTTTTTTTTTTTTTTTTTTTTATATCACTAGAATTTTTTTTTTTTTTTTTGCAACATGATGCATGTTGAAATCCTCACAATATTTAGTATTGTTGGAGTTATCACTAACATTTTTTGTTGAGATTTACAAACTATATATTTTGTTCAATTTTGCAAACCAATTGATGAAATGCAAAAACTTAAAAGATATGCATAAAACAATATTGCTTTTTTATTATTTTAATCATTAAATTGTTTTTAAAATGGTGGGAGTGTTTTGTATGTTAAATAACTTTAATTTTTCCAAAAAAATGAATCAAAATTTATTGTACTAAGCTATGCACCCTAGTAAAATCAAGTGTACTTTGTCCTCCCTTACCTGTTTGCACTTCTCCCAAAAATTTGGTTTCAGTGTATGTCTATTTTAGAGGGTGTGACAGACAGACTAATGAAAGTAATAGAATTTTATATATAAATAAATAGAAGAGTGGGTGTGAGAGTATGAATCTTCCACTCTCTTCAAGCTTGATGTTAAAAATGACCACTAGAAAGCCATGTATTAAATGGTGTTACTTTCTGAAGTAGAAAAATTATATATCAATTATATTCCAATTGCTATATAAATAAAGAAATGGTAAAACAATGATCAATTATAGTACATTACTGCCACCAACATTAATCGGTGGCTACCTATTGACTTACTGCTTGTAGACATTAAATGGCACATCCTTGTCCTTGTTCAACTGTAAGCATTTTGATGAATATTTAAGTTGATAACTTTCAAAATAATCTGTTACTACTAACTTGAAGGATTTTTATGCCTTCTCCTTTCCATATAGTGCATGGTGAAATTCACCATCATGAAGAAGTTCATGAATCTGAGGACCAATGCCTTTTATCTTAACATCACTTAATCTAGGAAAAGTTCTTCATCAGGCCCAGTTTCATATGAAAAGGTGGCAACAAGATATGGCTGGATGCAACATGTGGTGGGTGTTGAATTTTTCTTTTTGATGGAGGAGGACATAGTGGAAATCTCTTGCATGAACATCACATTCACAAAGTAAACAGTACATCAGGCCCATTAAAAAAACGGCACCCTTTGAGATGAACAGTCATCATAGCATATTTCACTTGTGCTGCAAAAGTTACTTCACTGGAGATAAAGAACTAGAACTGTAAATTTATAACAAAAACTATAAAAACTGAAATGTAATTTGTTATATTTCTCAAACTGTGCAGCAATACTTTTGTAATAAAATTAAGTTCTATTTTTTCATCTCCATTGAAAAATAAACCTTAATATTGTATTATGGAATAACAGCCTAAGATTCTTATTTCTCATAAACCTTTGAATATTTTATAAATCTATATCCACCCCTCTCCAACAGAAATTTGAAATAAATTTTATTTTTTAACTTGGATTTATTCTTTCTACCCATTTGTCTTTAATACTGGATGAAAATCTAGGTAATTGATCATTATGTTGTATAAGTTTTGCTTGTAACTTGTTCTGATTTTTGACAGTTGACATTTAATCAAATCTTTTCTTTAAGCTTAATAAGCTTTGCTTTTTAGGCACAAAGAAGGGTGCACACAGCTTAACAGTACCTGGTGTTCCTTTCTATGTACTAATCAGATTTAACACTACATTGGGAATCAGATAAGAATCAGTGCTTTTTGTGTGGCTTGACCAAAGGCCAAAATTGGGTTTCTTTATTATTAGTAAACTGTAAACATAAGGTTTTCATGTGAGAACAAGTCAAAACTCCAGATTATTTAAGAATCTGTACATGATGAGGAAAGACTTAAAAAGGAAAAGTTCACTGATATGCCAAAAGTCAAGCAATAGCAGTATGTAAATGTAATGTTAGATGGTACTTCCACTGTACCTTGATATCATAGAAATGCCCACCAGACATATCTGGTAATGCAGTTTGAACACTGGCTAGGCTTCTCATGGCAAGATAATGTGTATTATCAGGGTGTAATAGTGGGTACCAGATGTGTAAGACATTCCATTTATGAAGATTATGGAGACATTGGACTTAATTTGGTCTACAGTGTTAGGTGTGTATCTGATAGAAGACATTGTTGCCAACTATGTGACTGATGATGGGTCCTGAATATTCATGATCTGATGGCATCTGGCTAGAATTATCTGTAGTAACAGACGAGCGACAGTCAACATTTGACCTTGGAGGAGTGGAAACTTCTGGCACAGTCGAATGAATTATGATTCCAGTTGTTTTAGTCTGTTGATAAGATTCAGATGTGGTCAGACCCCAGTTGTATCATAAAAACTGAAGTTTGTACCATAATGATGTGGATTGTGTTCAGCAACAATAAGTTATTCCAGCAGGATAATGTACCATAGTGCCAAAGTTATACAGAACTATTTTAATGACCATTCTAGATATTTCTGATGAATGGTTTGGCTTCCACATTCACAAAACATGAGCTCAATCAAGCATTTATTGTGTGTGGTGGAAACAATTATTCACACAGAAAATCCTGCTTTGAGCAGCTATCAAGACAGCATGGCCTAACATCTCTTCAGAGAGCTTCTGAACACTTGTGGAATCAATAGCGAATCAATTTGCTGGAGGTATTCCTACATGATAGTAGGCACTTAGCTCATGACATATATAAATATAAAACAAAGCTAGACATTATGAAATATTGATTTTTTTTTTTTTTTTTTTTTTTTTTTTCAATTTAGTAAAAGGTATTATAAACAACAAAAAAATCTGTCAAAGTAATAGATGAAGAATCAAACTTGAAATATATAAAAGTGAAGAAAACAGTATATATTGTATGAATATGAGTCATTCCATCTAAACTCATCTAATGATGGACAACATCTTAGATTATGATATTATAATTTCAGATAGTGACCTCTTTTGGAATAACAAATCAATCCTGAACATTTTAGCTTGGTTGAAGGAATGGTTTAGAAGTTAAACTAATTAGCTTAAATTTATATAATTTTACCAAATTTTACTCTTCATAACTTTAGTATTTTGAAGATGTCAAATCTAAATCTATGATGCTTCTCATGGAGGCTTAAAATATTTGATGATTTGATATGGAATGATCCATATATGCATTGACAAAAAAAAAAAAAATTGCAACGATACCAATTTTGAAAACCTGCACAGAAAACTTATGGTAACAGATATCAGATATTCTTCAATGATTTTATGTCACTCATGCAAGTGCATTGTCTTTGAGTTTTAGATAGTGATGCATGTTATAATTAGTTTCAGTGTGTTAAAGCAGGTATCTTGCTCTAGAGATGGGCATGTTTTGTTCAATTAGCATTCAGATTGGGAACCATCAAAAGGTTAAATGACCATTTTAGGTACTGATGATATTTTATTATTGGTCAAATGAATGTTCCTACACCAATCGACCAGGTGATGGATGGTAACATAAATGTTCATTATAAGGACAGTGGTGTCAGATCGTATGGTGTTCACAACACAGAAAATTTGTCTCCTGAGGTGCTAATGTGGACCATTGAAAATAATTTACTTGCAGTAGAATTACATGCATGTGCATCTAGCCAGACTACCCATCAGTACTCTGTAGATTAAATGATTAGAGCAAGTCTGCCTTAATGCAAGGGATGATCATATGCATGTACAACTCAAACCTGCACGGTGACATCTACCATATATTCACCTATGATACACAGGCCTAATACCTGATGTCATAGTGTTGGATAACATTAGATACAACTTCCACTCACTTTTTGGTATTTCTGTGGAGAACTGTACCACGTATATTTTTTGCCATTACTACAAAAAAGGGCGATGTTCTGTATCAGCAGGATGATGTCCATGTTACTCTGAGATGTTTAACAACTTCCCTGACTGGCACAATCACCTGACCTGTACCTCATTGAGCTTGTATGAGATAACTTGTTCAGTTTGCTAACTTTTGCTGTCTTGTGTCAACAGGTACAAGAGGTGTATCACTGGATATTATTCACCATTTATATAATCTTATGTATCCAAGAGTACAAACCTGTGTTTATGCTCATGGTGGGTGTATTAATATGGTGTCTGAATACTGTTGATACACTCTTTATTTTGAAACCTATACATGTATATGTGATCACACATTTCTGTCGTTTCCAAAAGCTACACCACGCCCCGGATTTAAAACTTGATGGTTCTGATATTCCTGTAGTGAATGAATAAACATTCTTGGCATTATCTTTGACAGAAAGTTATATTTTATACCTTACATTAGATATAACTGAGCTAAATGTACTAAAGCAATCCAAATACTTGGTGGTTGTTCACACAGACTGATAAACAGATCCTATTGAAATTATATCAATCACTAGTTATATCCAAACTGGAGTCTAGTTTCATTTATGGGGCTACAAGAAAGTTATAGTTCATCATCAATGTTTAATGGATATCAGTTATCTCCTGTTAATTCCCCTCTCCAAATTCTCCACCGCCTTAACCAAGTATTGAACTCACACTCTTTGGGTCCTGTCACTGGATCTAACTAACACCTTTATCCACTGAGGACATCTGTATATGAATTTCTGGGTATTATAAACCTAATGTCTGATAACTGACATCCATCCGAATAGTGTACACAATACCTTATCTCAAAAATATAGACAAATACTGAATGATCGGTACGGACCCGATACACTGAAAATATGGAGACAAATTGAAAAATCCTAGCAGAAACTGGCATGAATATCAAACTATTCCTACACTGATCTACAACTCATCCCTTCAGTCTTGACACCAAGACTTCCCGTCAATTCGAGGAGAGCCCATCTGGTCGCAGAAAAAAAATGGGACACACCCTTGTCTGAGAGAAAATCCAGTACAATCGTTGAATAAAACAGAGACTACAAGCTCATATTTCCCAGAGGCTCAAGGATTTCTTCAACGAAATTACCAACGAAGAAGACCAGAGAAGGATCCAAAATGACCTGGATAAATCCTTCAGACATGAATTCGATGTAGTTAAGGCTCGCCAAGTACAAAAATTAAACAGATTGAAAGATCAGAAGGTGACGCACAAGGTCCATCACCCACCAGTGAAAGCAGTAATCAACATCAGCCAATATCAGCTGAGTGCCTCTGAGAAGTTAGTGTTGAATAAGGGTCTCAACTTTGCTACAACCATCAGGTGAGTGCCATACTTGGACATCATTGCCAGAGTCGAGGAGGTGGCCTTGAACTTCTCTCAGGCTCAGGCAGATGAACTGAGGTGGAAGGTGAGACAGACCTTGGAGAAGGCCAAGCCGCCCAGGCCAAACATCCCAAAACTGGAGAGGCTGGCGATCGGATTCCTACAAAGGAATGAAAACATCATACTACTGGCTGACAAAGGCAATGCAACTGTAGTGATGGACAATTCAGATTATACAAGCTGGAAGATCTCATTAGCAATGATCTACAGCAAAATACAAAGGCATTTTACAAAGACAACAAAACACAAACTGTCACAGATACTAATCAAGAACAAGGATCACTTTGCACCTAAGATGTATAGGCAGTTATCGCAGCTTTACACCAAGCTACCTCACATATAAGATTCACAAAGACAGTATTCTGCTCATTCCAACCACCTGAAGAAGGCCGGAGCGTACAACGGCCAAAACGTTGTAATAAATATGGCGACAAAGATGAGGACAATAGTCTGAATAATGTAAATAGTGTACATAATACCTCATCTCAGAAATATAGACAGATAATATCAGTCCATCTACCTTTTTAGAAGAAATTGATCATATTTTATAGGTGCACCCAAAATATTATATGATGGCTCGAAGAACATCGATAAAGTCAGATGTTCAGCTATTCTTGATGGCATAAGAATTAAAAAAAAACACTTATCTAACAAATCCTCTATTTTTAGTGCTGAAGCTATAACCATACTTTACTTTTGACATCATAGACAATGTGTCAGACAACTTTACAGTTTTCTTAGATTCACTATCCATATCACCGAAAAACAAAAACAAGTTTAATAGTTAAATTACTAAACAGGATCAATCTGCAAGGGGAGGAAAAACAAACTTGTTTCTAGTTGGGTACTTAGTCATGTCAGCATCTGCAGAAACAGAAAAGCTGATGTGGCCACAAAGGAATCCTTAAAAATTTGAAAATCACCTTTGTAGGAGTTTATAGTTCCTTTCAAAGCAAGTATAAACTGATACATTCTAAACAAATAGCTAGTGTTATGGAACTACCACCCAAACAACAAACTTTACAAAATTAAACCAATTCTAGGAGAATGGCATCATGGTCTCAAACTTCTTTTTGATTTTATGTGACAAGTGGTCTTATTTACAATTTTTTTCAATTCATTCTCCAGACTAGTGAATATTTTTTAATGATGATTCTAAAACATTAAAGTGTGAATTTGAAACTTTGTTTTTAAAATATGAAATCATGTTTATTAAATTT
Source organism: Acanthosepion pharaonis (assembly GCA_903632075.3). Taxonomy (NCBI): domain Eukaryota; kingdom Metazoa; phylum Mollusca; class Cephalopoda; order Sepiida; family Sepiidae; genus Acanthosepion; species Acanthosepion pharaonis. The sequence continues at coordinate 63,915 of CAHIKZ030005409.1, read as the reverse complement.
TCTGCAAAATGAATTAGTTTTATATCATTTGTTAAACTGAACTAAAAAAAAATTATTTTGTAAATATTCCAGATGGAACTATGCAGTCTGTTACCCAAGCAAGCTAATATAGATAAAACTGAATTTTGAAAATTTGTTTTGGGTTTATAATGCTAATAAAAAATAAAAAGGATATTAGAGAAATTCTATATTGCTTAATACAATATTTTTTTTATATCAAAGATGAAATAACCAGGCAGCTGAAAAGCTGTTCAGGATTAGACATGATGTCCTTTCACAAACACTTTGGGTATGTTTGTATTCTGTAAAAAATACAAAAACATTTAATTAATCTTTTTTACTTTTTATAATGAATTTTATCTTTGTGATTAATTGATCTTTATTGCTTTTCCGTATACTCCATCTACTTCACCTTCTAAAAGATAAAATGGTAGAATTCATCTTTTATTTTTATTTAACAAAATAACCAGCATTATTTACACATTTACAGTCCTCATCTTTTGATCTTGTTATAACAAGATTTCTACTGTTGTGCTCTCCAGCCTTCAGCAGGCATATATCAATCTGGATAACCTATAAAGAATAAACAGATAAAACAAACTGCCCCCTAAAAGTAAGGCTGGAGGCACATTGAAAAGCCACAGTGAAGAGTGAGACAATGAAATCAGGCATGGCTGATCATGCATTGAGGGAAAAGGGTAATCATCAGCTCCTGTGGAACGAAGTGAAAATACTAGAAAAGAAAGGACACTGAAGAGTTTGAAAGAATCAGTGCATATGTTAGGCTATGTGGACCTCCTTAGTAGGCCTAGTTTAAATATAAATATAATATGGGAGCTGCTAATAAAGAAAAAAAAGGGAAATGACAGGCAGAAACAGCACTAATCAGCGGACAGGTTAGGTTTAAGGCGCCAAGTTCACCACAGAGACAATAGCCTAATGGTTTAAAGCATTGGTTCATGAATTTGGTGACATCATAATTGTGAATTCAATCCCTGAGACGGGTAGTGCACACTTGGATTCAGTGAAAATGGGCAAGCAATAACCAAGTAGTAGTAAAAAGAACTAGACTAGATATCCTTAGACATATGCAATGGAACAAGAACAATTCAGTTCAGAATTCCCTGTAAGTTATTCAGATCAATATACACCTGATGAAGGCCAGAGGGCACAACAGCTGAAACTTTGTGATAACAACAAAGATGTGGCCAATAGTTTGAATGTAAATAGTGTAAATAACTCATCTCAGAAATTCAGACAGAAAATAACCAGCAGTTAAGTTTATTTAGTATATTACTAATCTGATAATTAAGATTCATCAAAAAGAAAGCATTGTATTTTATTAAATGATGAGGTTTGTTATTAGTTGCATTGAGCTCTATTTTCATGTGCTGCTCTTTCCTGTTGACAGGCAAACTGAGGATGACTGCCTGGATTCAAACTATTTGATTTGGTAACGGTCTCATAAGGTTTGTATTGTTCTGTAATACAAGAGGCTTTCCCCTTTGCATTATATAATATAGTATATGTGATAATATTATTTAAACAAGTAAGGTGGACTTACTGTTTGCTTTGTTTGATACATTCCTATCCCAAATTAACTTCCTGTTTTGATTTTAATTTCTTTATAAATTGAAATTTGTTTTGATCATTTTATTTGTTTATAGTGAAGCTTTATTTTTGGCTCATATTCAAACATTAGCCAGCTTTTACTAGAACTTTTAAGAAACATTTTATATTTAAGATGTTTTAATTTGATTGGGATGTACATACACCCACACACACACAACATGGATATATATATACATACATATATATATATATATATATGTATATGTATGTATATGTATATTAACCAGATATTAAAAATGACACTTAAGTGAGTGTTTGACATAATAAAATTAACTTTTAGCTCAAATATTCAAGTGGCATAATTAATCTTCTTCATTGAGTTTATATACATATTTAATGCTTTATAGATGCATATTTATCAGAACAGTCTTTTATCAAATACTTGTAACTTTTCAATATTGTATAAAAAAATATATCAAATCATTACAGAAGTTAAAACTTCGAATATTTTCTTTCATATTAGTATCTTATTACTGTATATTTATACAGTTGAGGACACAATAATTAGCCACCTCCCCATGAAAATTTGTTTTTAAATTAATTAATGCTGCTTAACAGAACAAGCAATTTTTAACACAGAAATAAAATTAATTCATAGCTACCAAGGTCAAAATGATTAGCCCCTTTCCCCCAATCTTTAGCTCTAACTGTTGTGTATATTTTAGTTGAATAACAGCCCACAACCATTTGGTATAGTTCTCAACAAGTTTTAGACACATCTCCTGAGGTATTCCAGACCATTCATCTTTGGCATATCTTTTAAGCTCCTCCACACTTCGTGGTCTTAAGATTAGCCCACAAATTTTCTATGAAATTTAAATCCAGTCTTTGTGCAGACCAATCACTAAGATTAACTTTGACCTTTTTTAGGTAGTTTTTCACTAAAAATGACATATGTGATGTGGCATTGTCATAGTTCAAGACAAAACATCTCTGACCAGGTTTTTTTGCTGACTAATTAAGGTTTTTTTTTTTTTTTTTTTTTTTATAAATCTTTTCATATTCTTTCTTCAGGATCCTCTCCAGCCTTACAAGATTCTCACTCCCTGATATACTAAAGCATTCCCACAGTATTGTACTCCCACATCTGCATTTCACCCTAGGGGTAGTGTTCTTTGGGTTATACAACACTCCTTTCTTTCTTCAAAAATAGGAAATATCACTATGGCCAAGGAGCACTAGTTTTGTTTCATTTAACTTCCAGTAGACATCATCTTTATCCAAGTTGTCTCTCTTCTGCAGAAGTGGAGTTTTTCTCAGTCTATTCCTGTACAGGTCTCTAGTCTTCTTTGTGACTTCAATTCAAAACTTGGCAAAGTCATTCACTAGTGTCTTGACAGTTAGGATTTTTAAACACATTTCTCGCTATTTTTCTTTTCAGTGTCTTTAAAATCTTTTGCTTCCTACCTTTGCTGGTCTTGTTCTGTATGTGTGGCTCAGTTTGAACTGCTTCATAACATTTCACTCCAGTTCTTGATACTTGGAAATACATCTAAGTTTGTGCATACTTCTGCTTTATGAGCATCAACAATCCTTTTTCAAAACTTTAAACATTTTTATTTTAACATGATGTTTTCACAAACGACAACTGAGATTTGTGATTGATTTATTTTCTATGGCTTATTAATATTTTACAGGTTATTTAAAGCCAAAAAATATTTTTATATTGTAAGAATTTTTTTGCTTTGGAGATAATAATTTCTTGATACAAGTCTTACAAATTAACCAATAGCTCTAGAGAAGAGGTGGATTCATACCTTTCCCAATGGTATTTGCGCGTAAGTGAATATAAACAACCCTACTGGAATTGAAACTTAGCTCTCTGATTAACAATTCCAAGCCATTATCCATTAAACTACACAGCCATCCAAGCATACAGCACCTGTTATTCCCAAGTGGTTACCAATCTTGGTACTGACCAGGCTTGATATTGCTAAACTTTTGTGATCTTCACAGGAACCAGTGTTTCAATGTGATGTGGACATAAGCCACAGCTGAAACCCATAAGTTGTTTATGTATATTGGAAGATAAATATCTGTTTTAAGTTCATAACCTTATAGCATTAACAAATTAAAAACTCAGCATATACAACAATAGTTTGTGCTGTGACTTGACAAAATGTAAACTTCTTAAGAATGATTGTTAAAAATATTGACCCTTATAGGATTTACTTTGAAATAATTCTCTATCGTGCACAAATAAAAAGAAATTTACAGAAGATTTGTATATTTAGCAATGTTGTATTGAAACATTTTTTGTTCTGCTAAAAAGCATGTTAGGGAAAAATTTTAGAAGAATTTTTAGATGAGGTCAGGGGAGCTAATATTATTATCCTTAACTGTAGATTCTTGTAAAGTATAGTGCGTTGACTCTCAATTTTTTAAAAACTTTTCAATTATAAATTTTATTTAAATTAGTATTATATAAAGTTTGCTTATATCCTCTAGAAAACACAACAATATTATCAATATTTTGTGGTGCAATACCTTAAAATTTAAATGTATGTTGCTTTATGTTTCTTTTAATTTAACCTTAACTTTGTGCATATGTCTGTTTTTTAAACAATTTTAGTTTTTAAATATTTTTTTTATTTGATTTGTTTTCAGTTTGTTTTCTAATTTCATTCTATATTGCTATCACTTTCAATTAAAGAATTAACTTCTAGCTACTATCATTATTTGTAAATCCAGAAATAAGAGCTATCATTTATTTGGAGTGGTGGGAGAGAATATATTGGATGTTTTTCCACTTATTAGATATCCCAAACTAAAATTTGATTTTTAATATATCTAAAAGCTTTTAATACAAACAAAACAAAATTGGTACCCAATGTATCTTGGTAGACCAATTAGCAACCAAGTTGTGCCCATTCAAAGTTGATCAGAACTAAAAAATTTTCCATCTCGTGATATTGAACCAGAAACCAATTTTAACAGTGTCTAACTGATGATACAGGCATCAAACAAGTGAAAAATCATTATAAATATAATGTCATACAAGTAGTCTTGAAGTAAAAGAAAAATAATACTAATGAAATCAATTATTACTTCCAATTAGTCTAAACATTGGGAATATTGTGTTCTCAAAATGAAATAGTTAAAAAATGACACAGAAGAGTAAATTTGACTGCTCATATAAGTTTCATTTCAACACATGATACCTTGCAATTTCTTGCTATGATTCATTGCACAAAAGGGCTGAAACTAAATATCTTTTTCAGTAGTACACCAATAAAAAACCCATATTTACACCATGTAAAAACTAGTCAGAAATGCAATTTGACAGTAGCATAAAAAAAAGGAAAAAAAGTACATTATTCTTAACTTGCCATAAAAAAAAAGTATCCATTGTAGTTAGATGCCTGAAACTTTAGTAATTTTGGGATGATCTGTAATGACCTTTTGTCATAGATGTATCTACTTATTATGCAATTTTTGACACATCAAAAAAGAACAGTAATGACTACAAAACTTAAAAATTTGTTTCATGAACTGAATCATTAGTCAATCATCACGTATGAAAGAATTGTATATTTAGGAGAAAAGATTTACATTTTGTTTACATACTACTAGAGTAGTTTGTGATACCTATTTATAATAATTGATTAAAAATTATAAATAGGTATCACAAACTACTCTAGTAGTATGTAAACAAAATGTAAATCTTTTGGGTCTGTCTATATTTCTGAGATGAGGTATTATGTACAGTATTTACATTAGTCGGACTATTGTCCTCATCTTTGTCGCCATATTTGTCATAGCGTTTGACCGTTTATGCGCTCCGCCTTCTTCAGGTGGTTGGAATTTCAAACTGAACCCTTTATTTTGATCACCGGGGTAGACTGTTCTAGTTCCACGTGCCATGTTTGATGGATGTCAGTTATCAGTTATCTCCTGCTAATTTTCCCTCTGAAAGTTCTCCACTGCCTTAACCAGGTATTGAACTCACCTTCTTTGGGTCTGTCACTGGATCTAACCAACGCCTTTATCCACTGTGCCATGTGTCTAACCAATAGTGGACTAACCGTAATGTTTGAAGTTGCCTTTCACAAAAAATTTCTAACTTGAAAACTTTAATGGATAAAATATCAGAAATTCAACTCTTAAAAAAAAAAAAAAAAAAAAATGATCACTCCTCCTTGTATAGCAGTGTCTCAACTTTAATAATCAGTTGGTTTCATATCTCTATACTCATACAACTTGAGGCACACTTGAATTGAAAAAAGGGTTTACTGTATCCATTTTGTGCAAAATTATTAGGTTCAGTGTATTGAAATTTGTATTGCTGGCTAAGTGAATGACATTGCCAGTTAAACTTGATTTTAAATCAGACTTGTTTCATCAATGGATATTATGGTTTAAATCTTTCTTTGTCTATTTTCTTTAATGATGTATTTTCAAACTGTATAAAATACTTATTCATTGTAATTTTTCCAAACTGTTATGCTCAAATCACTTTTGCCTCAGCTGCCGTTTTTATGCATTTTCTTTAAAAAAAAAAAATTAAACTGAATACATATTATGAAACAAAAATAAATATATGAACTGGATATTTTTTTAATTCCCATTTGTCCATATAAAATTAAAATAACATTTTTAAACAGAATTCAGTTTTCCTTTTAATGGTCATTCATTTGATTTACATTTGTGTCTGGAAATACTTTCTCTAATTCTCAGGATTAAATTGAAAATTTATTTACATATTTTCAAAAAATGAACTGGATAAGCTTATGGCTCCATAAAAATAGGAATTATTTTGAGGGATTAGATCCTAGTTCAGAAGTTTAAAAAAAAAAAAAAAAAAAAAATGAACATTTTATAGTTCAACTTTTGCAAAGTTGTCTTTTCTTTTTCTTTCTTTCTTTCTTTCTTTCTTTCAGCCATTATCATAATGGCATTAAAGATAATAAGTATAACATCTTTCTTCTTTTTTTAACCAGTCCATTTTTTTCTTTTTTGATGTATTACTGCTTTCCATGCCAGAGACCACTACCCAGGAGATTAATAAAATTTACATCTTCTGTTCAGTGTATGATAAACTCAACACCCTGAGTAGCAGGAGAAATAAGCTGAAAAAGATGCTAATTTCCTTGCAATATATGCTAATAGAGTTAAAACTGTGATGAAGAGAATAGACGTTACAGTGATATAACATTTAATGGAACTTCATCAGGAAGGAAGAAAAGACACAAAGGAAGACACTAATTGAATCTGAGTATTTAAACTATTCTAGTATTTCTGATCAGGAAGAACCAAATCAAATTACCTTCAGTTATGCGCACCAAGGCCAGTTGGTTACTGCATACTATTACTCCAACTTTAGCAGTGACCAAGTCCGTTTGGTGCAGTAATCAAAATGTTATTTCCAGCCAAAGGCAGAAATGATTATTTTTCAATGGCATTTAATGAATCATATTGCACAAGTGGTATAAACAAATCAAATTCAAATCACCATTAGAAGAGGAAATTCACGAGGACCATTCCAACAGTTTAGAAAGTCTTTTTCATCAGTTTCAATTTTATTTTATTCATTTCAGTGTTTTTAGTTTGAAGATAAATAAGATTAAAGCTTTACAATAAGTATGTTTGAAGGATTGACCAATGATTCAACAGTTTTGTGGTCATTTATTTTTTGATTAGCTAAAAGTTGAATAATTTCACAAAAGATATTCATATTACAGAGCTGTTTTATTGAATTCCCCATCCAAAAATTAGTAGTTTCAGGCATGTACCTCCAATGGATACTTTTTAATGGCAAGTTCAGAATGGTATACTTTTGACCTGTTTTTGCCCTACTGTCAGATTGCACTTCTGGCTGTTTTTACTTTCACTTTACTTTACTGTTTTTTACTTTTCACTTCTGTTGTAGCAAGAATTTGCCAGACATTAAGTGTTGAAATGAAACTTATGTGTTATGTTTTAACTTTTTTTTTTAATCATTTCACCCCAAGCAAGCCAATAAAGCCTCCAGGACACAAAAGATTATTGAGTGTTAGAGAATATTTGGAGAAAAAAAAAAGGACAATAAAATAAGAATTAAAACATGATAACAACTGACATTGCATTTAAATTTTTTAAAATCAAAATTGACTGGGAAACAAGAAGCTAGAAGAGGGTTCTACAAGTGAGAAGTGCAATAGAAGAAATTGTTAGCATAGAATTTACAGTTACATGTAGCCATTTCAACTGTAAAATGATGAGACCTTACTGCCAATCTAGTACTGCACTTAAATTCATAAAGTCTAGGTACCATAGAGGAAAGTCTATCAGAACAATTACCATGAATGTATTTATAGAAAAGGTACAGGAAAGCTATGCTATGACAGTCGAAAAAGGGACTGAAGTTGAGATGCCAGGTCATGGCCAATACCATTGCAGATTCTTCTTTGCATTTTATCAAGAATCTCTAAATATATAGCAGGAGCACCAGACCAGATGTGGCAGCAATATTCAATGCAAGGATAAACAGTAGACTTATAAATATCTAAGACAGATTCTGGCAAGGAAAACTGTCTAGCATAGGTAGCTCCACGAAAATGTAAACAAAAGAGCATATCATGATGAAAAAAACGCCGAACTTGACAAAAACAAAATTTTATCGTCTAATGTTCATATTATTATTAAAGAGGAAAGATCAAAGTATTTTTGGGGTATTTTTTTACATTTTTTAATCGTTCCTAGCACGTCTGAAATTTTCGTTAAAAATTGTTTTTTTTTTTTTTTTTTTTTTTTTGGTTTTTTTTGTCAAAAAAAAAAAAAGGACAGATAATCATTTTCAATCATTTTTTTCGATTTGATAAAAAAGATTAAAATCCGACTTTGATATTCTTTTAAAAATCAATTATCATTTTTTCAAAACTGATTTTAATAAAAACAGAAATTATACTGTTTATTTAAAAATATTTTGAACCAAGCTTAACTTAGCTTCTGCACCGAAAAAATGTAATTTGAAAATAAAACAAAGCCGGTCATAAACTTTCGCGTCGCTTGACGATTGACGAAGGGCACATTCATGACGTTTAGTTAACTTACGGGAGGATAATTCTTTCTACGGATGGAAGGAAGTGAAATTATTTAAGTGAACAAATTATTTACCTTGTTACTTTTAAGGAAAACTTTCAGCGCTCTAATTTTTTAATTTTTTTTTTTTTTTTTTGTACTTAGCTTTCATTTTTACGTTTACGATGCTTTATGGAAAATATAAAGAAATTAAAAAATAAGACTGTTAATAGATTAAATTTCATAAGAAAAAGGTATCTAATTAATTTATAGGTACCTTTCTTATGAAATTTTATCAGAAGTGTACATAAAATACTATAATTTTATGTACATTTATTACATTTTACTGTGTTATTTGTATTTCCATTCATTTTATTATTAATTTTGATATTTCATTTATGGAAAAATGTCATAACTGAGATTAATATAAAAATAAGATCATATAAATTAAAGTTTAGCAGTAGTTAAATTTCATAAGATGATACTGTTACTTGTAGGTACCCTTCTCAGTTGAAATTGAAAACTCAAATTAACTTCTCCATACATGTTTCGCAAAAGTAAAGGCCTTAACAGCGGAGAACAATGCTGAACTCAAATAATGCAACTAAATTGTATTCTGGTTGGTCTTCTGTACTTGATAATTAGTGCCCGACTATAAACACAAAAATTACATAAACTAATTACTATGGTTAATCTGATTGTCATTTTCTAGCGTATTGGACCAATCTCACACGGACATTTTGAAAGGTTGATGGTGCTTTTAACTAATGTTAAAAAATTTTTAAAAATTCAATTTAAAAAAATCTTTTTAAAATTAAAGAAATAAGAAATAATTGTATTAAAAATTCAATTTTCATTGAAAAAATTTTTTTGCTTTCAGAAAATATTGTCCATATTCATAAGAACAAATAAAAACAAATAAAAGCATTTGAAATTAAATAATATATTTGTTTTTATTGAGTTTTGTATGTTACAATTCAGAGCTGATTTTCAGGTACGTTGGCCAAATTAAAAAAAACAAAAACATGATTTACATTCTTCAAAGCCTTGTGCTTTAACTATTGTAATCACTAAAACCGATGGTCTCGAATTTCTAGAGTTTTTCATAAAATTAGATATGGGGGTGTTAATAAATATAAAAAAAAATATTTTTGCCATGACTTTAATAAAAAAAAACATATAATAATTTCGATCATCTGTGAATAGTATCTGAAAGTTTCATTAACATCTGACAATTATTTTTATTTTTGCAAGATTTTTCCAAATTAATGTGTGTAATACAAAAAAAAGCGCTAGAAATTATCTGTTATCTACACCTTGTTGCGACAAAGAGAAACAAGGTTTAAATCAAAATTTAGAATATTCTAAAAAGATGGAAAAAATTTTAAAAATAATTAAAAAAAAATTTGGTCTATCCTCTTCATAAAAACATGAGCATTTTGATGATAAAATTTTGTTTTTCATCAGACTATGCTCTATTTTTTAGCGATTCCGTAGAGGTACCTAGTCTAGCATGACATAAAGAACCTACTTTCTTACATACAAGTCTTATCAATTTATCCAATATACAATTTCCACTTCATGTCAGCTGAAAACTAATGCCTCATTGCACCTTCTTAGTGCAATGAGGCATTAGCATCAGCCATGCTAATGGAAGTCAAAAAGGTTTCTCAGATGATTAAAAGAGAACAGTTTAATTAACAAACTACTCTTTGCCCCATTTAGCAACAGATTGTAAAACTTTTTTTTTATCAGCTGCCAATTTGACTTTATCAACCAATCAGACTTACAAGAGTAAATAGTTTTGTCATCAGCATAGATACCAAGTTAGAAACAGGCTTATTATGAAAATTAGAAACAACTTAGGTCCAAGGATAGAACCCTGAGGAACACCTGCATTTATGCAAAAGGATCTAGAAGAGAGGCTATTCAATACTGCTTTCATTTTGTAATTTGATAAGAAAAACTGAATTAGAAATTCATTCAAAAATGCCATAAGCTTTCAACTTGTAAGAAGACCAGTATTCTAAACCCTGTCAAATACCTTTGAAATATCCCAAGCAACAGCCTAAGCTTCATCTTTCCTATCTAAAGCTTGATAGACTATTTCAATAATAATCATTAACACATCAGCAGTTTACCTAGAGAATTGAAAGCCATATTGCTTATTTGAAAGAAGACCCTGAGATGTGAGATGCTTAACCAATACAGAGTTAGTTAGAGCCTGTTGTACTTTGCTAAAAAGAGTTGGAAGGCTAATAGACTGCTATAAAGATCAGATGGTTCACCTGAGTTCTTAACTGTTTTTGGGAATGCTATTATTGTCTTAAGAAAAATGTTTTGTTTTTTGTTAATAATAAATTTTTACAAGAATTGTTTTCATTTTTTAAATTATAATAATTTAAATCATTTAAAATTTTGCATTACTTCCTTCCAGTTAGGTGATATTGTAATTAAGTGGAAACAAATCAAAAATTGAAAAGCTCAATATAAGTCATTTTACAACAAGATTTTTAAAAGAATTTTTAATTTTTTTTATGTATATGTATTGTTTTTCTGTTTGATAGTATACTTGACCATACATGACATAATCAGAAAATAAGCGTGATGATTATAGTAAATAGTAAATTCAATATTCCTAAAATTAGATTACAGAGAATATTTTACATTTTTAAGATTATTGAGTACTTAAAAATTATATTAAAAAAGCATTCACCCATATTTTCTTAAATTATGTTTTAACAGATAAGGTTAAAGAACAATAATAAAAATGTCAACACCTCATAAATCACTTGACAGGTGATTTACAAGGTGTTGACAAGCACTTAATCACACTACTGTTTGTTCTAAAAATTCTGTTATTTTAAATTTAAAGTAAATATTTTTTTTTTCAAATCAGATTAATTATACTTTAAATCAGCTAATATACCACAAATAAAATTTAAGAAAAGTATATTTTATTTTTGTAAGATTTTTAGAACTGAAAATTAACTTTTGTTTACAGATGTGTCCAAAATGGCTGAATATAAATGGTTTCTGATAGCAAAAAGTTGAGATTCTGATCAATTTACTGGAAATAGTAAATTTAATCACTTAGCTTTCAATTAAAGCTAAAAAACAAAGCTTCAAGAATGCTTTTTCATTTTTAAAATTTAATTTTAAACCTTAGGTATCAGGGTTTTTTGTGGAGGTCCCTACATTAAACTTATGTTCCTCAAAATAAAAATATTCTGTCAATATTTCCAAATCAGAGACTCAATGCAAAATTAAAACTTATAAGTACTTATATATTATACAATTATATTTCCTTATCAATGGCATCAAATTATTTTTCATAATATTTTATTATATTTTAATTTTTATCATTAGGTGTTTTAATTTAAATATCAAATAATCATACTGAAAGGAGGAGCTGATTGTCTAAGTGCAGCTCTGAAAATATCCTTACAAGATGAATTGCTTGTCATTTTGTGTTTTAATATATTAAATAATTTAAATATAAGTAATATCCAAGAGAATATTTATTCAGACAGTGTGATAAAAATATTAAAGATAAGCATTCTAGTCAAAAATAATCCTTATATAATAAGTAGCTTAATAATATTAGAAAATCTTTACTGATTTGTAACAGTCAATGACAGCAATTTTTCCTCTGTTATTTATATATTTTTTCAATGGCTACATAATTATTTTGAACATTAAATTTCAGTCTGCTATCTTTGATAATTGTTTTTTACTATAATCTTATAGTTTTAGTATTAAAAAGTGATCTAGAATTTCAAAGATCATCACAGTAAAGAAGTTAGGTATTAAAATTTAATCATTGATATAAATTTGTAATGATTTGGCGCACTAGACAAGATATCCATTATCATATGTTAAAATGGTAATGAAAAGAAAGCCAGAACTATTTGCAAAGGGCATGTCTGGTTGGTGTGATAATTATATATGTCTTACTGGTGCCAGATCAATCCAAAATGCTGATTTTTCAAGAGTTTTCACTACTTTGAAGACTAACACAATACAATTTTCCAATTTTATCTCTTTCATTGGGTCATGTAAATATTTAAAATTGGTGAAAATTCATTTGCTAAAAATAACATCTAACAAACCTTCAATTCAGGTGCTTTTCTTTGCTCTCAAATCTGCATATAATATTGGTTATTGACAATATTGATTAATTAGTCCAACTTTTCATCATGCATGTTAATGCTTATTTATTGAATGGAATAAATTAAAATTTGGATAACTTTTTTTTTTCTTTCTTTCTTTCTTTTTTTTTTTTTTTTTTTTTTTAGCTACCAGGGTATCCAGTAGCATTATAGCTATCATATTAATTAGTTACAATATTATTAAATGGATTGCTTATTAATATAATAATAATAATAATATTATTGATCGTTTATTGAATGCTTTTAAAATAGCTTGTAATAACATACATAATGATGTCACCGCTTTTATGCCTATTTTAGTATTGAATGAATCTTCGTTTATGAATGTCAGTTGTAACATAATATTTTTTATGATCAGGCATTAACCTTTTGTTATTGATTTTGTTGCCTCTCCTCTCTCAACCACCCAGACACAGCCATACTATTCAGTGTCATCCAACTGGGATCAAATGCAACCTATTCACCACAAAAGTGTAGAGTGTATTGACAGTGAAGAAGTTATCATATATTTATATCATTTAAAAACTAAATTTGAATGCTTTCATTTTTTTTAGATATATAAAATGTCATTTTGTTACATCTATTCACTAATAAAATTTAAGCTTTGGAAATATTTCAGAAAATGTTATTTGATAATACAAGATCTACTAATGTTTACTGCTGCTACCTAATATGAGTTTCAGTGATGTTCAAATCCTGCTTCATGTTTTACAGAAAGATGGCAGTTGTAAATGTATTCAATGTAAATACAGTGAGAATACTTTACTTTCATTACATTAACAAACCATTTTTTCATGTTAAAATATGCATAACAAGAACAGATCATATAGTTAAGTATATAATTGCTAAATACCTACTATAAATGTGATCAAAATATAACTGTTATTTATTTCTTTTTTCTTTTCTTTTTTTTCTTTCATTCAAATTACCCCAATTAAGGTAATAATACCACTAATATGCCAGGGTCTACTGGGAGTAAAAGAGGATGAGAAAACTGTTGAACGATCCAGGAAGTAAAAAATAAACCTCTACTCCTGTTTAAAGACCAGAGAGGCATGTGAAGTGGATGATAGGCAAACCTATTTACTCCTACTGAAATTAGTTTAGTTTTATTGTTTCCTCATATCGGTTATTATGTTTTAAGATGGAAGAGGCCAAGAATAATAGTTGCTGCAGAGGCAAAAAAAAAAAACATCTGGAAGGTGGCACAGACTACAACATAGGGTTTCACACAAATTGCTTGCAAGGGCACATATCCATGCACATCATAGCTCTGAAAGAATTCCAATATTGTGCAACTGGTGAGCAGAGCAACCTCACTAAGCATTACCATGGAGTTTGGGCTCCTTACTACCAGTCAGGATGCATTTAAGAAAATAACAATAAAAGGTAAAATAACATAAGATAAAATTAAGACAGTTAATTATGAGGACAGTGGGGTTCCAGGTGTTGGATTAACTTCAAATATATGTATTTAGAAATGGAGCTTAGGAATCTGTCAGTGCATTATTAACTATTAAGAATTAACTTAGTATAAGTTGTGGAAAATGCATATCACCTTGCTAATACATATTACATTGGAATGCAACTACCTAACTTTTAACTATCATAAAAATTATTTTACGTTTTGTTCTGCAAAGAACAATGAAGATCACTTTGGCCCCTCAGTAATTTCTAGAAATTACAGAAATAAACACCTTAAAAGTGATATAGATTTTTAATCACTCAAAATCAATTTCAAAATAAAAAACAAAAAATTAAAGAAAAACTAATTCTCAAAATTGATTTTGTGTGTGTTTTTGTTTTTTTTATTCACTGTCTAATGTTCAGAGTACTAGTCCACTGTTCAAATCTTTAGCTTCCGTTTCCGTTGACACAGTAAATTAGCACCTAAGAGAAGTTATTATTTCCTCTCTACTAATCTACTTTCATCACAAAAGTTCGAAATAGTAACTAATTTTTGTAAAGTTTGTTGAAATTGTGACTGTTTCAAACTATATTTTTCTTTTAATAATGTAATTCTTGGGATTCCATTTCTTGAATTTTACACATTCTGAGTGGGAATGTACCATAAGCTAAATAATGCATTTTAATTAATAGAAGTAACAAAAGCATACTTTTTGACTTGATCATTTTTTATTGTAAAAATCAAACTTAATGTAGATTAATATTTATTTGTGTACTTTCATACTTTGGTAAATATAAAGATTTAAAATTATTTGAATATGCATCCAATTGAAGTCAGTAACCCTTTTTTCTGTTTTCTATTGTCAGTTAACAATACAAATGATAAGTAAAAGTTAATTAAATTATAGGCTTACAGATATATTTATTGACTGAATTTATATGCTTTTATAATCAAATAAATCTAACTTACAATTCCTGTATTTAACAGCATACAGAATATATTTTTTAATGATAATTTGTTATAAAACTAAAAAGAAAATTTGAGAGATCATACAAATCAATGTAAGCCTTTCAAAAGTCTTCATTGTCATTTATTGTGAAATGTTATTACAATTAAGTTCATTTTATATCTAAGTTTCTTCACTATTTACATGTTTTTATGTATTTATCATTTTTAACATTATTCTCATAACATTATTGAAATATTTGTCAGCATCCACTCTTGTGTTTCAGTGATCCTAATGTTTTTATAAAGTTAATTTTATTTTCTGTATTTAAACTTTTGAATGATTTCTAATAAAATTATTGATACAATACATAAATATATTGATTTTTAAAATAAGACTTTATAATAATTTATTTAAAAGTAATACAATTTTTACCCTAGACATGCTGACATCTTAACGTCATAAAAGATGTGTTCATTTTTACTTATTACTCTTATTTCTTTTATATTGGCTCAATAAGGTTTTTATTTTACTCTTAAAATAACTATTTTCAAAAAAAAATTTTTTAACAAAAATCTATTAAATAATGGTTGATTATTTCAATTTCTGCCATCCTTTTGATAATTTTACATTTGGAAAATTGAAAATTAAAGTTCCTCAATTTGTTTTACTTTGTAATGAATGGTTTAAAACAAATGTTTTTGGCTAAGTCACTATAACTTTATCCCATTAAAAGTTAATTATGTTTTTCTACTGAAATTTCTTTTGAAATCAAATCTTAAATACACTCACAGTAATGCTTCCAATTTTATTTTGTTGACCCACAAGTTCTGTGGTGGTGATCATTTGGCAAGAGAGGTTCAAACTTCCCACCAACAGTGTATGCACACATAGTGGAAAGTCATGTCTCTGGTGAATAATTTATCCATTGGGTGACCTACATTTTAAGCAACAGATTTTGCAAGCAAGCTTACTCCTTTTATAGTATATATATATATATATATATATATATATATATATATATATATATATATATATATATAATACATATGTATTGTCTTGTTACAGATAGCAGTCTGGCAAAATATCATCTGACTTGAAAGCAGAGGTTTTTTACTGAATTCCTCCATATGAAAAAGATTACACCTGGTGTTATTCAGGAACACTTGCTGAACATTTACAGAGACCAAATAGTTGATGTGAGCACAGTTAGACAGTGAATAATGCATTTCAGAAGTGATAACATCAGTGTGCATAGCAAGCAACTATATATAGCTTCCAACCCGCAAAATTAGCATCTCAAAAATGTTTAGTCAATGGTAGTGATTATGTGGAAAAATACTTGTTCTCTCCAACAATGGTATTGTTTCCTATATGTTTTATTTTTGGTGTAGTTATTTTTAAGTGACAAAGAATATTAGCTTTCACTTAGAATACTAGTTATTCTTGCATGTAAGGTTAAGACCTGTATAAGCAAAGGACTACTGAGATATGTTCTATTTTCAATGTCATGTTCTTGAAGTTTATTACTATCAAACTGGCATAAAAAGTGTATTCTCTAGAGCAGAGGTTTAAGAATTGATGAGGCTATCCAAGGGCTCAATAAATACCTTGGAAACGAAAATGATAAAATTGTCAATATAACAAGCAAATTTAAAAAATGTAGCAGATCCAGATGTTAAGCAGTATTCTATTTTAGTATATAAGCATATGTAAGCAACATTACATCATGGCTAACATCAAAACTTAAAAATTGTTGATAAAATGGCTTAAAATTGTTTTTAAAAAAAATGACTGTACAGATATACTGACAAATTGGCAAAACAAAAAAATAGAAAATCATATTAAGGATTAAGAAGTTATGCCCTAGAAACTATATTGACTCCTGATATACCATTTTTCAATAGTTTTTAAAAACAACTTTTATTTCTTGTTTTTTATTATTATTTTTTTATTTTATTTTATTTTTTACATATGAAATGATCCCCAAAAGTTTAGTTTGCTAAATTTAGGGATTTTGGATTTTATAAATCAATGGTGCATTCACATAATTATCCATTTTATGAACCATTTTTGTTTCTCTCTACTTCCTTCTGCTAAGCTAATATTTCAAAACTTGCAGAGTACTTTCTATCTGAATTTCCAGGATGAGGAGTTATCATTATTTACATGTGGACTATTGTCCTCATATTTGTTGTTGTTATCACATTGTGCTCTCCACCCTTCACCAGATATATATCGATCTGGATAACCTACTGGGGAAAAAAACTGAACCCTTTATTCAATCTACAGGGGTAAACTCTTCTCATTCCACTGCCTATGTCTAGGAATATCTCATCTAGTTCTTATTTCTAGCACTGCTCAGTTTCTACAGAGTTCAAGTCCACACTGCCTAGCACAGAAATTCATAAGCCAACAAACCCTTTAATCCACTAGGCTATTGTCCAATTAAACAATTCCCTTCAACCAAACCTGCTGATGATTGTCATGCTTGACTGCACTCACTGAAGCTTTCTCTTTTGTTACAGCTGCTGTAATTTTTTCATTTTTATGATTTAAATATGATAAACATTCCATGTTTGGATTCAAAGCTAAATAGTATATTCAATACAAAGTAGATAAGTTGTTCATTATTCATGCCAAAGGAAAATTGATTTACTTGAATAAATTAAGTTTTTTTTTGTTTTTTGTTTTTTTTAATGATTGTAAGCAGTATTGCTCTCTGATTTTTCACCTTTATAAAAAATTAGAAAAAAGATTAATAACACTGATATGATAAAAAAGCAATTCAGATATCAAGTTCAGAAGTTGATTTACTTTTTTCTTTTTTTTATCCTTCATTAATATTCTTCAATAAGTATCCCATTTGACAATAATGCTTAGGGACCGAAGAATGTTAAGTTTTGTATCACATTTCAATGAATCTGATTGAAAACCTAAGATAACTTGCCTATATCCCTGGATCTTATAAATAACTTCATCAACTTGATTTTTAATCAGTTTGTTTTTGGACTATTGTTAATCTTACACAGACGTATGTTCTTGTAAGATAATGTTGTAATATAATTTGTATGAATCACTTTTTTTTTCTCAACCATAAAATATGAAATCCATATAATTGCTGAGTTAGCATCAATCACAAAATACTTATTTAAACAACAAATAAACTCAATGCAGACATGGTTACTTTTATTATTTATACATTATTATTGAAGGATCCACATTAATAATTTGCTTGTTGATAAGTTCACATATGCAAAAAAAGTTGCTTGACTTGTAAGTTCCAAAATTGGCAGTCAACATCACGTTTCCTGTAAAATTTCCCTCCAAAATGTAATCATATGAATGCTATATATATAAGGGCAGTGTGTGTGTGTGTGTGTGTGTCCAGCTGTAACTAAAAAAAATCTACAATAGTTATGATAAAGTAAATATGTATATAGACTCCTTATCACCCAAGCCAGTTTTTTTGTAAGAAAATTATCATCATATGATTTGTATTTACAAAGATATTTTAAAATTAAAATGCATTAGAATGCATTAAAAATTCTCAGAAGTGAAAAGTAGAAACAAATGGTAATCATTCTTATTCCAGATTAGTAATTACCGTTCATTTTTAATTTTTTATTCTGCTAAATTTTAAAATTACATGTATGTATTTTTAAAATTTCTATTCACCTGAATTTATTTTCATGTCTACAGTAAATAAAAGCATAACTTTAAAAAATGAATATTAAAACAACAAAGTAAATTTAAAAGAAGAATAATATTAAATACAATTATTTGACAAAAAGCTTAATATTTATTTATTCAAATATTTGAACAAGTGTGTCTGGCTACAGAATAAATATACAGACTCTGTATCACCCTACAGGGCAGTTGTGTGTGTGTATTATTGACTAATATTTTTTGGCCTTCTTATGGAAATAATTTTTTTATTCAATCTTTAAAAAATAAACTTCATTGTTTTTTGGTAAAGCAAAAACTCATTTTTTTGAAAATTAATTTAAATAAAATATAGTTAAATTCATAAAACAAATATTCAATGTGACTAATGTTGACAATAAATCATGTGTCTCTGCTAATTTTTATTTAACTAAAGTTTTTTTTTATTTTCAAATACAAATATAACTTGAAATTTAAGCATAATTGCTTTTCAAAACTAAATTCTCAATGTATCTAGCTTCTATTCTCTTTCAAAATAGAAATGAATGTTTTTAAAAGTAATACTTTATTTGATTAAAAAAATCTAAATTCCCCTCCAAAATAAATAGTAAATAATTATTTTTCAAAGTAGTAAGGCTTGCTATAGTTTTTGCTTGAAAAAAATGATTAAATTAAATGTTTAAATATATCTTAAGTTTATTAACATTTTTATTAATAATAATTTGAAAAAAGTTAATGAACTTTATCTAAGTTTGATTTGTTTGAAAACAACATTAACAGAGTATTTATGTTAGTATTTAATTAAAAAATAAATTTTTGAATAAAAATATGGGGATGCTTAGCCCCCTAAGCCCACCATCACCACCAAGTGTGGTATTGGTAGTGTGATATTTTATATTTATAGTTATTTTGTAACAACCCCCCCCAAATGAAGTTTATTTTTTTAAAGATTGAATAAACAATTATTTTCCATAAGATGGCTGAAAAATATCAATAAATTGTCAATAATAAATAAATAATTCAGAGATCTTCCAAGCAATGCCGGGTATCCCTGCTAATATATATATAATCAGTGTCACCCCAAGCAAGGTGGTAGTACAGCCACTAACATGTAAGGGTTTACAGGGTGTGGAGTAATTAGGAACAGAAACATTAGTAACAAGTAGGAAGAGAAAAGCGCATTCAGGGGAGCAGTAGATAGTGATTGGCATTGCATTTAAATTCTTGTAGATTAAAGTTGGTTGGAAAGCATGAAGCCAGAAGGGAGTTCCCCAAGTGAGAGGTGTGAGAAACTGTTAGTGTAGAAGTTAAAGCTATAAATAATTATAAATAATTATTTACTATTTATTTTGGAGGAGAATTTAGATTTTTTTAATTAAATAAAGTATTACTTTTAAAAACATTAATTTCTATTTTGAAAGAGAATAGAAGCTAGATACATTGAGAATTTAGTTTTGAAAAGCAATTATGCTTAAATTTCAAGTTATCAAGGTATCTCAACTGTAAATTGACACAATCTCGCCACTAGTCTATTGTGCTCAAATTCATGAAGTCTAGGTACTATAGCTAAGAGCTCATCCAAACAGTTACCATGAAGGTATTTATAAAAAAGGCTCAGAGAGGCAACCTTACATAGGTGGGCAAGTGACTGAAGCCAATTCACCAGATCAGGACTAATAATATTGCTGATTCTCCCTAGGATCTTATCAAGAAGCTCCAGGTAAATCGCAGGGGTGCCAGATCATATATGGCAGCAATATTATAAGCCTGGGCAAATGGTAGACTTATACATATGCAAGATAGATACAGAAGAGAAGAATTGTTTCGCCCAACACAGTTAACTGACTTGGTAGCTGACCTAGCAATGGATTTGATGTAGTCTTTTCACTTCATGTCAACTGAGTACATTAGCTCGAGAAGGAACAATGAGTCACTTTCAGGGAGGATAGCATCAGCCATGCTGATGAAAGGCAGAAAGACATCTTTCAGATGACTAATAGACAGAAGTTTAGTTTTAGAGGTATTAAAATTGACAAGCTATCGTTTGCCCCAGTTAACAATGGTATTCAGGTTGTTTTGTACATCAGCTGCCAATTTGACCTTGTCAGACTGATTAACCTTAGTCTCGAGGCAGGAGTAAATGCTAGTGTCGTCAGTGTAAATGCCAAGTTGAGCATAAAGACCACAAACTAATTCTTCCTCCATGGTCACAGAGTTTGAATTTAACTTTATTTGGTCTACTATTTTTGCAGCTAAAATTCATGTTTCTACTTCACAGCAAACAATATTTAATTTTGGGGGGATGGAAATGCTATGTTTCTGTGATTCAAAGAAGTGAAGACTACAACTTTTAAAAATTTAATCAGTAACTGACAAAGTTTATAAAATTATAACCACAAATATAAGCAGTACTGTAAATTTCTTGGCCATACTCACTTCACCAAATCTGATTGGTTGACAAAATATCAGAATCTCCTTTTATAATTCCTTCTTGTTTGGACTGCAAACTTTTTAGCACCTATTTGTAGCTATGAACATAATCTTCCAAAAATGAACCTTAAATTTTCTACAATATATTACATATGCAAAATACATTTTTTAAATTTTAAAAGATATCTAGCTTCTTTTTTTTTTAAAGGACTGGAACTGGTCCACTTAAAATATAAGAAACATTTATTTGTATTAACAGATAAGTAATGTAAAAAAAATTTTCTACTATATATTTAAATACATAGAAAATGGACAATGCATGTCATCAACATCTTCTCAACCAAGAATCCCAAAATCACTTACCAAACCACTCCAATAAAGAAAGAACTCCAATACAACCACCACTCTCTACTGAAAGACCTTCCTTATCAATGATCCCCATCCCCGAAAAAAAAAACCCCCACCAAATGCCAATAATCCTCCTCTAAGCAAAAAATATAAGAAGCCACAAGCTCCAAAAATACCCTAATAAAAGCAAATTGAATCAACATACTTGAAAAAAATGGAAACAAAACAATCCTCCACCTCCAAGCTCAACTAAATCAAAGACACCAAGTAAATCTTGTTATTAGAACATCATCCAATGAAAGTTGTCAAAATTTGGTACTCAAAGTAAGGTATGTGTTAAAGGTGTTCATCAATTCTTTAAGATATATACCATCCATCATCCATAGACATGAAAATTAAGCAAAAAAAAAAGCTAAAAGATACTTTCAATAAAAATGTAAAAAAAATCATAATTATGAGAATAAAAATTACCTTATTGATGTAATATTAAAAATTAATTCTTGCTATATATGAAAAAAACCCAAAGATGTGAAATGAGGTATGGTAAACATCTACATCATAAAAAGCTTACAGCCATATTTCTAGCATATGAATATAATTTCTTTGTATAATATTTGTAATATTGATATTGTTGCTGAACTGTGAAATGATTTTGCTGTTTTTATTTTCATTAACCATATGAAACAAAATATTTATAACATGGACTTTGTTTCATTTACAGTTTTCTGAAATTATACTTCATTAGGAAAATGCAAATTGTCACTGAGTTTAAAACTATTTAAAATTTTCACTTAATAGAAGTTCTTTTTTCTTTTTTTTACTTTTTTAAATTAAGATAATGTGCATTTATAGTTAAACAGTAGCAGTCATTCCGTGTCATATCAACAAGGGTCTGACCATCACTGACACTGATTTTTTTTTTTTTTCAAATTTTGTACACTTATAGAACGTCATGATAGAAATTGAATGGTACCTATTTTACATCTCTAGGTCAAAGAGTTCACAAGATTTGACCCTTGCTAAAAAGGTGAATTTTGGAAAAAGTCACTAAGTTTAAATATCCATCTCAGTTTTTTTTTTTTTTTTTTTTTTTCACCTACAAAAATAAAATTATATACCGTTTTAAAATACTTGGGTAGATCTAAAAGGTGATCTTTTTTTTTATTTTTATTTTTTTGTTTAAAGGTCAAATAAAATAATTTGACCATAACCTTTAATTTCTCAAAGAACAGTACTTTAATTTTGTTTTAAATTTGACAAATTTTTCTCCTTTATGGCAAGATATGTACAAAATTTTGTGGTGGACTTTTGACTGGCCTCAGTTACAAGGGGTTTACTGAGTTGGGCCAAATTCAAAATGACAGATTTGTGTATCTGCCACTATATGCTAACATTTTCATATCACCCAATATGGTCAACTTGCATTGCTTTAGGAAGCTCTTTGAATGCTGATTAATATTCACATGAGTACTAAGATCATAAAATCAACAAAATTTGTGTTATTTGTGGTTAAATGTTGACCAATTCGGTGGAAAATAAATACTATTATTTTTTTTTTGTTTTGTTTACATTTTTATTATACAATAAATAGATTTTTATATGAAAAAGTGACATAATGAAAATAATTATTTTCAAAAGTGTTATGAATTAATGTATATAAAAAACTGAAAATTTGGTTGTTTTGTGCATTTAGTGTACTATGTTGAATGCCAACAAAAATTTGTTAACATTAACCTCATTTGTTGCATATTTTCATATTATTTTGTTATCTTAACATTAATTCATGACCCTTTTTTAAATAATTATTTTCATTATGCCACTTTTTCATATAAAAATCTATTTGTTGTATAATAAAAATGTAAACAAAACAAAAAATAATACTGTTTATTTTCCATGTATAATTAACTATTAAAGAAGCATTTTTTGAGAAATTAAATGTTAAGGTCAATGTAAAATTATCCAAGTACTTTAAAATGATATATGATTTAGCTTTGTAGGTGAAAAAACAACTGAGTTATTGATATTTAAACTTAGTGACTATTTTCCAAAATTCACTTTTTTGCAAGGGTCAAAGGGTCATATCTCAAGAACTGTTTGACCTAGGGATGTAAACCGGGTATCATACAATTTCTCTCAAGAAGCTCTATAACTGTAGCAAATTTGAAAAAAATCTGTGTCAGTGATGGTCGGACACTTGTTGATTTAACACAGAATAACTCAGCAGTATCTCCAAAATAACTCAAATGATGTCTTTGGGGTCAGGCATGGTTTTAAGATTTGAATATCATTACCATTAACTAAGGGTGTGTAAGCAATATCTCCTTGTATCACGTTTATTTGATTTCTATTACAATGTATGAATGCCAAACCCATGTAGATGCAACTTCTGCCCAATGTTGGATCCTTTTTATATATTCCTCTTTTCTAATATAAATATTGCAAGTTTAGCCAGGTATGCTGAAGTCAAGTTGGCTATAAAATGTTAACATCCCACTTGGGTAGGAAGTATATTTATCTAGCCTTGTTGCCTACGTTCTATATCTTTGTATTTTTTCAGCTTACATTCCTGAGTCCAGTCAACATTTTCCTCAAAGGGAACTGTTAACTCAATGATGTAAACCTTTTTTGAATTAACTGACCAAAGGACAAGAAAGGCAAGATGACATTCTAAATCTATTGTCTATAATTTGAGATTTAATATTTCAAGCTTTGTTGCAACCAAATGAACTACTCTTGTAGTGTTATCACATTTCAGCTTATACATTATGCAGCCTTCTTATGTTTGTATATTAGCAACCATATTGTATTGTGTTGTAAAAAAAAAAAAAAAAGAGAGAGAGAAAGGCCCACCCATCCTTTTTAAAAATTCTACCCCTGAGGAAGACTGCAGAATGGATTGGCTGAATATTGTGATAACATCAACAATGGCACGAAAGGTTCTATTGTCAAAGCAACAAACTTGATATTCTAAATCTACTACAACTTTCATGCAATCATTTTTTTTTTTTTTTTTTTTCCTAAAAGCATCTTCCAAAATATTTCCTTCTTTAATGTAGTAATTTAAATTTTTATTAGAAAGTTTAACATCTTTTTATAGCCTCAAGGACCCAATTGTGTATCTATATATATCTTTTTAGAGATTATTTGCAACCAGTTCAGATATTCAGGCAAACATGAATTTCCACAACTTACGGTTGACTCTAGCATGGATAGGATGTCATATGCTGCTTTTAATTAAACATTAATCATAGGTTCATGCATTTCATGTTAATGCATGCAAATGATCTTGTCTTCATGTTTACCTATTTGGTCCATGCTCTTTGTTTTGAAGATTTGACATCTGTAATGGGATGTTTTTTCCCAAACATGGTAAATCAATTCTACCACGTTCTCTTTTGTTCTTTATATAGTTCTGAAATAATCATTATGAACAGAAACTAGTTCAAACAACTACCACAACATATTTCCTTCATCCTGAAGAGGTGATTTTTCATTCTCTTCAGTCTCTCATAATCCAGGTTCTTCCAGCTTTAATGTGTTGAAGTACAGTATAATTATTGTAATTTTAAGAAAAAAAAGGGGATAAATTTCTTTTCTTTCTTTAAATTTTAAGTTTTAAAATCTGTTTTCAAAGTTCCTGAATAAGATTCCAACTTCTTTATATGATTGAGCATAGAAAAGAACAGATTGCAGAGCTTTTTGTAACAAAGGTTTACCACACTGAGAACAAATCTGACATTTTGCATTTATTTTTATATTTTTATTATATTTAATTGGCTACATGCTCATGTCTAAGGATATCTAGTGGGTAAGTGCTCTAACCCACTAAGCCTAGTAGGTAAACACATTGGTTTGTGAACTTGGTGACATAGTGTTTGTGAGTTCAATCCCTGGGTCGGGCAGTGTATACTTGCACTCAATGGAAATGAACGGTACTAAATAAAAATAAGAACTGGATGATATCCCTAGATGTGAGCAGTGGAATGAGAACAGTCTATTCCTGTTGATTAAATAAAGCTTTCAGTTCGGAATGCCCTGTAGGTTAATCAATATACACCTGAGGAAGGTGGGAGTGCACAACAGCAAAAACATTATGATAACAACAACAAAAATGAGGATAATATTTTGAATATAAATAGTGTAAATAATGATAACTCCTCATCCCAAAAATTCAAACAAAAATTTAGACTTTAATCTTTACTAGATATACCTACAAATCATTACATACCAGTGAAAAATAATTTTGTTGTAGAATTGTTTCTTTTTCTTTTATAGCTTAAAATTCTTTGGAATATTTCCCTATGATATAAAACTTCTTTTATTTTATTTTTTTAAATTTTTTCCTTAATTGAATATATCCAAATGAACTTGCTGTGGTAAAATTTATTTTAATTTATATTTTCCAATTTACAATACTTCTTAACCATTTACATTTTAGCTTAATATTTTGCTTGGTAGCTTTATTAAATATTTTAAGTATTTACTGATTACAAAACATTTTTAATTTATACCTAATATTTCTAGAGTTTATAGTTTTGAAACCACCAACAAGGGCTGGAATTTTTATTTGTATTCACTTTAAAGTAGCAAAGGTCTAAACTATTGGGAGATATTCAAAATTTTAAAAATCATTTGCATCAACTTTATTATGGTAGTCATTTTAAGGTGTGACTTCCACATAACTGAATTACATGCAGACTATTGTCCTCATCTTCATTGTTATTATCACTGTTTCTGATTTGCCAACTGGCCTTCGTCAGGTGTTTGTTGATCCAGGTAATCAAGGAATTTTTTCATTTTATCTATGGGCAATGATTGTTCTTGTTCTACTGATACTAGGGATATCTCATCATTTAGTACTACTCATTTATTGTTCGTCCAAGTACACACTGCCAGGCCCAGGGTTTGAATTTACAGTTACTATGTCACCAAATTCACAAACCAACACTTTAATCCAATAGGCTATTTTCCTGATCAAAACACTGTGATGATAATAACAACAAAGATGAGAACATTAGTTCACATGTAGATAATAATTTCTCTTCCCAGAAATTCTGACAGGAATTAATTGGACCCTATTTAATTAAATGTTTTGTTCTTAAAACAGATTGAAGTAGGTGATGAGAAATGTCTGTTTTGCAACATAGAAGATGAGATTGTGAAAGAAGCAAAATACACAAGCACAAACCATAGCAAAGACCTTCTTCAGCTAAAACTTACAGCCATATCACATTGAAACATTGATTCCTGTATAATCACCAAAATTAAGCAATGTCAAGCCTGGTCAGTGCCTAGATGAGTAACCACTTGGAAATACTAGGTGCTGTAAGTGTAATGTGTGGGTGGTGTAATGGATGATGGCTATATTTGGGTTTGTTATATTTACTTACATGCAAATAACCCTGGGAAAGGTATGAATCCATCTCTTCTTACCCCAGCTATGAGTTAATTAGTAAGACTTATATCATTAAATCATTATTATCTTCAAAAAAGAAAAGGAAATTCTTACAATCTAAAAATATTTTCTGGCTTTAAATAACCTGTAAAAGATCGATAAGCTGTAGAAAATGAATCAATCAATTCTTCAGCTAAAGAAGGTAATCTGTATATAGTAGAATTGGAAGGGGTTCATCTACTATGAACACCTTTTAAATGAGACAAAAGGTTGAGGTGAACAAGTACTGCTCCTAGGTAGACTAATAGAGGCTAGTAATCAATGAAAATCATCTGGAATTAATGAAGGAAAAGGGCATTAAATTTCATGAGGATAATTATTCATTACATTTCTTTGGTAACTAGGTAAAGAGTGTTATCTGAGGAGTTTTCCCTCAGTTACCATATTCATCAGACATTGCACCTTCAGATTATCATTTATTACAGCCATTACAAAATTCTCTTGATCAACAAAAAATTAATTTCTCTGAAAGACTGAAAAAACATCTAGAAAAAAGGTATTTTGCTGAGAAAAATAAAATGTTATTTGAGAATAGAATTACAGTATGACCTGAAAGTTGGCAGAAGTCTGTGGAATAAAATGGTAAATAAACCAAATAAAAATACTTTACCCAGTACTTGATCACTGAATACTCAATTTGGAGATCCAATCTACGTTCATCAGACCTTTAAGGTAATTATATAACTGCTAGAAATAAATTCCATTCATGGCAATGTAATCTTTAGAATATTTGTCTATCAAAATTAATCCAATTTGTAGCTACACTTATCTAATTTTTTCAGCTTTTTTTATTTCACCTCATGCATTTTTTTTTGTAAAACTGTGCATCTGTATGCATGTGCACACATATGGATGTGATTTTCTCTTTACTTTTCTTTTTTTTCTTTTTTTTTTTTTTTTTTTTTTAATCTTTTCACTCCAAGCAAAGCAACAAAGCCGCTAAAGTGAAAAGGGTTACTGAGCATTAAGGAATATGAGAAAGAAGAAAACATTAAGGAGAACAATAAAAGAACTGAAATTAAGACAGAAGATAATGATTAACATTGCATTAACATTTTTGAAGATCAAAGTTGACTGGAAAGCCAGAAGAAAGTTCCACAAGCAGTGTGAGAGAAGAAACTGTTAGCATAGAACTTAGTTACATCTTGCAATTTCAACTATAAAATGATGCGACTTTACCACCAATCTAATACTGTGCTTAAATTCATAAAGTTGAGGTACCAAAGAGGAAAGTTCATCAGAACAATTACCATGAAAATATTGATAGAAAAGGTACAGAGAAGCTATATTATGGCAGTGAGGAAAGTGAGTGAAGCTGAGATGTTTGCAAATTATTCTTTGGATTTTATCTAGAATCTCTAAATATATATCAGAAGCTCCAGAACAGATGTGACTGTGATATTCAATACATGGACGAATGGTACTTATAAATGTGTAAGTTCTGGCAACAAAACTGTCTATCACAACACAGTGAACCAACTTTCCTAGCAGTAGACCTAGGAATTGATTCAATATAATCTTTAAACTTCATATAGGTGGAAAATATTAGGACTGGAATGTACTGGAGGTTAGCATCACCCATGCTGTTGGAAGGTAAACAATGGTCCTTTTTTTTTTTTTTTTTTTTTTTTTGTTCTTTTGGAGATGTTAAAATTAGAAGCTATTTCTTACCCCAATTAACAGATTGTAGGTCATTTTTTAAATCAGCTGCCAATTTGATCTTATTGTATTTATCAAACAGGAGTAAATAGTTGTCATCTGTATAGATACCGAGTTGACAACTGATGCCATCAGGAATGTTTTTGAGAAAAATTAAGAACAACATAGATCCAAGGATAGAGTCATTGGGAACACTGGCATTAATGCAAAAATATGTAGAAGTGTCACCTTAAAATAAATTGTTATCAATATATTTAAAACCTTTGCAAATTTTACTCATATTTTTTTATTAATGAAAAATGTGTATTTGAATGTATTTTAAAATCAACTTATTCTGCTACTTCTTTCCTTTTTGTTAGCCCAGTATGCTACCAACATGCTTTTATTACATACACAGACCAAAAAACAATTGTTTATCATATCACAGATTTCATCCATTTACAAAGAGATATTGAAAAGTTTCAGGAATGGATCAATCTGAACTTTTTTCAGTATTTCCTTTTATATTTCAGACTGCCTTTTTTGTCCAAACTATTTGTGTTAAATTTGTTAGTCATGTAAAAACAACATGAATGTATCTGACTTATACCTCAGGATCTGTTTAAAATTTCTCATATTTTCTTACAAAAAATAAGTAGTTATAGGAGATGATTGTCATATTCTTTAACAAGAGTTATGTTTCTGATACTAAGTTTTATATCCTTTAAATTTAAATGAGAACAACTAGGTTTATATATTATATAGATAGAATTTTAGGGAATAAATTATGATAAAGTGGGAAAAGTTTTTGTGACACATTTCATCCTTTAGGTCTTCATCAGACTAAAGTGATGTTTACTTTGATCTTTTAATTAGAGTAGCATTTTTTAAATAAAAATTATGGTCAGTTACATTACGGAGAACAACTAAGGAATTTAGTATGTTTTGTAAAAGATCCCTTTTGTGTTCATATAATCTCATTTAAATTCACTGAGGTTTCTCCTATGTATTCCTGGTGACAATTATTACAGGTTATAGAGTAAATTCCTTCAAGTTTTAACTTAGATTGTTTTGTATTACATCTTTTATTGATCTTGGAAGTAGTAACAAATTTTATTGTTTAGATAAATTCTTTTCAATTGTCATTGTGATAGTTTATTTAATTTGCACAACAAAGATTTATTTTTCATCTTAACAATGCTCTTCAACAGATGCTTCACATTATGGACAAAAATAGAAAATTTCATATCAAACTTCAGCTCATAACTGTCAATAAAGTTGATCTAATTTCATGAATTCTGCTAAAATGTCTGTTATTTAAAAAAAAAAACTAATTTAGAATTTCAACATCCTCTCTCCTTCATGCATGTGTGTAATTACAATGTATACATCACTTTAATTCAATGAAGTTCTAAAAGATGAAATATGTAACAGGAAAAAAACTTTTCCATTTTGTCAGATTTTCATAAAACTGTTATTTGTTTATAAGTTTCTTGTATTTAGAGTTTTCCTAAAATGCATGGCTATCATGCATTACTGATAAACTTTTCAGTTTCGTGCTGCTCTTAACCACATTTATATGATTTAAATTAGTATACCAATTACTTAACTGGGAATTCAACTCTTATTCTTTCTTCAGAATAATTTTTTTTTTTCTTTTGGAAACCAAAAGACTTCTTACGTATTCATGATGATGATGATGATGATAGTTATACTATTCTGGTGAATGATTTTTTCTATATTAATAGAAAAATAAGAAATTACTTAAAATAAGTTTTCAATGCATAGATGCCTCTCAAGGCTTTCTTTTATGTTAACTTCACTCTGCTTTATTTTTATTTGTGCTATTTTGAAATATAAAATATTACTGGTCAAAATGTTTGGAATTGGCTGTTTTAATCTTCTATTTTTCACTTTTATTTTAAAATTAGGTTTTTGCTATATGCTTTGTCTCTTACAGCTTTTTAAAATTATGTGCTAAAATTTTTAATATTTTCTCTAATTAATATTTAGATCTTAATTAATACTTGTAATTTTGAAATTTCTAATCAATATAAAAGTTGTCATGTTAAGCTTTGATTACTATAATTTATATAATAATATGGATAAGATCATTGCCAATATTAATGCTTAAAAGAACTTTTTTTTTAAATACTAAAAATTGCATTAGTTTGAAAAATAAAAAAGGACAGAGTAATGTAACAAATCTTGCTCCATCTGAAGTGAAAAGACATTGGCTCTTTTGGGCAGTAAATCTTGTAAAATTAATTTCAATGATAATTTGGGATAAATATTTTTGTATTAAGTCAGATATTGTAAAAAAAGCAATGAACATATAAATTTCTCTTGTGGGTAAGAAGGAAGGTTTTTCTTCCCTCCACACACACACTCAAATTTCTTTTTTTCATATCTTACTGATTTCTTTTCTTTCACTATTAGTAGTCAATTTCTCTTTTTACTTTTGTTTTCATTCTACATTCTTCTCATTTACAATTACTGATCACTGTTTATACATTTTTTTAAAAGATTGAAAAGTTACTTTACTTTTACTCAGGTGCAGTTTTCACTAATGGTTCTAAAATGTGAACATAAATCAATATCAATAGAAGATTGAAAGAAAAATGTCATTTTAATACAGAAATTGTTTCATATGTTCCATATTCATTAATTTCAATGTGAAAATAAAATAAGCAAATACACAAAATATTGAAATTTAATGCAAGCACTAAATCACTCCAAGGAGAAAATGAACACAAAAATCAAGTGATAATTATAATCAGTGATAATTTGAATCATTAAATGCTTCCTGGAGGCTTTATTAAAAACTTATAACATAAATATGACTAAAAATAAAGAAAAAAACATCCCAAATCACAAAAAAAAAAATTTAACATCATGTCAGAAAATCTTTTCTGTCTACTATTAATTGTAATGTAAATTTATCTGAAATTAAAAAAAAAAGTATTGCACTAATTGAATGACATTAAAAAGCTTCTGTAATGGGAATGCTATTTTACATTTCAAACCTGATGGTGAAATTTAAAAAAATAGTTACGAAAGCTTTTTACATTCAATATTTTCATAAATGCAATAACTTCTACTATTTTCTGAAGATTGTTATGTAAATTTATTCTTATCAGCTAATTTGATTCAGTTATTGCACAATATCATATTTATATCAAGAGTAATTAAATTTTATACATTTAAAATACTTTTGATCTAAGTTCCCAAAACATAGAAATTTCACTGTTGCAATGTAAAATACTTTTAAATAAAAATATCATTAAAAATATATATATATCATTAATCCTCCCTGAACATTTATCAAGATTTTAAGCTCTCTTCAAATCCTGTTAGTTCAAAAATCCAAAGAAACCCTCTTTTTTATTTTTATCCTATGACCATTAAAAAATCAAGTTAACAAAAATATAAAAGTAAAAAGAACTTAATTTTTCTTCTTTACTATAAATGCAATATATCTTTTTCTAATTTGCATTTTAACATGAGCTACATTTTAGTGTTATTGTTATTCTGAAGTTTGGTTTACATTTTTTTTTGTACTTTATGATCCTGTGTGTTTCCTAATTACCAGATCTTGAACTTGAATGTGAAAGTGAAGCTCCTGGAGGGTCAAATTCTCAACCCGTACGAAAAAACATTGCAATCAAATTAAAACAGTTGAAACCAAAGGCAAAAGGAAGAAAAATTCGCAATAAAAGTGAAAAAACAAGTGACCCTGATGGAATTGACTCTTCTGATGATCAGTGTGAGTATTTTTCAATGGTTTTAACATTAATTGTTGTTATCATTCAAAGATGAGTTCAAGTCAACACTTGGCTTATCAGAAATGTCATTTGAAACATTTCTTACAGTGGAAACAAATGGAGAATTTCATTGAGAAAGCATACTTTACAAGTTGTTAACAAAATATTTCTTTGATCAGGAATCCAACACTTATTTCATTTTGATTTTTCCCTGTAGAAATGTACATAAGAATATATGCCTATCAGGTTTGTAAGTGTTGTGAAAATATTTTTATTTTCTCTTTTATCTGGCTTATTTAAATTGAGAAAAGGCTGAATTTTATAGGATAAACCAAGGCAAAGTAAACACCTCATTGAAATGTGTTAATCTTAACACAAGTTCAAAACTAAAGTATATATTTTTTTTTTTTATAGACACTTTTTCATATCCTTTCAAATTCTCATAAGATCAACAAAAATATGAAAATTATATAACCTAAATAAGAAAATATAAAAGAAAATGAAGAAAACTATTGGTAATGTCACTATATTCTTGTGGTGTCACCCACCACAAGAATATAGCAACATTACCAATAGATGTCTTCATTTTCTTTTATATTTTTTATTTATTGGAAGATGTTTTCCCTATTAAAAAAAGCAAAAAATACATTAACTCTTTTTTATTACCAAACTAATATTTTTTCATTTATCTCTTGCAATTTAATCTCAACTATTTATATTTTTATTAGTACATTTTTTGACTCTCCTTCCAAAATATACATGCTTCAACGTTTTTAAATTTTAAGGTTAATTTGATGTACTTCTAATGAAAAAAATTTACTGGTTTAGTCAGTTATTGCTACATTATTTTTTGTCTTGTTTTTTTTTTTTTTTTCATTTTATTAAATGAAATCATTTCTTACAGTCTAATGAATACACTGCATTATTATCAATACTCATTTCATTAATATGGAAACTACATTTATTATAATTAACTTTTATCCAATCATGATATATTTGTTACAAGAAATCTTTTGAAAATTATTTTCATCTCTCAGTTGTATTTTTATCAGTGCTTTTGACTGATATATTCTCAGTTTTCAAATTTAAAATGCTAATGAGCAGAAATATGAAGCTATTTCATCAGAACTTCAGGCAGCAAACTACAATGACTAGGGCAGTTGGAATAAAGCAGAATGAAGACAGTGGCAGGATATCTTAAGTTTTTGCTGCCAAAATATGTATCAAAAAATGTGTGGAATAACTAGGTGTCACTGACATACATCTATAATAATGTTTGGTACACAAAAGCAGCTTAAGAATGTTCAATAGAAAAAAATTTACTTTCTTTAATCTTTTTGCAAAAATTTTACTCTCTACAGTTTATACTAGATTATAACTTTTCAGTCACTTCTGAAGTTCTCTTTCACAAAAACTTCTAAGTCAAAAACTTTAGTGGATGAAACACCAGAGAAATTCAACACTTAAAATGAAATCACCTTGTAGAGCAATGTTTCGTCTTTAATAATCAATTGTTTTCATATCTCAGTATCCACATAACCCAAAGCGTATGTGAATCAAAATCGGCATACTGCATTAATTTTGTGCTAAACTAATTGTATCCAAAACATCAAAATTTGTATTGCTGACCATTTTAAATCAGACTTGTTTTCATTAATTAAGAAGGTGCTTGTAAATTGGGGGGAAAGGCTTTAAAAATAAACTCGAAAACAAGACAAGAAACTCTGTTTTTGGATAGACTCAAAGTATACTGATAACAAGACAAGGAAAATGAAAGGTAAGGATATTTGCTTTTCTTTTTTTTTTTTTTTTTTTTTCACTCCCCACCCCAGGGTTGATATGCTGATTATGGCTAGAGTAGAAGCCATCTGTTTTTGGTCAAATTAATATTAAGTGATGATATTTTCTTAAGTGTCCAATCAACCAAGGGAGTGTCTGTTGGATGCTTTGGGTATGTGTACTTCATTAAGCCCATCTATGTGATGGGTAATCACAAACTCTGTATGCTACAATTATTCAAGAGAGATAAGGGGAGAATTACAGAGAGCTGTCTGATCTGTCTAGAGTGTGTAGGGGAGAACCCACTAAAACTTTGTGAGTAGAACCCCTATTGTCCCTAATTGATCTGCTGCAGGGGTGTTTGGCTTTTGGAGTGTCTATTTTGCTTCCTTCATATTATCAGGCAGAAGAGAAGTATGAACAATGAGACTTGTTCATAAAAACAGTGAACAAAAGCCAAGGTAATTGGATGGAATTATGGGAAACGGTGCTAGAGAAATTCCCCAAGGCTACCCTAAAAAAAAATATGTCAACATTGTTAAAACCTGTAGAGAAGGTCAGCTTGGAACAATTGAAAAGACACCTAATCAATGTGGAAGGGGAGAACATAATCTGACATCCAGATGGCTTTTGCTGTAGCAACAGCAATATGGAAGTTGCGGGTGTAGGAAGAGCTCAATTGATAGTTTTGACAGATGCACAACAGCTTGCGAGGGGAGTGCCAAAACAGCAGCCACTGCACCACCCTGTCCAGCAGGAAAGATGACAACACCAAATCAAGTTCAGCTGAAGGAAGGAAGAATCAAAACCCATTAAGGAAAAAAGACAGGCTTCCTATTTCAGAGAGAGAAAAGTAGAAAAAAAGAAAGAAATTGTAAATGAGCTTTGAAGACGTTGCATGAAAAAAAGAAAAAAGAAAGAAATTGTGTAAATACAGACTGAAGACAGAAGAAAAAGTAGAAAAGAACATTCGAAAATGTCACATGATAAATAAAACAAAAAAAAATGAACTTTGAAAACACTGCATGGAATACAGGACAACAGGACTTTTTGAAATGCTGCATCAATTAATAGAAAAAGAAAGGATGCATGCTAAGTAGATTGGAAGTTAGTATTGGGATTTAAAATTTTCTTTTATGTCAGTTACGAGTAAATGGCAGGATAAGTAGGGGAGAGATGTGACACTATTAAGAAGGCGCTGGTAAATTGGGAAAAAGACTTTAAAAGAAAAAGAAATGCTGTTTTTTGATAGACTGAAAGTATACTGATAACAAAACAAGAAAAATACTATTTTTTCAATAGACTGCTAATAACAAGAAACGAAAATGAAAGGAAAAGATATTTGTTTTTTCTCTCCCCACCAGGTGGTTAGGATACCAATGACAGCTAGCGTAGAAGCCATCTGTTTTTGGTCAAATTAATATTAAGTGATGGTATTTTCTTAAGTGTCCAATCGACCTCACATGGAAGAAGAGATTATATTTTAACAACCTCAAGTGCCGACGAAAGAACAAGATAAAGCATCATTGAAGAAGTGGGTAATGGGAAGGCCACTTACAAAAGCTAACAGCAAGTCTCTAGCCAAAATTCGGTCAGTTGATAGGACTTGGATTTTAAGACTGACAAGTTTCCAAAAGAAAACAGGAATGGAATTGTAGTTATATTTCTTTTTCATCTGCATAAGACATGATAAAATTTATTAAAACAAAGGAATTGTCTCTTTTTGTCACTTGTTGACCAAAGAGATGGCAAGGGGAAGTGACAGGTGACAAGTCCTGGAGGCAACTGACTCCACAAGGATGCAATAAGAATTCCCCACTGATTGAAATTTTGTATGATAATTAAATTAAGCAATTTAGGCTAGATCACGCCTAGCCTCTAGGAACAGGTTTGATCAGGAGATAAAGAGATAGGTCAAGGCCCAAGTAGAATTTCAAAGAAGGCAGAGGAATTGCCTGCACCTTTCAGGCAATAATGGTGAATGGCACCCACACGAAATGGAAAGAGTCAGGTTGATTGATATTCTGCCACCACCACTCTTCAGGAGGAAGGATCTCCCCAAATTTGGTCAGGCAGTCAATTTCCTACCACCTCATACCCCATGCTGGGTTTGCATGAGTGTCCATAAATATAGATGAATGAGGCAAGAGACGAGAAGAAACAACCAGACAGCTCAAGATGCTGTTTGCAAGGGAGACACATTGCCAGTTGATTCAAGACCTGCTTTGCCAAATCCCATGCAGCTTTTGCAAAAAGAACCTTGACTCTAACCTTGTTCCATACTACCAAATATAGCTGAATGGTCGCCCCCCCCCCCCTGGTCTTTCCTCTATTATTAATCAAAATATTTTTTGATTATTTTATTAAATTATTTAATCCTTTTTAGCATGTTTGAAATTTTGGTTAAAAATCTTGTTTTTCTTGCATCAGTGAGTGGGCCAATGAATAGTATAAGGATATTTAGTAGGGGCGCACCGATTAATTGGCAGGTAATCGGCCACTTTGCTGATTAATCGGTAATCGGTCAATTTGCCGGTTAATCGGCCAATTAATTACTTTTCTCTTTCCTATTAAATTTAAACCATTTAATCAATGCCAAGTGACTCATCAGATAGCTTTGACACATTAACACAGTAACTGCCAATTTAACTTGACATTTGTTAAGTGTCTAGCTGCTATTATGGCTTTTTGCCTTTTTTTTTGCTTTATTAAATGAAATTACAAAGTACAATTTCCAATTCTTAAATGAATATAATTAAACAACTAGATAAGAAAAAAAAGAAATTACAAACAAACAACAAAGTCCAAATTCCAATTCTTAAGTGAATAACTATAAGCTGAAGTTCTGCTTCCACTGGAGCATGCTGCGGTGGTTACCTCTGCTCTGCACCTGCTGCTGCTCTACTTCCACTTCTATTCTTGCTGCCTGCCTCCTCTGTTCTCATAGTCTCATTAGTATTTAAAGTTGAATACTCTTAAGTTGTAATGTAAAAACATTAGAGTTTCTCCATTCTCAGGACACAGCCTGTTCCTTGTAGGTTCATACACATTACCACCTGTACTAAAGAGCCTCTCACTCTCCACGAATGAAGGTGGTGCGCTTAAATACTTTGAAGCCAGTTTACTCAGCAGTGGTAAGGTCTCCTGTGTCTTTTTCCACCACTGAAATGGATCATCACCTCTTGCAAGTAGTGGTAAAGCTACATAATGATCAAGTTCTTTTGTCCACTTATGAATAAGGGATTTACTCCTTTTGAGTTTAGATTGTGCTTCTTGTATTTCTATTGTACTTGCAGTTGCAGTCTCCAGGTTTAACTCAGCCTCTACCTGCTCTAAGTTTGGATTTGTTACTGTAGGCTTATTTGAAGCGAATTCATCAAACAGGCTTGAAAGAGATACAGTTTTACTTTCACTTTGATCTTCTTGACCCTCAGCAGGGCTTGAAGAAGTGTATCCTGATTTTGCTTCATTATCATCAGTAGAAAGTAGATGTAGAATCCAATTCTTAATGGTGTTTTCCATATCATTTTTTTAAATTTAAGTTTGAATTTTGGATCTACGAAAGTAGACACACACAAGTTTTTATCATTTAGATAGGATGAAAATCTTGTTTCCATTGAGTCACTGAATTGTTCAACAGTGGTAAAAAGGATTCCACTAAAGTCAGAAATATCAGAATTAGATTGGACAGCTTTTGACCTCAGAGCTAAAATTGTAGGTATTATCATTGATATGGTTGAAGTTCTGTTACTTGCTTCTTTGGTGATTTCTTCAAATGGACTCAGTAACTGGACAATTTTTTGAACAAGTCCCCATTGGTAAGTTGTTATGGTAGGAATCTTATTATCAACAGCATACATTACAAGAGCTTTGCGTTGTTCTAAATTTCTTTTCAGCATATAATATGTTGAATTCCACCGTGTGGTCACATCTTGAATGAGTTTGTTTTTCCAAATTAAGCTGATCCTGTATTTCTAATTGCTAATGAAGAGCGATTAAAGTGAGAGACTATATTTCTGTTAGTTGTAATGATTGTCTTCACAGCCTGTTGGGAAAATAATGAGTCATTTATTGAGAGTTGTAATGTATGTATGAAGCATGATAGTGACTCTAGACCACATTCCCTGACACCAGCAACCATATTTGCTCCTGAATCCCACAAGACTAAGAAAACTCTGTTGAAGATTTTATACTCATCCAGAACATTATTCTTGCACCTGTGGAATGGAACAGCTCTAAGCACAGCTCAGTCATTTGAAAGCCAATGACCTGTCAAACTCAGAAAGGGAGCATTATTTGTAGTAGCTGTCCAAATGTCTGTAGTCAAAGAAATGCTGCTAATTTCATCAAGAGACAATTGAATTTTTGTTTTTACTTTGGTAAATATATCTGAAATTATTTTTTCAGTGAAGTACTTTTTTGGTGGAATACTGTAATTTGGACAAAGTTTTGCAATAAGCCTATTAAATCCAGTGTCAGATGTTACAGAATATGGCTGAATATCAACAGCAATCATTTCTCCTATCAGATAATGGATCTCTTGTGATCTGTGGTCATTAATACTCCAAATTTTCTTCTTGGCCAATATTGATTCTATAATAGTTTGGTGTTTCGCTGGAGGCCCGTACTTGCTGCCACTTGTTCCTGGAATGTCTGTTCCTGAACATTCATTGTGTTTACTTTTCTTATCTGCAACTTTTGCTTCTTCTGGATGAACTTTTCTAAGATGGTTTAACATATTAGTCGTAAAAGTTTTTGCTGATTTGCCACCCCTTGATATGATGGCTTGACATAACTTGCAGACAGATGTATTCTTATTCTTGGGATTGACATCAATTACTTATGCATGTATTGGCATTTATGTATACACTTGTAAATCTCTATAAAATCGTTTTCAAAAAGTTTATAGATTTAGGTCCATAAACAGCTTTCATTATATAAGCTGTCTTAACAATAATTAAAATACATAAATGGAGTTAATAGTTTGTGTCAAGGATTGCAAATGAGTGTTTTCAGTTAAAAGATTAAAAAGTGAATCATTATTTTAAAATAGAATTTTGAAGAATTTATAATGTTCTGAATAAAATAAAAAAATTAATAAATGATATAGCTTCAAAACAAAAAGTAACATAACTATGATCTATAAAAATCTGTATGATGTCGATATCATTTCAGCATTTACCAACCTCCTCATGTAGGTAGAATATAACACACAGTCTTGTCGTTTAATGTAGAGTGATCATATACATATATATAGGCATTGCCCAGACTCTGCGACCACTGTTATACTATCATTGGTATCTACTAACCTCCCTCCACCTTTAGTACAATGAGAAAGATGCTACCACAGTGTTGGAATCCCCACAATCAATCATAGCCTAATGAGGAGGAGAACAGATACTACATTTTCATCCCTGTCAAAAAGTTATTAATTAACATATGTCACTGTCATATCATCCTTTTGCTATGTAAACAGTATCTTTTCAGGAAATTTAAACTTCATAACAAAAGTGAAGGCAATGCTACTATTAAACAATATTTTGCAATTTCATTTAAAGGTTCACTGAAGAAAATTTAACAGTAATAATTTAAATAAAGAGAATAAAAAAATTGAATATCATCATCGGCTTTATCTCATATCCAAGAATTTGACTTCTTTGCTGATCACTTCTTTTATGATGATGGCATTGATCAATTAAGTAGACCAATTCTTGATTGGAAGAACCAATGGCCTTGACTGCATGGTATTGTTGGTCTACCAACATTACCATGCAGCCAAGGCCATTGGCTCTTCCAAGACGTTTTTTTCTTGTCGTTTGACTTCTTTTTCTCTTCTGGTGGCTTCAAAGTTTTTGATTCTGGTGGTGATGGAACACCATCACTTGGTACAATATTGGGCTTGTATTTCAAATGATTTAGGCTCAAGTCCAGTGGCTTTCAGTGTTGTTTTGAGTTGGTCCTATGTCTTCATAGTGGGCAACCCATGGTCTTTATCCTGAAATGAAAACACTGAATATGACTTGTTGTGGAATTCTTGACTCTTCCATTTTTGCTTCTTGTCATAAACCATCAAAGACTGTGTTTCATGTTCAATAATTCACTGCTTTGACTGTTAGCTTTTTCCAGGACTTTGGTGTTGGTTACAGTATTTCCATTTGATACTCAAGATTAAATGAAGTTATTGCTGGTGAAAGTGTACTAATTTTTGGGTGTTGCAATGATATAGTTCAGGTTTCACAGTTATATAGCAAAGTGAAAATGATGACAGCATTATAGACCATAACTTTTGTTGTTAAGTTCAGATCTTTGTTGTTGAAGATGCGTTTGGGTAGTTTCTGAGATGCACTTGTTTGATAAAAGGCTGCCTAGATATGAAAAATGCTCTACTTGTTCAAGCGGTGTATCACAGATGATAATATCAAAATAGTATTTGCTGCTGGTTGTGCAAGGTTCTTGGTTTCCTTGATGTGTACTGTAGTTGGCCTTAATATGGTAGACCATAGCAAATTTGTTCACAGACTGTTCTTTTGAATGATAGAAGGCAGCATTGTCATCAACATATTGAAGTTCTGAGATGTGTTGTGTAAGTGTTAGATGTTTCTATCAAAGTCTATTAAGGTTGAAAAGTCCTTCATCATATTGATATATCTGATGTCAACTCCTGGATTGTCTAGAGTTACACTATTTACATTATTCGGACTGTTGATCTCATCTTGGCCGCCATATTTGTTACATTTCAGCCATTGTACGCTCCGGCCTTCTTCAGGTGATTGGAATATTGAACTGAACCCTTTATTTTGCTCACTGGGGTAGACTGTTCTAGTTCCACATGCCATATTTAATGGATATCAGTTATCAATGATCTCCTTTTAATTCCCCTCTCCAAGTTCTCCACTGCCTTAACCGGGTACTGAACTCACACTCTTTGGGTCCTGTCACTGGATCTAACTGCCTTTATCCACTGTGCCATGTGTCCTTGTAAATAGTGTACATAATACTTCATCTCAGAAATATAGACAGATACTCTCTAGAGTTAGTTTGTAAAGCATTGCAGCTATATACAAGAAGAATGCCAAGTCACATCCTTATTTTAGTCCACACATGATTGTAAATTTTTTTGACAGCATGTTTTGGTGGAATACATGTCCAGACATATTGTCATGCATTGCTTGAATCAGAGATAAAGTGGTCAGGACATCCAAAACAATGAAGAACTTTTTACATAGTAGCCCTTGGAACACTATCAAAGGCTTTTTCTAAGCCATAGAAAACAAGGAAAAGGGTTTGTTTTTTTTTTTTGTTTTTTTTACCTGCTTTTCTCCTGAAGTTGCTTCACACAAAAAATCACATCAATTGTACCATGAGAGGCACAGAATATACATTGAAATTCTGGTAGGATCTTTTTGGCAATGATTTTGGCCAATTTAAAAGAATCCTGGCAAAGACTTTTCCAGTGATGGAGAGTAATTATATTCTTCTATAGTTCCTACAGGCTTTTCAGTCACCTTTTTTAGAGATCGTTATGATGACTTCATCATTTAGTTCTTTTGTTGGGATTCCCACATCTTCAGAATGAGGGTAAAAATGCAAGTTTGTAAGGATAAAACTTCATGTTTGATCAGCTCAGAAGGGATGTCGTCTGCGCCTGAAGACTTCCTTGTTATCCTATGCTTCATATCTAACACGTTCGCCCAGGCCCCTCAACCTCCGACGTCTTACTCTTGGGGTTGAGGTGTCTACTGGGTCCTAACTGAACTTAATGGAGTGGCCATAGGTCCCCTGAGCATCCATAGATTATTTGACCGGTCCGCTGGTTTAATCCTGCTTCCTGTCAATTTGTTTGATCCAGGAAACAAGTGATGCCCGTCCATTCACGGTTGACTGAAGATGTAGACATGGCTGGGGAGTCTGCACTAAGAAATTTAGAATGCAGCAAAAGGAAAATTAATATCTGCAGAAAGCCAGACAAACATCAATTCAATGGTTGAATTGTTGATTTCTTTTATGTAGCAGAAAAGAATAGTAGAGAAGAGAAATTGGTTACAGAAAAGAAAAGTAAAAAAGAAAAGCTCATACACTGGATTCTAGACACAGAGAGAGTGTGTATGTGATTATCTTGTTGTTAAATTTTCTCAGAACAATATATGACTCTTACGATGGGGGGATAAAGATTTCTGTGCAGGGCTTAAAGTTATATCTCCCAATGCTTGCCTGGGCCATTTCTCTCTTGTAGAATTTTCTCCCATCGGTCTTTTTCAGCATAACTACGCATTTATATAGATCAACCTGGCTGGTTATAACTGACCATTGGCTCTACTACTTTGCACACAATTATCACGGGGTTCTGGCTGCTTCAACCAAAATCATGTGAATTCCAAAGTTACTGCTAGCTTACTCAGCTCTATTTCAATTTTAAATCAATAAAAATTATTTCAACCATTTCCATTGTCTACTGATGACCCAGATTCAATGGGTACAACTTCTGCCCTAGATCATATTTCCCCATCAGTAAACAAAATGCTCTGATTTAATTTCACTATTCAGATCTACTCCAATTTCACTAAAAAAAAAAAAAAAGATACATGTGTGTGTGTTTCCCAGACTCTCTCTCTCTCACATTTCCTCCTCTACCCATCTGTAATTTAATAGTAAATGACACACGAGCTTTCATATCAACAAAATATAAGAAAACCCAGTCCAACATGCTTCTTACTAGGGGCTACTTAAACATACGTCTCTTCCAACATGCAAAGGTAGAGTCCTCAGTTTTTCTTAGGGCTCATTATGTTCATTTACATTTTCATTGTCCTTACGATACATATGTACATGCACCTTTCGGTTAAAGTTCACTATTTTGGTGATCTCATGCAAAAATTCAGCGTACGTATCCTATCTAACTCTGACTTCAACCATCCAAGATCAATCTTATTGATTGGCTTTAACAACACCGGCATCTTTTCTAGTGACATCTTAGGAATCTCTCTTACAATGGGTTCCCACAATCACATCCATCCACTAGTATTCGTTCCTACCAGCTCTAACAAAGCCTCATTCTCTTCAAACTTCTCTTCTGCTTGGTAGTAGGGAGGTAAAGAGATAGATGGACCATGAGCTCCACA
The DNA here is from genome assembly GCA_903632075.3 of Acanthosepion pharaonis. NCBI lineage: Eukaryota > Metazoa > Mollusca > Cephalopoda > Sepiida > Sepiidae > Acanthosepion > Acanthosepion pharaonis. The sequence continues at coordinate 20,559 of CAHIKZ030005409.1, read as the reverse complement.
ACCAATGGGTAGCTCTACAAAAAACAAAGGGGGAATAACTCTTATTGTAGTGGTGGGCTTCCCTTCACACACCTTAGATAATTTGATCTCTTCTTGTGTGGCCACCGCCCAAATTCCGTCAGAAACACTGGTTGCTTTAGGTAACATTACACTAGCCAATACCTTTACCTGACAATGATCTCTAATTCACTTATTTTTCTTAAATAAATCTAGTACACACAGATTATGACTACCTGTCACGTAAATTGAACTTACAGACTCACAGGTACCTAAGGCATCATTCTTGCATTTTTCTGCTTTTCCCTTTGTTAATAGCATAAACTCTGTCCTGGCTAGGTTTAGGGCAACAAATTCTGTCTCTACCTTCTACCTAGCCATCGCTCCTATCTTCAGCCTTAGTTTTGGATAGGGAAGGGGAAGATTTATCACCTGATAAATTTCAAAGGTACTATCTCTGTCCAGTAAGGGAACCGACACTAGCACTAGCAATTTATCATCTTCCAACAAGGTAGTACATCCCAAGGCACTATAGTACCTCCATAACTGCTGGGTGGGGTCTACAGGTAATCTAAGGTGATGGGGTAGTTTGGCTTGTATCTCCAGTAGTACTTCCGTTAATCGTTCTGGGGTTATTATACTCGGAGACAGGTGTCCCAGCGACAGCATGTCTAATTGTGCTCTCACATGCTCTAACAACACCGTTAAAGAGTGACTTGTTTGATGTTCCTTACTCATTATAGCTAATAATTAAAAATACCTTTGCAAAAACCCCTCTAATTTCTGTAATTCGGTTGTTACAGATGTGGTTACATTTATCACTTCTTTTCTAAAAACCTGTAGGTGAGAAATCAACCAATTGATACTCCCTCTATTCTTAGCCAATTCCAGCCGAGTAACATTGAGTATAGATACGCTCTCTCTCTAACCAAGTGAGCCATTGCTTGTTATCTCTGTTCTACCACCATTAATTTCCTGTTAATTACTCTCATTTTGCCATCGGAGACTGTACCAAACAACATGCTTAATGCCTTTCCCATTATAGGTAATACTGCCCTCTTTTTGCCTGGTCCGTAACAACTTTATTCCTTTCAAATAGTAACTCATATCCTTCCATTGTCTCTCAAGTATTAGGGATTCCTGAGCTAAAGGGTATAATATACGGTGGTATTCCGGCGTCTGTAAATATTCTCCAGTGACTTGTGTCCTGGCTGTATCTAGTTTGTCCACTTCTGACCCAGTAACTTCTCATACGGCTGCAGGTCTATCACCAAAGTTATCAACCACTTTGATCTAGTTATAATCACTTTGCTAGTCTTCTTAACTACAGTATTCTCACTGTGTTCCCAGGTATTAGCTACCACAACTAGCATCGTTAGTACCACGAGCCTCCTCTCGTCCATGTCTGCGATGGAGACGGAGAGAAAAATTTGTCTTACTCAATCATTCTCTTATTGTTTTTATCGAGTGGTTACATCTTAGAGCGATACCTCAAGCACTGACCCATACCACCACCAGTGCTGTGCATGAATGGGGCCCGTCCACACAGTTCACCAGCACCGATGATAAATGCACAATTAGTCCCAGACCGTCACTCATTCACCACAGCCACTGTTCTGATTTCATGTAATCTTTGGGCTCGGGCTGCACCACCCCCTTTAATTGCCGTTTTAATGGTAATTCCTCATTAACACTAGGTGCTTTTTCAGCCCGCAATTTACTCTGCACTTGAACTAACAGAATTTCATCCCCTTCTTCCCATTCACTCAGTTCTTCTTCCTCCCTAAGGTTAGGCTCAATCCCTGTTTCCTCAGAATGTCCCGCTGGGGGCTGATTTACCTCCCTCAGCCTTCAAAGGGTTGTTGGGCTAATTTCAATCTCTTCACTCCCTTCACTTTCCCTCTCAGTCTCTAACCCTTCAGGTTCTACCAACGTAGTTTCCCTCAGCCTTTTCTGTTAAGTTTTTGTTTCAGCTCCTTTCCATTCTCCTATTTCAGCTAGCTTTTATCATTTGCATGCACTCTCTTTACCTGTCCAGTCAATTGGTCCCAGATCACAAAGGAAACCGGACCCATCTGCTCCACGATCCTATAGTATAGACTCCATCTCTGGTCCAATTTACCTTCTCTCATGTGTATTTTATAATACACTGGATCACCTATCTGGAAGGAAACTTCTTCTCTATTTTTATTTACCCTAGCGTTTCACCTTTTCTGGGCTCTTTGTATCCTCCTCCTCACCTGCGTAAACTATTTGGTGATGATCCTCTCCTAAATACTTCCTCCTAGGTCATAACAGATTGTCCATAGGTAAGACTACATCCCTGCCATATATCAAGTAATAAGGGGAAAATTTTGTTGTCTCGTTCATCGAGAATCTCACAACTGCTAACACTTGGGTTACGGATAAATCCCAATTTTCCCTATTATCCTCTGTTTAGCTAACACATCAGTGAGGGTCTTATGAAATCTTTCTACCTTAGCGTTACTTTGGGGGTGATATGGGGAGGTGGTTATGTGCTGTATGTTTAATTCTCCCAATGTCTCTCTCATAATCTGATTTACGTTCTCCGATCCATTATCAGTAACCAACTGTTCGGGGGCCCCATACCTAGGGAATATTTCATTCAGTATTATATCTGACACCGTTCGTGCCTTCTTATCTCGTGTGGCAAATGCCTCAGGCTAATTCGTCAGCCAGTCCACAAAACTCGCTATGTAAAGATTACCTCTATTTGTTTCTCTATAGGGCCCAGAAATATCCATGCTTACTTTCTGAAATGGATAATTCGGAACATCCGTTTCTAATACTGGGGCAACCCTACTCCTTCGACTCTGTGCATGTTACACATTTTTTTTACATGTTTCACAACATCATTAAACAACTTAGGCCAGTACTAATTTCTCATCATTAATCCATACGTCTTCCCAGGTGTCCTAACCTCCTATGGCACTGGTCTAGAATTTCAGCTCTCAACTTCTCAGGTATCACCATTTTTAAACTTACTTCCTCACCTCTTCCTGAAAGGTAATACAACACTCTATCGTGCACCATATATTTGGAGGTACACCCTGCCTCTACCCTGGACCTGATAGTTGCTATCTTGCTATCCTCTTGGCTTTGCCTAATAATATCTCTCCAGTGGGGGTCGGAAACAATCTCCATTTCACTGGTTTCCTGATCTTCCCAACTAAGTCTCTCCTTCTATGCCTGTGAATTGATCACATTAATTTGAAATGCTTTATTATCCACACCCGGCTTTAAACTGACAGATTCGGTCTCTAATTGCCTTGGAATCCTTGATAACAGGTCAGCACAGGTATTATCCTTCCCTGCCAAATATTCTATTCTGCAGTTATACCCACTTAACTTCAATGCCCACTGTTGTATCTTCTTATTCGTCCACTCTGCCTCTAACAAATATTTGAGGGGTTTGTGGTGTGTTTTAATGGTAAACACAGCCCCACTCAAATAATAATCTAATTTCTGCACAGCATACACCTCTTTTTCTATTACTGGCCATCTTTGCTGAGTCTTGTAGAGCCGATGAGACAGAAAATAAATCAGCACTTCCTCAGGCACACCTGGTACTGGTCCATCCTTATCGGGACATGGTTGTGTAAGAACTGCCCCGATGCACTTATCGCTAGCATCAGTGTACAGCACCATATGCTTACTCAGGTCTGGGTAGGCCAACAGGGATACAGCTGTCAGCTGGTCCTTTAGAGCCTCAAATGCACTCTGACAATCCTCGGTCCACTTAAACCTAGCATGCTTCTTAGAGCTATTAGAGGGCCTGCTAGCCGACTAAATGCTAGTATGAACCTCCAATAATATCCGATGGCTCTAATAAATCCCCTAATCTCTCTTACAGTCTTCGGTGCGGGCATGGTTCTTATAACCTCTACTTTGTCTAAATCCATTTTTATTCCTTCTTTGTTTATGATAAACCCTAAGTACTTTGTCTCTTCTTTCATAAACTGACACTTTGATAATTTTAACTTTAATCCATGTTCTCTTAACCTATCGAACACCTTCTGCAGATATTCAAAATGCTCCTTCGGTGATTTTGAAAACGTCATGATGTCATCTAGATACGCCATGGCAAATGCCTCAGTGCCATTCAGTACGATGGACATTAACTGACTAAATACACCCAGGGCGTTTGCTAACCCAAACAGCATAACTCTAAAATTGAAGAGACTCATGTGGCCGGTAAAAGCGGTCTTTTCCTGATCCTCTTTGCTAAGTGCTACTTGCCAATATCCCAACCTCAAATCCAAGATGGAAAAACACTTAGACTCTCCTAAAAGAGCTAGAATATCATCAATCAAGGGGAGGGGCACTGCCGGCAGTTTTGTAATGGCATTTAACTGACAAAAATTCACACAAATCCTATGCCCTCCATCCTTCTTTTCAACAATCACTATTGGAAAACTCCAGGGAGATTTGGATCTTTCGATTATCCCTGATTCCATCATTTCATTCACAGTGTCCTCTACTAATTTTCTTTTGTGTATTGGGGTCCTATACGGTCTTAACTTAATATGTAGGTGATTACCCATGTCTATCTTCATTTCAACTGTCTCTGTCTGTCCCAGCTCCTTATCTGTAATGGCTATTACCTCCCGATAACCATTCAGCAACCCCCCTCAATTTCCTCCTATAATGCTCAGGAGCTGTTATATCTTCATCCCTTATTTCATCGCTACCTGTCTTATTCCCATGCCTATTCTCATTCCACACTCTCACCTGTTCGACTTCTCTCACTGGGCACGCCTGTGCCAGCTCCTCTCCCTGCTTTATTTTAATAGTTTTATTGGCAGTATTGGTTAACAGTAAGGGAACAGTTCCCAACCTCTTCACCAACGAATCACACATGGTTATTTCCCCTTCACTATTATCATACCTATCCGTAGGGACCACTTGGTACAGGTCACTGTTCAGCACTCCTTCTGTGCACTTCCCAGATACAGTAGTCCTAGGGGGAAGCTTTATATCTGTCTGGGCCACCACTAGCAATTGTTCATAATTATCCTCTCCCAACAGTATCCCTACCCTGTCCAATGTTAGGGTGGCAGGGTCAAAACGGATCTGTGCCTTATTCTGCCTAAGCCAGTCACTCCCCAAAATTAGCTCACCACACAAGTCAGGTGCCACATTAACCTTAAGTTTACCTCTGGTTCTTGCCAACTGGAAAGGTAACCACGTCATACCCTCTATCCTCATCCTGCTACTATCAGCCTGACTTATCAGTAGATCGATGGGACTAAGCTTCGTTTTCAGTCCCAACTGTTTTAAAAACCTTGGAGCTAACTAGTGACACTGAAGCTCCAGTATTGACAAGGGCCTTCACCTTCTTGTCTCCCAGCAACACATTGCAGGTGAAGTCTGGCCCTTCCTTCAGCAAACGGTATACCTGTGCCTTTCTCCTTCCCATATGTTCTGTCCCTTCTTCCCGCTTTCATCACTACCTTGGTGCCCCGGGGGTTCCTACCTACACCCCCTCTTATTCTATCCCAGAGTCGTTCGCTGGTCTGAGCCGCCTCTATGGCTGCAGCCAGGCTGACTGCTCACCCCTTCAGAACGTCGCCCCTCAGATCCCTGTCACTCAGCGCGTTCACATACACATCGGCCAACAAGGCCTGAATAGGACCACTGTCTTGAGTTGCCAACTCCGGAAAAGCTAACGCCACTAGCCTCACGATTCTTTCCCCCAATTCCTCATTAGTCTCTCCTTCTTGTTGCTGTAGCCGGAATAATTTCCTGACTGCCTCAATGGCCGTATGCTCACTTGCATATTGCCACACCAGAGCAGATTTAAGCTCGGTCCACGTCAGGGCTGGGTTTTCTTTTTCCTCCTATGAACTTGGACACATGCCCCGCTGCAGTGTCATAAGCTACGAGCACTATTTCTTGATTTGAAAGGCCATAGATCACCTGCTTCTTCTGAATGAACAGAATCCATTCGTGTACATTCGCAGGGTTTCCTTTATAAGTAGGTAGCTTCATGGTACCTATCAGCCTCCTGAAACCCATCAATATTTCGGGGACTCCCACTTCCTCAAGGTCATCTGTGGTGTCTGATCCTGTTACACTCATCCTAACGTTTTGTCAATTACCACTTTCCTACGAGAAGAGAGACCAACAACAGAATGAAATGAAAAATTATTAACACAGTGGTGGCTCTTCAACTGCGTACAAAGTCAACAAAGTCAAAACAAGGTCAACAATATTACTGGCAGATCTAAGTGCAATAAGCGAACAAAGGAAACCAAAAAGTGACTTACCTGAGGTCCACTGTTCCGTGTCTTGTTTCTTTTTCCTCCTTCTTTTGCTTCCTTCTCTTTTCCTACATATTTCTCTTTCAGACCAATATAGTCCGAAGACTAGAGTCCTTTCTGGTCTTACTTGGTCCCAACTGGACAAAACAAATGCAACCTTCTCTCCTCTTTCAGATGGCCATGGCAATTCCCACAGGTCTATCCTGGTCACAGGCACCAGTCTGACACTTTCGCCCTGGCCCCTCAACCTCCGGCGTCTTACTCTCGAGGTTGAGGTGTCTACTCAGTCCTAACCGAACTTAAGGGAGTGGCCATGGGTCCCCTGAGCATCTGTAGATTATTCAATTGGTCCGCTGGTTTAATCCTGCTTCCTGCCCACATTGTGATTTGTTTGATCGAGAAAGCCGAAGTGATGTCCGTCCATTCACGGTTGACTGAAGATGTAGACACGGCTGGGGAGTCTGCACTAAGAAATTTAGAATGCAGCAAAAAGAAAATTGATATCTGCAGAAAGCCGGACAAACATCAATTCAATGGTTGAATTGTTAATGTCTTTTATAAAGCAGAAAAGAATAGTAGAGAAGAGAAACGGGTTACAGAAAAGAAAAGTAAAAAAGAAAAGCTAATACACTGGATTCTAGACACAGAGTGTGTATGTGATTATCTTGTTAAATTTTCTCAGAACGATATATGACTCTTATGGTGGGGGGATAAAGATTTCTGTGCAGGGCTTAGTTATAGTGGCGTTCCCTCTCACCAATTCTCTCTTCTCTCTTCAAGAATTTTCTCCTGTCTGTCTTTTTCAGCATAACTACACGTTTATATAGATCAACCCGGCTGGTTATAACTGACCCTCGGCCCTACTACTTCGCACGTGATTATCACTGGGTTCTGGCTGCTTCAACCAAAATAATGTGAATTCCAAAGTTACTGCTAGCTTACTCAGCTCTATTTCAATTTTAAATCAATAAAAATTATTTCAACCATTTCCATTGTCTACTGATGACCCAGATTCAATGGGTACAACTTCTGCCCTAGATCATATTTCCCCATCAGTAAACAAAATGCTCTGATTTAATTTTGCTATTCAAATCTACTCCAATTTCACTAAAAAAAAAAAAAAAAAAATATACGTGTGTGTGTGTTTCCCAGACTCTCTCTCACACATAGCTTACTTGAATTCTTGAAAAGTAAGCCTCATATTCAGCCATAGCTAAGGATGATATTTTGGGATGTTTCTCAGGAAGTTCTCAGCTTTAGTTGACTTTCTATTTAGGACAGTGAGAAAATGTTCCTTCCAACAGAGGAGTATGCCTTGTGGATCAGTCAGCTGCTAGAAGGCATCTAATTGATGTTCATATTGGTTGAAATAGTTGTTTTATTCCAGCATAGAAATTTCTGAGATCATATGCATCTGCAGAGCCCTGAAATTCAACTGCTTTTTTTTTGCCACCAAATGTTCTGTAGTTCTTTTAGTTTTGTTTGACATTCCAGTTTTAGCTTCTGGAAATGCTTCCTTTTGAAACTGGATCTTCGATCTTGTTCATGAGTCAGATGAGCATTCTTTTTTTGCCTCAATAAGGTTGTTGATTTCAATATTGTTTTCATCAAACCAGTTCTGATTTTTGGAATTGGGGTATCTGATGACTATATCACAAATGTTTCATCAACAGATTGGTGCTATGAATAGTCAAAATTGCCCTTGTGCCATGTCTTAACTATTTTGTTCTTGAGTACACAATTTTTCTCATTTTTAGGCCTAAGCATTCTTAGACCTAATGATTATTAATTCCATTAGTATTATATTTCTTTTAATTCAAGTCTACAAAATGACATATCTATAATGATTTTTTTACTAGTGTGAAACCTGCATCTTCAGTCATACACTGTTGAAATTGTCTTCACATCCAATAACACTAGATGTTAGTCACTGAATTGACTGCCACTTGAGATTTACTACATCATTTTTTTATAAAAAATTTTTTAAGTAAATTTTAAAGGATTCTTCCTTTAAAATTTACTTAAAAAATTTTGTGGTTTTAAAAATTTGTTTTTTTTTTGTTTTTTTTTTGTTTTTTTTAATACCTAAAAGCAACATCTGAGACAAAAGTGATTCAAGCATGTGTGATTGGACAAAATAGAATAAGTAATTTATACAGTTTTAACATCCACCATTAAACAATCCAAACAATGTAAATAGTTACAGTACCTCATCTAAGAAATTTCGACAGATGTGTAATATTCATTGATAAAAGAAGTTAGATTTTAATTGGGCTTCAATTGGCGATGTTCATTCAATCAGTTGGCAGTACAATTTTTGATGCATCAGACTTAGTGGTTTTTGCACAGAATGAATGCTTCTTCTTCTCTTTTTGGTTTGCATATGACACAAAGATATGAACCCAACTAATTATTAAAGAGGAGACATTGTTCTACAAGGTGTAATTTTTATTATTTTATTTTATTTTATTTTTTTTTTTTATTTTTTTTAAGTGTTGAATTTCACTGGTATTTCATCCACTAAAGTTTTCAACTTAGAAATTTTTATGAAAGACAACTTCATTTGGTTAGCACACCAAATTGATGAGCATCCTTTTTTTTTCTTTAAAATGGGACTATTTTGATATGTATTGACAGACACAAATTGAAGCACAAGTTTTAAGAACTCAACCATGAAATTGTCAACTTTGAAAATGTAAAAAAACACTGACCATCATTAAAATAGTGACATAATTTAGAGACATGGAATAAAAACTAATTATTACATATGAGAAAGAATTGCATCTTGATAAAGAGAAAAGGATTAAATTTTATTTACGTACTAATTTTTATCAAGATAAAAAATGAGATATCAGCAGTTGAAATGGAAGGTTATTTTACTATTTTGACATGTTTTCACACTGTAAAATAGTGCACTTTGAAATACCTATTTTGAGAAACAATTTTCATCATTCTCAAAATATCAGATATTGTCTTTCCCCCTCCCCACTTTGTTTTTGTCTTAATTAGAACCAGGTGGATCATCATGTAATGCAAAAGACCCACTGGGTTGCTATTTACAAGTGAGATGCAGGTGGCATCCCAGATGAGTTTTCTGTATGTCTTTTTCTAAATTGAAGCATAAGGCAGTTTTTATCAAGGAAATTACTTCCAGGTTTCTTCTGCAATCTGGGTGCATTATGCAGTTACTCTTGGTAAACAACTCTTCTTCAGAATTAATTGACTAAACAAATTTTGCTATTCTTTTTTTACTGTTGTTTTCTTCTATATATACAGCCTCTTAATTTTCTACATTGCTCTAAATATTTAGTAAGCTTAATTTAGTCAACTTAACGGTCAAGTTAGGTGAAATGGAAGTACAAAGATTGAGTTGTGCTACTCTTTTAAGTAAGGTTTGCATGCCTGCCTTGAAAATCATCATTTAAAAGCCTGGTTTTTAGCTTAACCCTTAGCCAAATGGTGTCAATGGTGAAATTCTTATCCACCAAGTTAATAAAATTCCTGGTAATTTTTTTATTTTATCTTTGTAAAGACGTATAAAATATATTGTATCTCGGATTGTTAGACAGTTTAGTTTTGCCTAATTTTTAGAAAATTAATCAAAGGATTTACAGAAATATTTGTACTAAATGCAAGATATTTCATATATGTACAACTTAATTAGACTACATATCACTCTTACAATGTAACAACAGTTTTGAATTTTATAGACAGCCTGCTGAAACTGCAAGAAACATTATTACATACTTAGAAATTATAATTTCAGAATGTGCAGTTTATAAAGACATTTGTTTCAAATGAAAATAAAAAATGGTAATGACAAGAGAAGTTAGAAAAACATTAATGACATATGCTCCATGTTCTGAAACTAGTTTTATAAGTTGCTCATCAATTGCTTTTGTAGGCTGTTGTATTTTTACATATGAAAATGAAAATTCTGCACAGAATCCAGAGTTCATCTTTGCTGGTAAATTGCTGTTTGTCAATGTAAGCCTTCCTCTTCAGAATTTTCACAAGTTTTCAATAAGCATATCAGCTAGCCACTTCATGTCTGAAACTTGTTCAATTATTCATAAGTTGTCTGTATGTGATGAAAATTGTTCAATATAAAAATTATCTTTCTGAAACTTGCAAATAGCTATTAATTTGAGCCTTTGAAATTCAGGACATTTCATACAAATATCTACCATTTGTTTCCATCTGTGATTTCAACATAATTGGACAGATATTCAGCAAAATAATACTGTATATTCTAAAAGTATTTCATATATCGATAAACCCTGAAGTGGCCATTAATGTAAGAAGTAGTAGAAATTAACTGATGTGTATTCAAAGGATGGTGAGAGAAAAATGTTCTATAATTATATAACACCATAGAATGATTCTTAAATAACTGGTACTTGAATTGCACTAGGTTATATTATTATTAGTGTAGGTTAATGGAATTGTTTGCACTTATGCCATTTTTGTTTTCTTTTCACTGTTTTGGAATGATAGTTCCTATTTCATTTAATAACATGACACAAGCTTTCCAGGTTGCTTGATTCAACTATGTAATGCATAAATTTTATACAAAACCTGAATGTCTATGCAAAACAGTATAGATTTATTTGTTATCTATGAATGGCTGCTGAAATGTTCTCAGCACAAGCCACTTACCAAAATTAATTGAATTAATAATTTTTGCAATATTATTGTTTAAAAGAAATGGTTTGATTGAAAACCTAAAGTTTCATTATTGAAATTTGGTTATCCTTACTAATTTCATTCTACTCTCTCCAACAGATCTTAATGCTAGCTGTGACAGTTCTGTCTCTAAGAACATGAGTCCCTCAGACTCTATATTTCCTTGTCAGCCTCTTCTTTGGAGCCATAAGGTATGTACTTTTTTTCCTTTCTTGATCCTATCTCAAAAACTTCTTTGAGAAATTGAGTGTACCAAAATAACTGGTACTTCTGGAATGCTTTTTCTCTTTCACATTTCTTGTCACAGTTCTTTGAGCATATTTAGAATTAAAAATTTAAGTATTTACATTTGTGTCTTGTTGGATGTATAGTGTTTTTCTGTTACTAAGTTATGATACATACATAGTTTTCACCAGTGTTCCCGGCAATACACAGTATCAGCGTTCATTCATATATGGTCATGTGTCTACAGGTAGTAATAGTTACAATTTGACATGGCTTATTTCTATGAAATATCCATCAGTGTTAAACTGGTGCTAAGTCACATTTTGCATCTGAACATACATTTTTATTACCTGGATGTCAAAAAGATGATGTGTTAAGTGAAATTACCCAGAAATTTTTACTAACTCTGAGTATATTACTTGAACACTAGATACTTATTTGTTACCAGCCAAGTGTTTCTTTTTTTTTTTTCTTTTTTTTTTTTTTTTTTAAATAAGCATGTAAATCAAAATCCACATTCTTTTTGTCATGTCAACCCACTTAGGTGAAAGGAGGAGTGAAACTAGTGATGTTGAGAATTTACCTAATTGTATACCGTTTAAATTATTTTTTTTAATTATCCGTTGATTCAAACCTTGTCTTGGCTTATTACCAACTGATTCTATTTATTGTAACTAACATTTTTAATTAGTTTTTGTTTTTTAAATTCAGCAATTTATTATCTTTCCCATTCAGATTTTATCAACAACTTTTCCTTTAGTTGCTCTTGGCTTCACACCCCAAATTAAGACCTTACATGATTTATCACTTAATTCAGTCTTCCTCAATCTTCTTGTCTTAGCAAATGGAAGGTCACCCTTACCCTATAATATATTGATTCATTTGAACCAGTTTACTCATCTCTATATGGGCGTGGTCGGCTGGGGCTGTAGAATACGCCAACTATATCTCTGCAGAGGGATAAGACGTCTCTCTCCAAATGGAGCCACTTGTTAGCCATGAGTGGCAACTCATAAGGTGTGGGATGGAATCCTGGTTGTTGAGGAGTCATTGATCCGGCAACAGAGTGGTCAATGGCTTGCAACACACAACTTTGGCTCTTACTTGGTCTGACAGGCAGTTGGATATGCCCGATCCAATCAATCTGCTGGTCCTGTCATGCCCTAGCACATGTATCTATCTTTTCTCCTGAACATACTACTCAATCAGCTCTTGTGGAACAACCACCCAACCCTTTATCTTATATGTGTTAGAAGGTAGGGGCTGAGGGTCAGTTGTGTCAGGAGGAAAAACTTTTTGACCCTGTTAGATTGTTGTGTAATAAAAACTAGAATTTGGCAGAGGCCCAGAATCTTGCTCTTGACATGAGCATACTGGTATTGTATCTCTGTCTCAGCCAAGGCGAATGGGTTTCCCCCATGGTTCATTCCCAACATGAGTTGGACTCTGTGGGGGGTGGTGAAGCATAGGACCAATGAAAAATATATACTTATTATGGCTTCTTCCTTCAAAAAATCTAAAAGATATTTATCAGATTCCAACTCAGAGATTGAAACAGATTATTCAAGATTCATTATTATTGAATCATTAGAGGAAATCAAATTGAATAAGTTATCATCTTTCTTGTTAGAGAAAATCATATCAAGTAGGTCGAATCCAAAAAACATAACAAAAACTTTGAAATTGTAACTTGCTAGTGGATGATGAAACAAAAAAACATGTGGAAAATTTCCTCAAAATGGATAAATTTCACATGTAGAGTGTATCCACATGAAAAATTAAACACTTCAAAAGGTGTTATAAGAAACCGCAAACTTTCGTTGCTAATAAAAGTTTGTGGCTTCTTATAACACAAGAAAGAGCATTAAAAAAAAACGTGTAAAGGAATATGAGAATATCTATTCAAAGAAACAATGATATTATAGAAACCCATACATATATATAATGTTTGAAAAACCCGTAATACCAAATGAAATCAGGATTGGCTATACTATAGAAAGAGTAGAGCAATTTATACCAGCTCTCCTGTGGTGCTTCAAATGTCAAAAATTTGAACATCACAAAGACGCAGAGGACGCCAAGTGTGTGGGAAGTGTGGTGAATGTGATCTAAATCACACAGAATGAATGCAATAATATGAAATGCGCTAACTGCCATGAAGAACACCCTGCCTTTTCAAGGACCTGTGATACCTACAAGAGAGAAAAGGAAATAATGTATGTAAAGCACATGAAAAATATACCTTTTCTAGAATCCAGAAAAATTGTTGAAAGCTATATGGGAACAAAAACCTATGCTAATATAGTATAAAAGGCAAATCAAAATCCCTGGACATCACTCCAATAGATAAGTATAAAAAACTTATAGAAAAATTAATAAATTCGAATACAAATGAATGGCCAACATTCCAAGAAAATTTTAAAAGAATGTTTTCAACAGAAATAAAACAAACTGAGTTTTGTACGAAAACAAAATTAAATAATGATACCAATGTAGAAATGGCCATAGAAAATTCTAAGATGATTGAATCCACAAATGAAAAGCAACAAAGATAACTGATCTGACTTCCGGATATTAACAAAGACATAATTGAAAATAAAATAAAAGATATTAAAATTATTAAAAAAGCAAAACGCTATTAAAACAAATTACACAACCTACCCTGATAAGCACATCAAACAAATTTGAGGAAATGGAGATTGAAAATAAAACTCCACAAACAAGCAAACCTCAAAAAAAAAATTTCTCACAAATCTCAAAATTAAATTTAAATGAACAAAATATAATTCAATAAATTATCAGAGGGTCATGGGTCAATTATTATAAATATGTTTTAATACCAGAAATACTTTGTAAAAAAATTATTACTAGCAATAAATTTTTGAAGAAAAAAAACTATTACCAATAAAAATTTTGTCAGCATTAAATAATAAAAGGTTGATATGCCATAGAACAAACCAAACCAAACCAAACCATGTGAATGGATGGATTCGTTTACACAAATAAGAAACAACACCTGAAATTCAAACTCCACATTTGTTGATACAAATGATACTTTATTCACTGTGACAAAAAAATGATTTACATGTTTTGTATTATTTAATTCACAATTTTGATTTTCTTTTTAAAAAGTATTTTAAAAATATTTCTGTAAAAAGGAATTAAAATAAAAGTATTTTTACTTATTATAGTAATCATACTGAAAAATCTCCTATTCAGCAAACAATACTTTATCTTTACATACTTTAAAAAAATAAAAAACAGCTTCTTTTAAAAATCTTTAAAAAAACTAAAATTATTTTATAACTTGACTTTTTTTTAATTTCTAATTAATACTATTTTCCAGAAAAATATTTTTTATTGTAATATTTTACATTTAAATTCACTAGTATCAAGATTCTTTTAATCAGAGCAGAATGATTTATTACTTGGTAATATATACTTTGGGGTGCTGAAAAGTTATCTGCCAGACCCATTCTATATCCTGTTTGGGCTTTGAGATATTTGTTTTGGGAAGTAACATTATCAGCACTCCTTCATAGAAAATAAAGTAAACTAATGAAAATCCTTGAATGAAAAAGATTATCTGACTAAATTTAATAATGTTTGTCTCAGAGGATTTGCATTATACTCCACTTGTATATATGTGTATTTCTTTGTGTAAGTGAGTTTGGTATTTGTTTACATTAGTGCAACTAAGAGATAAAAAAAATGCATTAAATCTTACTACAATAGAAATCTTTTAACTTATTGATTTGTCGTAATAAAAATATGATTCATGTTTGTATAAAATAAAATTTCAAATAAATAGCTTTGGAAAAATCACATACTTTATCTTTGGCATTTTCAACTCCTTTTACTTCTCATATCTAAGTAGTTATCTGTATAACTAAAACTTAATTAAATTGATTAAGATATTTGTTGAAAATTTTACACTGTCACTTGCACTGCCAGATTAACACTTTATTATTAGTGGGGACACATCTCACTTTACATTCTTCAAACTTAATTTAGGAATGAATGCATTCCCACTTTTAAGTAGAAATGTTTAAGAAAACCTTACCCAGTATTTCCAGAAAGATTATGTATTTCATAAAACAGATTCTAAAAGTTTTTAATATCACTTTTCATAAAAATACATACATTGATTAGTTTATTCAATTCATGATAATAGATTAATTCTCAGCTGTTCATTAAAAGATTAACACATACATTCCTATTTGTCTATGTTGATTTTCAGTTTAAATAGAAATAACTGATATAATTATTTCCATACTAGAAAATCCTATTGATATCAACAGTGATTGTGTAATATATGGCCGCTGCCACTTTTCATTCTGGTTGGAGGTCTGTAATTATTACATTAAGAGACTTGAACAGATTAACTTTTTAATTTTGTGTAATATAACATCAAGCTCACTAGTAAAAGAAAGTTTCTCTAGGGTTAATTCTTAAATTTTATAACTTGAAAGATTTTTTACAAATTTTACATTTTTAAATTTACATTATATAGAGATGAATTAAACTAGCAATTTAACTGTCCTATCTCTTCCCAAATATCAACATGCCTTATACTATAAACAAATCCTATTATATTCTACTAATTGCTCAGTAATGACTTTATATAACATGAATTTATTTTATATTTTTTATTCAAAATCCCAGATTATTTTAACAAATGTATTAACAATGTGCATTTGTGATTGCTAATTCTGATGATTGTGACAAATTTAAAATTTATTACATTTTTTTTCTTATCCTAAAAATATTACATTGTAAAAACAGCCTAATAAATTGACTGCTTATTTCTCTTGGTCTAATGACTGCAATTGATTTTTTCTTTACTTGTTACAGGTGAATCTTATTGGTACAAAAGTAACAGATCCTGTGATACATTGCTGTGAAAAATGTACACTACCTATTCTGACTTATGGAAGGATGGTAAACTCTTAAATTCAATTTCTCTCCTTCAGTTACTTAAAAATGTTTTTATTTTATTTATTTTGTTATTTTCTTTACAAAATAACTTAGCTCTTTTATCTCATGTAAATCTTTATTTGTTTGACAATTAGATTAATAAACAAAGTTTTTCACTCTAATGTTAATAGCACAGTTTTACTTTATTCTCACAGTACTCAATATTTTTTGTACATTTTCTCAGTTTTAAAGCTTTTCAAATACCTAATTCTATTTCTCATTATCTTAATAAATTGTAAATGAAATCAATTTATTTCATACAAGCCGTTTTCTATCTGTAACTTAGACTAACATTTCTCATCTGTCTACCTCTATCAGTTACTAGCTGCTACTAATTTTCAGAACCTGGGTTTCTCTTTGATCTTCACTGCTTAGAGGAAGATTCATCAACATATGCCATGTATGTGTGTGAGGTAGATAACTGAATACATGACAGAGGTCATCTCAGGTTTTGAAAGTTTCATTATTGAGGATTTTAGAAGATTGTTAGATCAAAAGATGTACTTTAGATTTTAAAAGTTATGCTGTGTGCTTGTTTTAGAGAACAAAAATCCTTTTAATCCACAATTATAATGGAGAAAGTTAACTTAACATTTAAGTTGGCGAAAACAATATTTTCCACATTAACTGTTTTCTTTTACAAGCAGACTAAAGAAGAAAATCCTCAAGCAGGAACAATAATTTTGACTGCACACAAAAATGACTAGATCCAATATGAGGGTTTAACATGTGCTGCTCTTGAATTTATTATCAATGTCATTAATCTTTTGCCTATAAATACAGCATTTGGATTCCTCCTTAGCTATCAGATAATAAATTGATGAATGAGATGCATTCAGTTATTATATAACAAAGTGGTAACCCTAGATCAAAATTTTACTGCCTGAGAATTCCTAATAACAATTAGAAGCAGAAAATAATTAAAAAAAACTGAAAACACTTAGGGAAATTAAGTCAACGTCAAAGAGAATAAGGAAAGAAAGAGCCAATTAAAAATAACTAGAAGCCATAAATGAGTTTAGTCTCTTGGAAGATTTGAACCTGAAATAAACCAAGTAAAATTCATTAAGATTTAGTATGACTTACCAGTAGACTGATTGGGATTCATTTTGTAACTATTCAAGATGCCCCTTGGATTGATATCTTTAACCTTCCTATTGAGAATTGTGTCACAAAAGTTTCTTCTTGGGCTAAAGCTGGCATCAATGCTTTTGTACCTTCTCATAAATATCAGGTGAAATCACAATCCTCTCCTTTGTTCACACTGACCTGTTCAGCCATTATAGCCCACAGGAAATATTTTTTCTGGGTGTACTAGTGTGATAATCCTAACCACAATATTTGTGTCTGCTCGTAAAAATTGTAAACATGCTCTCAGAAAGGCTAATTCTTTGCTGATAGAATGTATCACTGTTCAGCCCCTAACAAGTTTAGTTCTTGTGACTATTGGTGGCTCTGTAATACTGTGTTAAATAAGGGTAAGTTTTCTATCTGTTATCTCTTCACTCAATTTAAGGTATTAACATCTGCTGATAAAGCAAAATATTTTGCTTGTAAATTCTTTTCAAATTCTACTCTTGACACATCCGGACTATCTTCACCTAAATTTCCACAGAACTGAGGGTCTATTCAGTGATATGCATATAATGCTATCCATGGTTTCCGCTATCATCTCTAAACTGGATCCTCACAAAGCTTGTGGACTTGATAGTATCCCTACAATAGTCCTTAAGAAATGTGCTACTGAACTGGCTCTTGTTTCTCTAAACACTACAATAAATGCCTTGCTGCTTCTTGCTTTTCTGCTTGTTGGAAATTCTCTTCTGTAGTTCAAGTCTTTAAGAACCCGGGAACCTTTTGAGCCTTCTATTAAACTATTAGCTTTCAATATCTTTTTTGGCAAAGTACTAGAGGTTCCAATCAACACTGAATTCATTAAGCATCTCACCTCACAGGGTCTTCTTTCAGATAAGCAATATGATTTTTGATTCTCTAGATCAACTGTTGTGGTGTGTTTATTGGTGTGATTATTGCTGAAAGAGTATATCAAGCTTTTGATGTGAATGGTGAAGCTTGGGGCTGTTGCTTTGGATATCTTTAAGGCATTTGACAGGGTTTGACATACTTGTCTTCACAAATTCAAAGGTTATATTTCTGGATAAATTTTTTAACTGAATCAGTCTTATCAAATCATGTAATGAAAATGGCCACTCTTCTAGGAGTGGCTTGTTAATTTTAACTACTCTCATTTAATTGTGTGAGTTAACCCATTTCATCTTACATCAGCATGGCTGATGCTAACCTCCAGGAGTGTGATTCCTTGCACCTTCTTGGACTAACATTTTCTGCTAACATGACATGAAAAGATTATATTGAATCAATTGCTAGGTCTGCTGCTAGGAAAGTTATTTCACTGTGTTGTGCTAGAAATTTTTCTTGCCAGCATCTATCTTACATATTTATAATCATTTGTCTTTACTTTGAATATTGTTGTCGCATCTGGTCTGGTGCTCCTTCTATATATTTCGAGATTCTTGATAAAATCTGAAGAATGTGCAATGTTATAGGTCCTGACCTGGCATCATTGCTGTAATGTAGCTTCCCTGTGCCTTTTCTGTAAATACTTTCATGGTAATTGTTCTAATGAGCTTTTCTCTTTGGTAACTAGACTTTATGAATTTAACCACAGTACTAGATTGGTGATAAAGTCTCATCATTTTACAGTTGAAATGGCTAGATCTAACCATAAGTTCTATGCTAACAGTTTCTTCTATTGCACTTCTTGCTTGTGGAACCATATTCTGGCTTCTTGCTTCCCTGTCAACTTTGATCTTCAAAAATTCAAATGCAATGTCAATCATTATTTTCTGTCTTAATTCCTAGTCTTTTATTATTCTCTCTCATTAATAGTTTCCTTTTTTTCTCATATTCTCTCATTCAGTAATCACTTGCATCATACTGGCTTTATTGCCTTGCTTGGGTGAAAAGATTTAAAAGAAAAAGAAAAAAAATCTTCTCCAACCTACCTCGTTACCTCTGGGGTAGTATGACAAGATTTATGGCCTTATAAAATTTCCCAAATTCCACAAAAGAATTCTTGCTGTGTTTACTATCAAACCTCAAAAATGTTTATATCACTACAAAAAATTCAACATCAGGTGCTTGGTCTGACTGCTTTCCAGAAAAAGCCATCTGTTGTTGTTGTTGTTTTTTTTTTTTTTTTTTTTTTTTTTTTTTACGAAGAAAGGTCATGAATATCTTATGGAAAACATGCAGTAAATAATGCCCTAACTTTCTTATATAAACCTGCCATCAGAAAAGAGGGATAAAGAGAATAACAGAAACCAGATTACAAAATAGATGAAGACTGGCATAAACTTCCTCTCCTGCTATGGTTTCTGCCATCAACAATTTCACAGACAAGACAGTGCCAAAACTGATGTCTCTCAAATTATTATGAATTACTGCTAGAATAATTTTCCTGTCAAAAGATCATTAACCAGGCTGCATAGAAAGGATTAATAATTCTTTTCTCCTTATGTACTTTTAAAATCTTTAATTTGTTTTCATTAAACTTGTTACTTATTATTGGTTTGTGCTGTGAAATTACTTTTGAGCAAAGAAGTCACCATGGTTGCAAGGATTTCACGCCAGAAATCTCTGCATAATCGCAACAACCACAGGGTGAAATTCCCACAGAAATCTGTTTCTCTCACTGGCATTGACATGTGTCAGCCATGAAGATCAAAAACACCACCAAGTGAAGATACCAAAAATACCACATTTTTCATAGCATGGAGATGGAGAATGACAGATCAACAAAATGAAATGCAGCAGTGAAGGGCCAGATGAGTTATAATTAATCCTAGTTTTTCCCAGAAAATCTATGAAGATCTTTAGCCACTGTTGGTTATCAACATTTCTATATTCATTAATATGATATCCCAGTATGAAACACAGTTCTTTGATATATTGATAAGTAACATGGACTTAAATATATTTATCTCTGTCCTCTTTCTGAAAGAAAATACTTTTCAATTTGATTTTTCTAGTTCAGCACAATTTCTGCTAAAACAACGTTCTTAAGCAATACAGATTGCTTGTGCTTCAGTCCTATCCATCAACTTTGGGTATTACAAGCATTTAAGAACCTGTCAATCACAGGATCAGTTAAATTTAAGTTTAAATTTCAGTAATGTCTTGCACTGATTGTATAAATTTAGTCTTTTACTATTCTAATCACTTTATTAACCCTATTGTGTTATAAACTCATTCTTTCAACAAATACATTCAGATCCAAATTTTTGCAAAGTCAGAATAATGCAATAATTTTTATTAGTGTAAGTAAAAAAAACAGAAATTATTTTATTTTTAAATGAAACTTGATTTT
>CAHIKZ030005408.1:2957500-3032821 GCA_903632075.3 Acanthosepion pharaonis | reverse complement strand
TGTTAATGGCTATGAAAGAATAAAAACTGTCATTCAATGGCAATAAAAACCAATGTGAAACTTGACAAGATTGGAATAGTTACAAGTTGTATTTAACCACGAATAAATACTACATTAATTGTTCCATAACCAGTAGAGTATTACAAAAGGTACATTTCAAGCTCAGAAATATAGCTGTTATTAGAAACTAGTGAGTCCACATCAACACTAATTGCCAGTCATTTAATAGATATTTCTTTTTGCAAGAGGAATGATTCAATAAATTACAAATAACAATAATAATGTTATTTTCCAGTTGATGTACAAAGAACTCCTGAATAGAGAGGCTCTACTGTCAGTATATTGAAGTCTATTGTTCTTGCAGCAATCTACATTGTTTATCAATCATCTGTTGAATCTAAGGTACAGATATATTCATTGCAGTCAGAGTTGGCATCGTAGAAGTCTTCAATCTGGCCTGGATACTGTGGAGGTGGGTCCTTTTGGAGTCCCAGTGATGCCATTGTTGGCTGGTAGAACTGCAAGAAGCAGAACAGACACACTGTTGTCTCAAGCACCAACTTTGAATAAAAGTACTGTGCAGAGAATCTGGTGATCAGGTTGGAGTGGTCTAGTTTTTAGAATGTAAATTTGTGAAGGAGTAAAATTCGAATAAATTGGAAGGATACAAATAGGAAAAAAATAATCAGATTTGGGCTAAGTGTAGAGAGCTAAGGGATCTACTAGTTTCTGTAACTAAAAAAAGTACCTCAATAAAACCGTGTGTGAATCAGTTCAAAATGTTTGGACTAATTCTGTTAAGCCTTTTATAAAATTCAATTTTTCTGCAAAATTTGACAAATATTGCATTCTTAAGGTTAGATTATTCAGTCAAGATTTAGGCTTTGCTGGAATCATGCTTCACTTTATAAAGAAATTTGATCTTTCTGAAATTATTTAATTAATAAATTCGTGCAATGTCTCGATAACATTCCAAGTTTAAAATCAGTCCAGACATTTAGAAAAAAAAAAAAAAAAAAAAAAATTTCAACACATTTAGCCAACCATAGCAAATATAACAAGCAGTAAAATGGTTTAAAAGAGAACATTTTTATAATTAAAAATAAACATCTTTCAATAATTTATATCTTAAATTTGGAACTAGATAACAGAATTATCAGAATGCTGACTTGTAAAATGAGAAATTCAACATTTTTAATCAGCTTAATTCTACTGGTGATATGGAAAATAATTGATATAATTTATATAAGATCACAAACGTTTTTCTTAAATGTCTATGTTTCTATTTTCCACTGACATTTGTCAAAAAACACATGCACACGTGCTTCCAAAAGATAACTGACACAAAGCAATCTTATTTTAAGTGACCAGTTGGTTCCAGAAAATAAATACTTCAATTTTAAGCAATTAAGAAATCCAAAATATATTTACTATTTTAAATATTTTTACATTAATTAATTACTGTTGTTAATTTCCTACTTAAAATATCCCCCACACTTTCCAGGAACTACAGATTTACTAAGAAAGTCAAGCTGTGCAAGCTGGAAACTTGCAAAGTAGTCCAGTTTTTATAAAGGCTCAAAAATTTTTAATGATTAAAATACTGACATTTGCTTGACAAAACATGAAATTAGTATTCAAAATTGCAAGCAGTTTTAATTAATAAACAAACAAAACTTTCAACAGTTATTCATGGGGATTATATTAATATCTTTGGTTTTCAGTCTTTTTTTTTTTAAACATTTGAATCAGAAAAGATGGAGATTAAACAAGTGAAACAGGAGGAAGAGAACTTACCTCAGCCCGTGGACTCCACAATCGCACAACAGGATCAATACCACTTGTAGCCAAAAGGCAGTAGCTGGGATGTGGCTGTAAGCAATTGACTATAGATTCATCACCACGAAGCACCCGCACAATATTGGTAGTACTCTTCTCCCAAATAAAGAATGAACCATCATCAGAGCCAGCCACAATGTACTGCCCATTGCTGTAGAAAGAAGAGAAAAAAATGATATGGCAACAGGAGAAAGAAAAAATCTTTATAAATAAACACAATGAGAACAGCGAGAAGAAACATTTGAAAATTATACAGTGTATATCAGGAAGATTTGGGATTTAGCTCAGTAAAATGTGTATCTTATCTAATTCAATAGGTTAGTAAAGAATTTTGAAAACAGAAAATTTTAGTAGCAGAAAGAAGAAGTACAATTAAGGAAGAGAGAATTTTATGTCTAGGCCAGGAAAAGTAGTTGTTTACAGAAAAGAAAAGCCTGTATTTTGTCCCTTATGGTATACACAGAATCAAATTTATTATGAATTTTCTTTGATTATTGAGATGAGGAACTGTCAATATACTTTCACTTATTCTCAGCTTTATCATAAATTACTAGAAACATGACATTTTAGCTACTCTTGTGTTACTTTTTTGTCAGAACACAATCAATATATAAAATACCCCATATAGCCAAGATAACTGATGTTGGAAAATGACCAGAGTGTACTTGGCTAAAATGTGTCTATAACAACATCTATAAAAATAAAAGATGAGAACAATAGTTTGAATCAGCTTTATAATGTAGCGAAAGGCATCTACAGAGATAAAATAATTAAATTTATGTTTACTAGTCTATGGAATCTGGAATTCAGGTACTGTAGCCTTGTACGAGTGTAAATGAGTACAAGTTACCTCCCTTCTTTTCTTTGCTGGGTACCTTATCACATTGCATCTTTAAGAGCATGCATCATTGTAGCAACAACTGCATTTACATCAGCAGGGGAAAGAGGTAAGCACATGTGAAATTCTATATATATTCAAATTGTTTTATGTATGACAAGGTTTATAAAAAAAAAAAAAAAAAAAAAAAAAAACTTTATTCTTAGTTTCATGTTGAAGAACCTATGAGTGTTGTAGCAGCGAACACTAATTGCAAAATAAACCCAAATTCTTCAGCAGTTGAGCTCTCATTTCCTCATTTTTTGTCCAGTGCTACTGTTACAGTGAAACTCTTTATAACTTCATGTTATTTGTGAATGGTAACCAGCTACAAACACTGAACTATGACTTACGAGAACACCCTCAGTAGATGGATGTAAGATATTGCCAAATTTGGGCTAAAACAAATTTTGGTATCTGGAAATATCTGTGCCACACATTTCTGTGGGACTCTTGTGAACTTTATGAACATTAGTGTAGTATATTTCTGTATATACTTGCCTACATATCCATAGTACCTTTGCAAATTATTACCTTACTATCTTTTCTTTTACTTTAGTCAAAGGTTACAACCTTTATATGCATGCGATGTTGTTTAAGTGAGAATTTGTGTTTGCTTGCCACTGATATCAAACCTTTTCATGCCCTAATGAATTTATTATTTTTTTTTTGTATCTCTACGTAGTTTATATATATATATATATATATAGTGTGTGTGTATTTGTTCATGTTATTTTCTTTGTAATTTGTGATAGGTCACTTAGAATATTTACCATTGAAATATATTATTAATTTAGCAGTGTTAGAGGTAATCTGTCACAATGTCTGAAGGTCAGCTACAAGCAGTACACTCTGAAGATAATTCATTGTATCAATTTACCAGTGGTCACAAAATGACAGAAGAGGGTTTCAACTGGAAGCTTGAAAACCTCACTAAAGGACTTCACTGCTTATATTGCTCAATGGTGTAAATGAGCAAATTCTATTGAAGTACTCATGTCAAATTCAAGGACACACAGGAGATAAGGAGTAGTCAAAATTTTAATAGATATAATAGAGGGACTTGAGGACACGTACATAAAACTGAACACACATCACGCTTGCAGTAATGACAAGGCATCAGAAACTAGGAGTACTCAAGAATTTCAGAGCAGATATGATGTGATAGCTAGTGATTATCATACTACTCTAAGAAATATTATGTCTTGCTACATGACTTAGAGTTTGACTGTGTCTAGAAGTTCTAGCAGAACATCTAAAAGTTGTTTATCATGGACTTCTAGATCATTTCACACACTTTAAGGAAATCAACTGAAACAATGGTTGAAGCAGCTGCTATCAAATTAAAATTAAGGTACATAGATATACAAGCAAAGCATAAGGCAGGTTTAGAAAGAGTCAGAACACAGATAAAAATTGATGTAGCCCAAAGCTAAGTTAGATGTCCTGGAGAATATACAAGACACTTCCTCTAGAATGGCGCAACTACCATCCAAAATTGATACCAATCAACAAGTGAATGAGTTTTTAAAGATCTCAAGCTGACATGATTGAACTTATGTCTGGCCACACAGAGGGACCATCATCAACTGTGTTGGGTTTGTTACTAGAGGAGCCAACATTGTTTAAAGCAGGTTATCCCACCAAAGACGTTAGGATTAAATTCCTATTACCAATCTCTTGAACCCAGACAAACCTCATTTTGTGCCTCATCAGCAAGTACATTCCATGGCAACAGTTGGCAATAATTCTACCAATACTCAGATTAATGCTTGTCATAGTCAGCCTTATGAACTTTGTCAAACTGGTAATACTGTATCACCAGTTCCCTTAGTTATTTATACCATACCACCCAGGAATGATTTTTATTTAGAGCAAGCACAGCTAAGTGCTGAAAATGATTTAGAGAAGGCTTTGATAGACCTTGCTAAATGTCTAGCTGAGCAAGTTTACTGCCTCCTGAGCCTAGTGTGTTTTATGGAGATCCAATGAGATATTCAGGTTGGAAGGTGGCATTTCAGACCTTAATCGAGCATAGGAAAAGTCCAGCAGCAGAGAGAATCACTGTAGAAGGCTATTTTCTGCTTTCACCAGAAGATGCCTTTGATGAAGCTAAGAAGCTGATTGAGGAATGTTATGGAAATTCATTTGTGGTAGTGAACACTTTTAGAGACAAACTTGAGAAATGGCAAAGGATCAATCCCAAGGATGGAGTAGCTTTACAAAGATATGCAAGCTTCTTAAGGCAATGTCATATTGCTATATGGAGTATAGGAAATCTTGGTCTCCTGAATGATGAAAGAAAAAAACAGGAAGATGCTCTGCAAAATATTGGATTGGGTCATAACAAAATGGGTAGGTATCATGGCACAACAGAAAGATAAAAAAAAAGGTAAATTTCCTCCCTTTGGAGATTTTATGGAGTTTGTAAATAAACAAGCCAGGATAGCCACAGATCCCATAACCTCACTTTAGTCCATCAAAAATGATCAATCAGGTGTAGTGAAGGATAAACCAGTTATAAATAAAGCAAGACGTGCTCACTATTGTCGTGATGGCCAAACATTTGTGACCATCTATGAAGAACAAAATAAAGACCTTTACCAGGAAAGAAAGGTGTATTCTTTGACAAAGTATCCATGAGTTAGATGCCTATATGAGATTTAAAGTTAAGAATCTGACAGATAGGAAGTAATTTGCAAGGGAGAAAAGGCTTTGTTTTACTTGCCTACATTATGGACATGTTTCACAGAAGTGCAAGCAAATGAAGGAGTGCAATAATCGCTCTGAGCTGCACCCTACATCATTGCATGGGATATTAAACCACAGGAAAGGACAAATAGTGAGGGGAAGGAAAATTCAGTGAAGCTTGTAAATGGCACATCTAAAGCAACCTTAATGAGTCATCCTGGAAAACTTCCATGATCCTGCCTGTATATGTATCTCATGTAAATAACTCAAATGTAGAAGGACTTGTGTATGCAATACTGGACTCAATCAGATACAACATTCATTTTGCAGAATACTTGCAAATTACTAGGACTTGTAGGGGAGTCTGTGAAGCTCAAGTTATCTATTATACACATGGAAAACAAAGTCATAGATAGGAGTAAGATACAAGGGCTTATGATCTGTGGCTTCAATAGTCAACAAAGAATTAAGCTGCCTGGTACTTACATTGGAGATATAATCCCAGAAAACCAATCACATTCCCAAAGTAACAGGATTATCATCTCATCTGGGACATATGGCAAATTTGATTCTGCCTTTACAGGACTGCAGAGTCAGACTATTAACTGGGTAGAATAGTACTAAAATGTTGACGCTTAGAGACATTGCACTGACTGATGGACCATATGGTCAACAAACTGATAGTGGGTCTTGTCCAATAGTAGATGGAAGATGTAGATGGTGACAGTGTAGGAATTAGTCATCATATTGTGGTCAATGATGTATCCAAGGACTTATCTGTACTCAGCAATTCTAGACCAGAAATATTTATAATATATTTTCACTGAAGAACAGGATTAAAGAGATCATTGATCAAAATAACCTTGCTAAGTTGTTTGAGTTAGACTTCAGGGAAAATTTTGGAAAATCCAAATCACTATCACAAGAAAATAGAAAATTTATCTATTATGGAGGAGGGAATTCAAATACAAAGTAGACATTATGAAATGCCTTTGCCATTCCAAAATTCTATGCCCTGTTTGCCGAAAAACAGAATTAGCAGCACAACATGTGCGGCACCTGAAAAAACGCTTCTGGAAGTATCAGTCACATCACAGTTAGTAGACTGAATTTATGGAGGATTTGGTAGACAGAAAATCTGCAGAAAAAGGTGACTGTAGAGAGCCATGGAGTACAAAATGGACATGAATGGTACTTGCCTCATCATGGAGTTTATCATTCACAGAAGCTTCATGTCATGTCATGTCACAGAAGCTTCATGTCAGCGCACAGTTCCAATCATTAAATGAGCTTTTTCTGCAGGGACCAGATCTCATTAAATCACTTTGTGGAATTCTTTGTCAATTCCATAAGCATTCATTTGCAACACTGAACAAATGTCTTTGCAATTCAAGGTTAATGTGTATCATTGGAACTATCTTGGGTTTCTGTGGTAGGAAAATGGTAATGTGAACCAGTCACATACCATATGACAAGACACCTGTTTGGTGCAGCATTGTCTCCTGGCTGTTCAAATTTTGCACTCAAGAAGGTTGCAACTGAAGGAGAACTGGAATTTGGAGCAGCTGTTGCAAATTTTATAAAAAGAGACTTCTATGTTGATGATGGATTAAAGTCAGTTTCTAACCCAAATGAAGCAGTAAGTTTCAGTGACAGAAGTATTGCTCTGTGTGAAAGATATGGCCTAGTTTTGCACAAATTCCTATCAAATTCTAAGCAAGTGCTGAATGCAATTCCGCTAAAGACTAGAGCCAAGGGACTTGCAAACATTGATCTCCACAATGACACCTATTGAGAGAACTCTAGAGAAGCAAATGGTACATAAACCTGCTATTGAAGATGTTGTTCTAATCAAGGCTGACAAATTAACCAGAAATGCGTGGCAGTTAGGACGCATTATTGATACTTGTCAACAACGATGGTTTCGTCTACATTGTGTGGGTTTCAGTTGGAGATAGGGCCTTAGACAAGAATGGTAGGAGAGGCAGACCATTACCAACATTGGAATGGCTAATCCAAAAACTTGTGCTAGTGCATGAAACAGACCAGGGAAATCCACACCGAGGAGCCATAAGTTTACATACATTTATAAATAAGTTTTTGTATAAAATAATTCTTATTTTGGGGAGCCATGTGAGTGAGTGAGAGTTACTTCTCGTTTTTGTTTGTAGATTATCACAAAGGTACATACACCACATCTTTAAAGAGCACGTGTTATTGTAGCAACAACTGTGTTTGCGTCAGCAGGAAAATGTGAGGTGAAAAAGAGGTAAGCACATGTGAAATTCTCTCTCTCTATATATATATTTCAAATTAATGTTTTTATCTATGACAAAGTTTATAAAAAACTGTTTATGTTTATTTTTAGTTTCACATTGAAGAACTCACGTAACTGTAAACACTACATGCAAAATAAACTCAAATTCTTCACCAGTCGAGCTCTCGTTTCTTCATTTTTTGCCTGGTGCTACCATTACAAGGAGTCTAAACTAAGCTTAGTAAATAACTCTTGTTATAAAGTAAAACAGTAAGTTGCTGCTTTAACCCATTAATGCCTACTGACCAATTTTAGTATTAGTAAATGTTAATAGATTATAAGTAGAAACGTAGAATTGGAATTTTTCTATTTTACATCTATAATTAATATTTTCTTTTTAATTTTTATAATGAATACCAGATTTTGTAGTGGACATTAAATGGGAGTGAAATTATATTGCAACTTGCGTTAGAAGCATGTGTGTTCCTGTAAGTTTTTATATATAAGAACTAATGAAAATGCTAATAAATATGCCTTTATTTTTATTGTTCATCAAACTACAAAATGAAAGAAAGGTAAATACATGTTTTAAATCTAGTTATAAGAAAATAAAATTCTAATATAAATTAAAGTGCTGCTAGTTTTACATTTTTCCTCTAAAGATACCATTAAGATGGTTAAAAAAACATTGGATCTAAGCTTATTATCAGGCAAGTTGAACATCATGTTTCAAATAAGAGAGCTTAATGAATGGAACTCTTAATGTCTTTGCCAGACAAGTGGTGGCATATATTATGCATGACTTTCAGAATAAAGTCATTAACATTCCAAATTTTATTCAGACAATTGAACTCCCCTTCAGTGTTTTTGTTGTTAACAGTTCAGAAATTCCATTTTTTTTCAGTACAGGAAAAATAAAAATAAAATACTGAACTGCTAATATCAATCTTCCTAAATGGCAGTGAATAGTAGAAAATTTAATGACGGATGAAGAGGCAACAATGTGGTTCAACAGAAGAATGCTGAGAATACCATGGATGGAACATGTAAACAAAGAGAAAATTTTAAAGAAAATGAAAACAAAAAAAAAGATAATTATACATAAAATCAGAAAGAGAAAGTTGAAATTTCTGGCACACAATAAGGAAAGAGGGAGTGGAAGGCATGAGAGAGAAGAAATCAATGCAAAACCTACTTAATGAGCTTGTGTAAATGGAATGGCAGAACAGGAAATGGGAGGGATAGCAATGTTTGTCATCTTACTGGATTTCTTCATGTATAATATGAGAAATTTTGAATGAAAATTAAAGGCAAAAAAGGGTGCTGTATTATACACAACTATACATTTTCTGAAATGTTTACTTAGCTTAAAAAACCTCTTATTTGAAACAGCAAGATTGCAAATACACCTATTTAACACAATCTATCTATAAAAAGCATGGTGTGTGTGTATAATGAATGCATAGCCGCAATTTTTGACGGATTTGCACCAAAATTTACATGCACAAAGTCAGCGGGAAGGCCAAGACCAACTTTACATTTCCCAACTCCCATCGATAGTGGAAATAATCGATTTTTTCATGCTTCTACAGTAGTTTTCATGTAGTTTGCAGCCATTTTCTACTAGCCAAAGTGAGAGCCTATAGCTGGCTGCCATGAACAGGCAGGAAGATTCTATTGGCCAGCGTGAGAGCCAACAGCTGACTGACACGAATGTTAACTAGTATGCAAAAAAAAAAAAAAAAAAAAAAATCAATAGCTGCATTCGTCACAAGTGGGAAGAAATTTAAATCTGCATGGCACTTTACTCCAATTGGCTCATTCGCTTGCTTAAACTCAACGTTGATTCTGATTCCGCAGAACTGGGTTGGGTGTGAAAAAGTATGTTGTTAAAGTCCTTTTTAAAGCTGATCATTTTTTGTTCATTTTGTTTAGTTCTTTTTTAAGTAACAGATTTAATGTTTAGTATAGAGCTTAGAAAAAATTTGCGGTCTTGAAGATAGGCAAGAAGTAAGGCATGTAGCAACACCAGCACGGCAAAAGGGCACTCCTTTAAAGACAATGAAGGGCAAAAATATTTTAAGTCAAGTGACAGCGATTGCTGTATGAGTCGTACGATTTCTGAATCAAGCACAGGCAATGCCAGGCCATGCTGCTAGTAGATAATAAAACACAAAGTAGGCAGGTGTTGATAACAATTGCTTGCAAAAAGTATTTGAAATGTCACTAATATTTGTGCTTTTGAAATCGGTGTAATTGAATGTTTTTTTGTCTCAAAGACAGGAAATTCATTGAAATTGATTAAAAAATTACAAAAGTGACCAGTCATGTTTTTATAACATTAATGTTACAAAAGCTTAACTATTGCATAAATTATGTACTTATTTTTTTTTTTTTTTTTTTTTTTTTTTTACACTTCAAGAATGGGGCCATAATTCCCATGCTCTGTGATTTTTCTCCCTCAATTTGTTTGAAAGCTTCAAAATAAAACAATGCAAAAAGAGACCCCCGACATAATTATATAGCCAAATAAATATTATACACTAGTACTTGTCATTTTAAATTGCAAAATATTACAATAAATAAGTTTTGAAAGGGAAATTAGAAGAAACATGTAATGGCTAAATGTCCTGCTTGTTTCCAGTCTTTAAAACCGTGAAAAATTATTTTAGTGAAATATAAGTACATCATTGAGATTTTGATAGATGATATGACAACTTCTTAAAAAAAAAAAAAAAACAAACATAAGAATGGCTGTACTACAGGGTCAAATTATACATAAAAAATACAATAAGAATAGAAATTTGTGGAGAACCAAAGAATATAATCAGGTGTAATAATATATAAGGAAAAACTATTTCTTTACAAAAAAAGAGTAACAGCATAAAAAAAAATAACGCGTAACAGGAATTCAATTGTTCAAACAAAATTTGCAGTGCCATTTTTTTTAATCATTTCACCCCAAGCAAGGTAATAAGCCACTAGAATGCAATGATTTACTGAGTGTTAGAATAAAAGCTACTATTAAGGAGAGAAGACAATAAAAGAACAGAAGATAAGAATTGATATAGCATTTAAATTTTTGAAGATCAAAGTTGACTGGGAAGCAAGAAACTGAAAAGGTTTTACAAAAGAGAAGTATGATAGAAAAAACAGTTAGCATAGAACATATGGTTATATCTAGCCATTTCAACTGTAAATGATGAGACTTTTCCACCAATGTAGTAAATTCATAAGGTCTAGGTGCCATAGTAGAAAGTTCCTCAGAACAATTACCATGTAAGTATTTTTAGAAAAGGCACAGGGAGACTGTTATGGTGATGGGAAAGGGACTGAAGTTGAGATGCCAGGTCAGAACCAATAATAATATGGCTTGAAAACAGTGTAATTTTATCATTTAATTTTTCTGAATAAAAAAATTTAGAGAATATTAAATATTTACAAAATTAAACAGTAAAAAGCTGCTAAAAAAATATAATAATAAAATGATTTATTAAAAAGAAATATAAATTTATCAAAACACAAATCTATAGGTTTCTCATTTGAAGCAATCTTTTGACAATATCTTCTATTTTAAGCAGGACATGTTAAAATTATTTGAGCAGTGATTACAATTTTAAATAATGAAATACACATTTGTGCAAGTAAAACATTGTTACTTTTAAATGCTATAATTATTTTAGTGTAGGTGTTGAGGGAAGCCTTACCTTCCAAAGAAGTTTGCCTCTTTGATATCTGTGGTTGTGTTACAATGCCCACAGAATCTCATTTCATAATCATATGCATCATTACGCCACACTTTCTCTTGCTCAGAAATGGCTGCCACCCTCTTTCGAGAAGATGCATCACTCTCACTCTTGCCTGCCTCAGAATCATCTGGAAGATAAGGTCATGTAAGCAGTGACAAGGCAACAGGAAAAATTAAAATTGTACATTGCATAATTTAACAAAATGGTAAATTTGTAGATGACAGAAAACTGGCTTCATCTGAAGAGTAAATAGCAGAAAATACTTGTTAATTTTGATAATTCAAGTTTGTTTAAACACCTGTCCATCCACACAAAAATAAAAATGCATATATGCATGTAAAATATCAAATTACCTATTCAAATGGTTTGTTAATCTTTTTAATAATTATGGAATATTTAAAATAATTAGTTTTTAGTTCATTTTCACATTTAAAAATTATACAATTTAATAAATGAAAGATAAAACAGTTCTTTCCAGGAGAATAAACAAAGAAAATGATAATCTATTAATTTAAAAACAATTTTACAATTCAAATTCAAGAATTCTATTTTTATATTGTCATCTAGAAATAATAGATTCCATTCTTAACATGAAATAATTTACAGGTATATTAATATCTGGAAGAGAGAAAAAAAGAATTACAATCCTACCTAATATGTATGCTTTCTTCCACAAAAAAATACAATAATAATCTCCCACAAAAAAAAAAACAAACAAAAAAAAAAAAAAAGAAAACGCAGAAATATTATATAGATGTATTTTTTTCTTTTTTGGCCAACTTACCATGATCAGTTTTTGAGAACATTGCTGCTTTTATATCTCGGTCAAGTGCCTCACAAGCACTGTTTTTTGCATAATCTGGAAATTTAGTTTTGAATTGTTGTAGACAGTCATGTGCCTCTTGTGGCCATGACAGTTCATAGAGGCATCGGGCAAGGCGATAGTGTGCCTTTAAATAATTGAAGTCAAGCTGGAGAGCACTGTGGCAATCTCGCAAGGCAGCATAAAGATCCCCATCCCTGCAACAAGAGAGAATTTATTTGCATAAAAATTAATTCACTATCAAACAGTTTTACTGAAATAAAAATTGAAAGGATAAAAGTTTAACAATTCCGAGATACAGAAATTTGAGATATATATGTTAATCCTCTTGATGTGACTGGTTATGAGATAGGGATTTCAAAATCTATAGCTTTTATAATCTCAGTATATTTTGGTAGCAACTATTCTTGTAAACATGTCTTAAAAATAATAGACATTTTATGTCAAGTAAATTTATCGATCATTTTTTTTGTTTTTTCCTAGCATGTGAATAATTTTTATAAAGTTGTAGATTTCCAGCACCTCTAGTTGATCATGTGGCAAATGTTAATACTATGACTTGCAAGTGCATTTGGGTGCTTCCAGCCTTTAAGGATCAGAGAGAAAAAAAAAAAAAAAAAAAAAAGAATAAAAGGTTTCCAAACCATACAGGCATTTACCTAAAATCTTTGGCTACACTGTTTTTCAAAGTTTTGTATTCAAGTTGAAGTAAGAGCAAATAATGAAACCTGAAGGTAAAAATGTTCAAGAAACCCTTTTAGTCAAAGAATTTCTTAAAATTTTCATAAAGAAAAATAAATCAATGAATGCAGGTTTATGATGCCCTTATATAAAAGGGGTCATTTAGTACCAAGCAAATAAATACTATGACTTTATCAAGTACATTTTTTTTTTTTTACTTTCATTGCATTTTTTTTAAATTTCAGCCTCTTAGTAGTAAATATTATTATTGCCCAAGAGTAATCCAGAAAATGTATAAAAACGAAAAAAATCCTTAATATATTTTACATTCATGGTAATCATTTTCTCACCTGTATATTTTTGGGATAATAAGAAAGATGTTAAAAGGAGGAGAGTAGAAAAATATTAATGACTAAATATGATGCTTTCCCAATCATTACATTTTTGACCTGTTTAAGTCTATGATCAGCTGTTATCTTCCCCACATATCCTCATAAACAGTGCCTCTTACTCTGTAACTCTCTACCTCAAGTGGTGCTTGGGCATTACACAGGGTGAATATCACTGTAAAAAAAAACAAAATAAAACTATCTTATCAAACCCACAAAAGAAGCAGTAGTGAATATCCTACAGTTCTATCATTAAACTGTACCTGAAAGTATTTAAAGCAAACATGTATTTGACAGACACGTTATTAACAGTTATCATATCAAAAGTGTTTTCTTTTTGTAAATATTGGAAAATGTTGGACTTATTGGATCTGTTAAACAATATTATCAGACGACATTATCTTTCATAGGACACTCCTACATCAAGTGTGAGATGATATTAGGTACCTCAACTTTTTCATGGAAAAAGAGCATAGCATGATAAAAAAAGGCCTCAAACTCAATAAAAACAAAGTTTTGTCATCAAAATATTTGTTATTAAGAGGAGAGATCAAAGCATATTTTTTTATTTTTTGAAATTTTTTAATCCTTTCTGGCACATTCAAAAATCTTTGTTTTGTTTATGTCAGCAGTGGGCGTAATAATTACAATTAGTTTTTTGCATCTTTTTCCAGTGAAAAACACACTGATTTGGAAATTCTTACAAAAAAAAAAAAAAAAAAAAAAAACACCAAATTTGGATTTTAATGAGACTTTCAGAAATGAATGAAATTATTTTTGAATTTTTTTTTTTTTTAAATATATTTAATGAAATTTCAAGAAATTCAATTTTTAAGGCAGGGATTTTTATTCTTAGTTAAAAGCAGGACTCCTTGGAGAATGTAAATCATCAAATTTTTTTTTTTTTTTTTTTTAAACAATTAACCCATTCACCAAAAATTTGCTCTAAATTTTAAAATAAAAAATGCAATAAAATTATAATATTTAATTAGAAAAACTTATAATTGCTTTTATAAATAAAATTTATTAAGGACATTATTAAGAAAAATTTTTTTTAATGAATAATTAATTTTTACAAGAATTGTTTGCATTTTTATAAAATTTTAATTAAATAATTTATAATACTAAAAAATTGTTTAAAATTCTGCATTACTTCAAGGCAGTTAGATTATATTGTTATTAAGTAAAAAAACTACATTTACAAATCAAAAATTGCAAAGCTCATAACAATTGTTTGTACACAATATTTTTAAAAGCATTAAAAAAAAATTTTAGTGTAGAAACATTCCCAATTTCTAACTATGGTAATCCATAAATGATATTTAAGAGGTGTTCTGCAATTCTTTCACTTTCATCATTTAGTTCTGTTTCATTGTTAACGCCTTTGCAAATCATTCCTTCAAAATTTCAAGGTAAGTTTACTTTTTTTTTTAATTACTATTTCACTAAATATGTTTATTTTATGTATTTATTTTAGTTTGGGTCATACTTCAATTAAGTAATTTTTGTTCAAGTTAGTAAACTTAAGATAAAAACTAGAGACAAAACCCAAATTTCATGAAGCATCTTGAAACATAACTAAAAGTCAATAAAATATTAAATAATTGCTGAAAACATGTTAATTTGTAAAAATTACTAGGTAGTTAAAAAACAAAAAAAAATATTCACTTAGATTTCATAAATTTGTCAATTCTGGTCATCCATTCTAGTTGTCATCACCTTGGAACTTAATACATCAATAAAGATAAAAGAAAAACAGGACCTGTCATTAAGAAATGTTTGTATATTACTTTTTTATGCTATAAGTAATATTTACTTCAAATAAGATTAATTTAACTTTAAGTTTACTAATTTTTTTCAAATAACATGTCACAAATATATATTTTATTTTTGGAAGAATTTGAAAACCCGATAATTTTGTTTAGTCTACATATTTCTTAAAATTAAGAAAATTGTCACTTGTATTCTGAAATCAGCCAAAAAGTTGATATTCCAGTCTATATAATATCTATTTGAAATACACCAGAATATTTTACTTACTGGAAATAGTAAATGTAATCATTTAGCTTTCAATTAAAGCTGAAATGAAATCTTCAAGAATGTTTCTTCATTTTTAAAAATTCAGTGGAGGTACCTATATTACATGTTACTAAATTTAAAAGCCACAATTTTTAACATTTCTAGTAGTAAGAAATATTTATACATTTAAAAAAAAAAACAAAATAAAAAAAAAAAAAAACACAATATTTATAAAGTTTTCTATTGATAAAAGGCTTGAATGCACATCAGAATTCTCAGGGTTAATTTCCACATTACAAAAATAAGTTTCCTTATTACACACACAAAAAACACCAACAAAAAACATAAGTTTACATTTCTTGCGTAGCAACAACAGCTTATTAAATGTAGCCCGAAGTGATCTCTGAAACATACCATTTCCTTTTCATATAGGCTGCAGCCCTGTTGCCATAAAGAACAGAAGCATGGGGCATCATTGAGATGGCTTGGTTATACAAGATGATGGCTTTTGTACATTGATTTTTCTCAAAATAACTGTTAGCCTTCCGCTTAAGAGCTTCAACTGGAGGAGAGAGATGTTTTGAATCTCGCTTATGCCTAGAAAATAGATAGCAAAGATTCAACATTTTTTTTTAAACACTTATAAAAGTTCATTAATAAATTTAGTAGAAAACAAGGTTAGTGTACTAATCACAGGAGAAGATAATCTAAAGCCATTATTATTATTATCATTAATAATAAAATAGAGATTATGACTGGTTAGAAAGCTAAACAATGTAAATGAAGAAAACAATCATTTACCTTTTTCCAGTTCTATTTTTATATTTTTCTGACTCATCTTCTGCTTGTAGTGAGGTTGGCCAAGAGGAAGTAGAGGACGTTGGACAATTTGGTTTGGGCACAAGGGGTGTCCTTACCCCATTGGTACCGGTTCGGTGTGGGAAACTAAAACCATTGCTTGAGAATGCTGCCTCTATGAGAAGACAAAGTTAAATGAAAACAAGACCTAAAATATATGAATAATAATAGACTAGTCTTAATTGTAGCTCAAGAACTGGTCAAGAAAAGTTTAAATTTTGATTTTTAATTTATACATGAAACTACAAGACATTTACACGTCACATTTAATGTGATGAATTTAAATAAGAAAATATAAAAATGAATAAATAAAAGTGAACTTAGCTATTTTTAACCAGGAACAATGAATAAAAGAAAAGAAAATCTCTTAAGAAAATTATAAGTTATCTGACTTTACTTATTTATACACCACTGATGAAAGATGAATATTTAAAAAAAAAAAAAAAAAAAAAAAAAAAGCATAAAACTTTCTTTCCTTTTACTATAGCACAACACTTAAGCTTTTTATGTAATTCTCTTTTAAACCAATTAATGATTCGAGATTGAAACAATGACAAATTCTCATAACTTTAGTCAGTCTGTTGGTTGATTCAACTAATAACCTATTAGATGGTCAGATTGCATTTCATGGACAATGGGAATCACTTGGAGGCACCCATCTCCAAGTAATTTGTGATAGGTTGTATCAAGTTACAAGATGCAAAGAGTAATCCCTGACCAGATCTATTCTTGAGGAGATTACTCCTCTCCTACCACCAAACGGCCATGAATTCAGAATAGTCCTTCTAGATGGTGTTGCCACTCAGATCTAGAGAGCCCAATCTACACTGCTATTTAACGCAAAGCTGAAAAGGAGAAGAGATTCATATCTTCTCCAGGGCTATTAATGTGGAAGTGAATGCAACAATATCAGAATTTGAACTCTGCTTGCTAATTCCAATTTCCAAATCTGTTATGTTACCTACACATTTAACTTACTACAAAAATTAATAAAAGACTGGATACTATATGTGAAAGATGCAAGACTAATGTGCTTAATTACAAAGTCTTTTAATTTTACCAATATTCATTTATCCTAATATTGATAGATTGGTATATTTTTGGCCATGCTTTATCTTATTCTATGACTAGGAAATTCAAATATGAACTTTAAAAAGATGAAAAATGCCAGCAAGTGTTTATGGATTACTAATCTCCAATTCAGGGCACTTAGAAAACAGTAGCCAGTCATAATCAGATTAATTCTGGACCTTCTTAAAAAGCACTATTAATCTTGCTAAATTCAGATTACTATTGAAGTGAAGTAAATATAAGAATCATTAACTTAATAATGGAGACTGAACAATAAGCATAACCTATTATCCCCAAAAAATGGGCTGATGGGCATTAATGAGTTATAGATAGAAACCTAAAATATCAATTTTTTCTTTATAATTATACTATAACAATGGATATTTTTAGGAACATAATACCAGAGTTTATGGTGGACATTAATGGGTTAATCAATAGTCTAATACACTATCAACTGAATTACTGAAAAGGCATACTCATACATATAACAAGTAGTACAAAGCTCAAATTTCTCCCATAAGTAAAATGAAAACATCCAAGTATTTAAAGGATCAATAATAATTACAAATTGTTTATATACCTTTAACAATGCCATTTGTGCTTCCAAGGACCAAGGACATATCAAACTTCTGTGGTTTTCTCTTCTTATTTACATCAAACAGGTAAATTTGTTCACCACCTAAATTAACTAACAGCTCTGACCCATCTGGACTGTATGTGACATAGGTGGATGCTAGGGTGCGGTATCGCTTCCGGTAATCCATTTGTTTCTGAGGAAGATGGCCTGCAATAAATAAGAGTAATAATAAGACTTAAAAATAAATCTAAAAGAGAAAAGGTGTCTAAATCTGAAGAATCTGCACATCTGAGTAGATATATAAATATTAGACTGAATTTCTTAAGAAAATACAAAGATAAACAGTCCATAATGAGAATAAAGATGTCTGAACAAAAAACTCATAACCAAATTTCAAATAAAGTACCATAAAAGCATATATTTGTGATGGATTTGTTTTTTCTTATGGCTTAACTCTTTAGGTTATTTAAAGGAAGAAAATATTTTTAGATTGTAAGAATTATTTTTGGAGACAATAATGATTTAGTGATACAAGTCTTACTAATTAATCCATAGCTAGGAGAGAATAGGTAGATTCATACCTTTCTCAAGGGTATTCTGCTAAACAATTCCGAGCCATTATCCATTACACCACTCACCCATCCAAGCAATTGTACATGAACTAGTATTTCAACAGTATATGGGCAAAAACCAAGTATATATTTAACAGGATAGATTGTTTTGTTTTTTGTTTTTAAAATAATGGCTAAGGTTATATAATAAAAAGTTAATGGTCAGAGTTGAATTACACCAGGAAACAGTATTTAAAAAGTGCTAAGTAACAATATAAAAATTTAACATGTAGAACTTTTAAGTATAGAAAATTAAGAGATCAGCCGGAATTGGCTGATCTAATTTTCTATACTATATATATTAATTTTAAGATATGCTACATTTATGTATGAGTAAAAGTGCTCAATACCAGGGATAGAGCATGTGTAAATATAAGATAAAAACAGCAACAGACAAAAACAGAAAAATAATCAGAATTTTTTTTTTTTTTAATTTAGGATTCAACAGACATTAAAAAAACAAAAAAAAAAAAAAATCACATCAAACCTTAAAGAATTAGATTTCCTAGATGTCACACTCAACCTAAGAAAAGATATTATCAGCCATATAGAAAACCCAACAACAAACCACTTTACATAAACATCTTCCAACCACTCACCAACAATAATCAAGTAGATTCTACAATCAATTACCTGCAAGATTTCTGATAAGTCTAACAAAGCCATCTTTAATGAAATCAAATATGATTATGAAACAGACCTAAAAATAGTGGATTTTCAACAACACTCGCATACACACCGCAAAAGACAGAAAAAGAAACATTTTAACCTACCATACAACAAAAAGTAAAAACTAGTGGAGGAAAAATATTCATTAAACTCATCCA
Source organism: Acanthosepion pharaonis (assembly GCA_903632075.3). NCBI lineage: Eukaryota > Metazoa > Mollusca > Cephalopoda > Sepiida > Sepiidae > Acanthosepion > Acanthosepion pharaonis. Next base: position 3,013,552 of record CAHIKZ030005408.1, on the reverse strand, counting down.
CCAACAATTCCTCCCATCACTCTCCACAAGATATTCAACAGAAGCAGTAAAAATCAACTAGTTGCACTGAAAATGTGACACAAATAATAAAAAGAACAGAAAATAACCAACAAATTACCTGCATAAACCAAACCAAACTGTAGAGCAATGCACAAACGTTCCTTAAATGGCAATTGCTTGCAAAACAATATAATATACCAAGTCACTATAAAAACATATAACAAACAAAAAATATACATAAGAGTAACAGAAGGACCCTGGAATTCAGAAACTATGGACACAAAACTTCCTTTACCATTAGTAAATACATGAAGAGCACAAATCTTTCTAAACATATAGGAAATTAAAAACAAATCAAAATACACCAAAAATCTCATGGAAAATAAGGAAAACAGTATCAGCCTAGAATAATAAATCCGAAAGCAGTAAACTTTGCCTAATCACAATTTACTAAATAAATGATCAGAACTTATCTCAAAATGCAGGCACGAAAAAAAAAAAAAAAAAAAAAAAAATTTTTAGTACATTATCAAACTTAAAAATGGAAATATATGCATTAAAACTCAAATAATGTAACATACTTTAGTTTAATGCATTGGTTTTTGTCTAAACAAATAAGATAAACAAGCCCCCAAAAGAAAACTAATTAAACTACAAATGCACACATAATCAAAGTAAATTTAATAATAATAATAATAATAATAGCCAACAAATAATGAATAAATACAAAATACTCAAGTAATAGCTACAAATATACTGCTTTTTGACCCACAATTATTTCTGCTTAACAGACTTTAGAGTAATTTGAAATATAACCTTTGCTGCCTACCCTTATAACCATTAGGATAATACAATAAACTGGAAATACCTAACCTTGCTAACCATATTGCCCCATTGACTGGCATATATTAGTCAAGCCACTACACAACACATATGACCTGAAGATTTCTTACAAGAATGAAAGACTATCACCAATCGATCTTGACCTTATTGTCCACTTATGTGTGTGTGTGTGTGTGTGTGTGTGTGTGTGTGTGTGTGTGTGTGTGTGTGTGTGTGTGTGCATGAGAGAGAGGAACAGTAGATATTTTAGGTTTATATTTAAGGTTTCATTTTTTTTTTTCCTAATGAATATCATTTTGCAAATGTGTGTGGGTAAATAGGACAAAATTCATGTGCTGAATTTTGACTCTTGATTTGATGTAACGCGAGGATGAGAAATGATAATTAAGTATGTTTTAAGAAGTAAATTGTATCTTTATTTTTTTTTTAAAGTATTAATATTTTCTGAGAAATAAATCAACTGCAGCAATTAATGGCTTTTCCTGTGATACTAATGTGTAATAATCTGTTTAATAAATAATGCAAAAATAAATAATAAAATAAAAAAGTAAATGAATATATTCCAAATGTTATTTACTATTCCAAACATTACATGTTGGTGCCATAGGACTAATTTGATGCATTTGATTTATTTAAAAAATAAATAAAAAAAATAAAATTATTTCATAAAGCATTTAATTTTCTTTTATTGTCCCCCCACTCCTACCCCAATGGATGATGATTCTTGCGAGTCAAAAGCTTGGGACAATAACATTAATTTTGGCCAATTTGTCCATTAGGAAATTATATATATATATATATATATATATATATATATATAAAATAGACACAAAATGTCAATTGTTTTTAACAATACATGTGTAAAAGAACAATTGCTTCCCAAATATACTGTATATATCTCAACTTGCTCATTTATCTCATTTCATTGAAATATTTAATATATATGCAATTAAAATAGATCAATGAATAAATTCTTGTAAATGATACAGAAAATAATAATGAGGAAGTAGAAGGAGGAAGGGAAAGAAGCAAACTTACTAGGAGCACCTGTGCTAGAACAGTATTCAAGTTATTGCTAAAGTGTTTGATTCTTATTAAATTCTCATCAAAGTATGTCCTTATGGTAAAGTTGGTTTAATTTGAACCTTTCCATGGGAGCCTGTTCCAAACATTTAACAATCACAAGTAGGGAAATAGTACAAAAACTACAAGCTTACGAGATGTTTACAGCATATTTTCAGAAATGACAACTTTAGACTAATATTAAACTTTCAGTTATAAGATGTAGCAACTATCAGCTTTTCCAGATCAAATTATAAAGATTACACATCCTTCTTGGCTAAATATATGCAAGAAAAAGTAATGAAAAAGCAGCAACAGTAAAAAAAAAAAAAAAAAAAAAAAAAATGAAGACAAAGAAGGAAAGACAATGAAGGAGAGAGAGAGGGGATATTGTAATTTATCTGGAGAAAACACAAACAAATTAAAAGCAAGCATGTTCAGGTTTCAATTGTACCAACAGATACAATGATGTTTAAGCTATTCTGAATTTGAAAAAAAAAAAAAAAAAAACATTATGCAAAAATGAAAAACAAATATTTACAATAATATTAATTACATAATTTCAGAATTAAAAAACTAAAAACAAAAACTATAGTGTAAATCAGAGCACAAAGAAAATTACTATCTCCTCCCTTCTGGATTCATTTCTGAAACTGAAAGCAATGAAAAACTATATATACTTTTACTTTCATATGGAGCATTTATTTTGCATTACCACAAAATATAAAATACAATACAAAATTTACTTTTTTTTTTTTTTTTTTTAAAACAAGTTTCAGCAATAACAAGGTCTCATGTCCCGTAAGCTTTACCACACATATTAGAGTGTACTTCAAACTACCCTTAATATAACAGAAAGGTGTGTCTGTTCACCAGGCTATTGGTTACTGGCAGGTGAGAATTTAGTTTTTAAATGATATATACTTTGAATAAGATGCTATAGTTGATTTCTAATCATTCTAAATTTCATTACAGTTACTTATTGGGAACAGATAGATAGTTAATAGATAGTACCTGTTGCTTGATTTCCATTAAATCAATTGTTGCCTTTAGGTAAGATTTTTATATCTTGTGTTCTCAGATTTCATGTATTATAAAACTGATGACAAGATTACAAAAGTCATTACAGCAATTTTTACAAAGAAAAGTTTAAACTGTTATATTTTAAAACCAATTATATAATAGACCCTCAGTTCATGAATTTGTTTCTGAAAACCGTTTGTGACCAAAGATGTTCATAAGCCAAAATTATTTTCCCTGTAGGAATCAATGTAAAAATGGATTAATTCATTACTGCACACCAGACGATTGCTTATTTAAACTTTTAAAATTGTGCACAAGTTCATAAACAAAACCAATGAAAATCATTAAAACTAACACAAAGAAGATAAACCCAATACTGAACATATAAAATATAGATGAAAATTTTATTTAATTTTACCGTATTTGTATGGAGGAGAGTCGATGGTGTAAGTAGACAGTAGTGAGGAAGAGGAGACATTACTGCAGGGGAGATCATTAAAAAAAAAAAAAAAAATAAAAAAAAAAAAAACTTTTTCCGAGCTTTCTTCTTTCTCTTCTTCCATTTTGTCATTTTTTCTTTTCACTCTGCTACTATCATTCTTCTTTGGCCCCATGGAACCTAAATTTAATAACACAAACCAGATGGCAAATTTGTGTATGGATAATGCTCTCCTGCTGATACTTCGGGCTTCTAGCAGGCTTGTGTTTGTGTGCATGTGCGTTGCTAGAGACACTGTTCATCACCCAAAACAATTTTTGTTTGGAAAATTCGTCCATGAACAGATTTGTTACTGATGAGAGGCATTCATGACAGGAGGTTCCACTGTATATTGAGAATTTTGGATATAAAAATGGTCAATAGTTGAGATGTAAAACTTTAAAATGTTTTGAGCCTCCTGTGGTCAGTGGGAGGCATTTAGATTTTTTGACAGTACTAACAAAATTATTTTTCTAGTCACAGAAACAGAAAAATATTTCTGCAAATAACCAAATGTTCATTTTATTACCTTTTAGATAAAGTTTTAAAAGTGGATTCAGTATTTTTCATTTTATGCTTTAACATTTGTGATAAAATTATACAAAAGATTATGGCTTTAAGCATTTATATACACTTTTCCTACACGTCATACACTTTTTAAATGATTACATTATATCTGAAAATTAAGAGTCACAAGACATCCAATATTGATAGCATTCTTAAAAATACTTGGGATGATCTTGTAAATTATATTCGCTTTTATTTTATTATTTTAAATTAACCCAACACCTTTAAATAGAACTTGAATATTGTACTGTGCCCCAAGTATTTGAGAACACATCTTTAGTGGACCATAAATAGGAGACACCATTACATGTGTTTGGCATACACCAAGTTTTAACATTTTCATTTCTTTTTTTAGATGTACCAAAAAATTAATATGCCAGCTTCCAATGTGATGATAGAAATTAAAAAAAGGCATGCTGTGCTTACAGAAGTAACCACTAACCACAACAACTCAGGAAGAGCCATCTTCAAAATAGTCAGGTGAATAGGAGGAATGACACCTGGATCTGTGCAGACCCCACAGACCCATTGTGATGCACACTAAATTCACATCTTGTGTGATGGTTCCGAGTTATGAATGAGAATCCCTTGATCCAGGCATACATTGGGGCTGTCCTCATGACTGAAATAAGCCTTTTCTGTCTTTTTTGTTTTGTTTTTTGAATTTGAACATGTATATTGACCATTTTTTTTTATTAAATATTTTTATATTATAATTTGTCCTCATTACCTGGCACACATACTGTGTGCGTGTGTTACAAATTTTACAGTTTAGTAGTACCTAGATAAACTAATATGCAAACGACTTGTCAAAGTTGTTTTTAAATCTTCATCATTAATAATTACACATAAAACATGTCCCTTTACTTGTTATAAACTTTAGTTATCACACAAAGTTAAAGAAAAAATTGTTTCAACTAAAAAAAGAGCCAGTATCTAGTTATAGATTCATTTCTTTCTATGGTTACTAAATCATCTAAAAAAAAAAAAAAAAAAAAAGGTCAAATTCCTAACCAGTTAGTATTACCATGCATAAAACTATTTTTTTTTTACTCCATATACAGTTTACTCATGTTCAAAGAATATACAAAATTCACAAAATTTTTTTTTAATAACTTTTATCTACTTTATATGACCTGACTATTTCTTATAGATATATATTTTAGAATCTGAATATTTTTCTCCAAAATTTATATACCTATCATCAGTAAAATGAAAATTTACCCAAAACCATTTTCAGTAAAATTCAACCAGTATTGATACCTACAAGTAATTTCTAAATTAGATAAATGAATTTAAGTTACAAATGGATCGACACTGGTTTGTATATGTATTTAAGGATACACTGACATTGAGAAAAAAAGATTGCTGCAAGAGTGTATAATATTTTCTAATAAAGGTTGATGAAAATTAACAATAAAACAAATTTCTGAAATGTATTTTAATTATTCTGTGCATTGGACTTGTCTTCATTCTAAGACTTTCTTCAGATTTGTGTTTTATAAAGACAAAATATAACATACACCCAAATAAGGCATTGGCTGAAATGGTGTTAAAAACATCAAAGTTGAAGGTAACAGAGCAAATAAAATTGTAGTGTAATTGCTCTTTACTATAAATCCCTTTGGATGAATTTTGTACATTTCAACAATGAAGAATCTCCACACACAACCAACAAAGATCAGATATGATTAATGTCACATGATCAAAAAAATGACTGATTAGCAAGTGTCAAATTAAAAGAACAGATTGTCCATAAAAGGCAAAAATAGTGAGTTGCAGACAATAGAAGCAGATTGGAAAATTGAAAGTGCAGAGCATAAATGGCTAAGACATAAAAAAGGAAGAAATTAATAGATAATAAGCAGCCTGCAGTCAAACAGTAAAAACATCATGCCAAATACATTGAGTAATACTATTTAGTTGAAGACATTAGAATCAATGCTGATCTCCCTTTTCTCAAATGACTTACACTTATCTTTTTTACAGGTAATATTTTATATGCTTAACCTCTTGAAACCATGAATTGTATAACAAGCTTATTTAAAAAAGACAGTTTAATAGAAAGCATCAAATTATTTCTATTCTCTACATTTATTTTAGGAGACACACTGAGATATCGGTTGGACTAAAACAATATTATGGAAAAAAAAAAAAATAAATAAATAAAAAAAAAAAACTTTAATACAAGAAACAGGCTCATGACTTTTGAATGTTATGTATTTTGTAACACACACTTGATTAGCGGGATATTATGATTTTATGTGAATAACACATTCCATAAAATTGTAAATTATTTTTAAAACTTCTCCAAACTGAATTCAAGCAATCAATATTAAAAAAAATAAATAAATAAAATAAATAAATAAAATAAATAAAAAAAAAAAAAAAAAAAACAAAACTTGACAGTTGTGCCAATAACAAGAAATTTTTGGATACAAAGTAAAATGAGAATCTGTTAGGCATATATTAAAAACTACTTTAAAAGTCTAACAGATCAAATGCTTTCTGAAATGGGAATTTATTATAGTTTCTGCTATATTAGCTTTCCCAATTTCTGCAAACTTGAATATTAAAATCACAAGAATTGTTTATATATAACTTTTAAGAGACACAAAGAAAGGACAATACTACATATCTCTTATGATGCAGTATTGAAAACTTAAGCAAATAAAAATAAAAGGTAAATGAAGCTTAAAAGTAGTTAGTTCTCCATAGTCTTTCTATAGATTAGGCACCTCCATGAAATCGCTAAAAAAAAAAAAAAAAAAAAAAAAAAAAAGAGCATAGCTTGATGAAAAAGACGCCAAACTTGCCGGAAACAAAATTTTATCGTCTAAATGCTTATGTTATTATTAAGAGGAAAGACCAAAGTTTTTGTTTTTTTTTTTAAATTATTTTAAAAATTTTTTCCTTATTTTTAGAACATTCTAAATTTTGATTAAAAAAAAAAAAAAAAAAAAAACCTTGTTTCGCTTTGTATCAGCGGAACTAGTAAATAACAGACAATTTTTAGCACGTTTTTTTTTGGTAGGACACATTAATTTGGAAAATCTTGCAAAAATATAAATAATTGTCAGATGTTAATGAAACTTTCAGAAACTATTCACAGATCATCAAAATTATTATAAATGTTTTTTTTATTAAAGTCATGGCAGAAATATTTTTTTATATATTTATTACCCCACCCATAACTAATTTTATGAAAACGCTAGAAATTTGATAGAGTCTAGTTTAATAATTACAATAGTTAAAAATGCAAGGCTTTGAGGAATGCAAATCATGTTTTTTTTTGTTTTTAATTGGACTCCCCCTACCTGAAAATCAGCTCCAAATTGTAACATACAAAACTCAATAAAACAAACATATTTAATTTCAAATGCTTTTAGTTGTTTTTATGAATATGGACAATTTTTTCGATGAAAAACGAATTTTTAATACAATTATATTTGTTATTTCTTAATTATAATAGATTTTTACATTTAATTTTTTAAAATATTATAAAATTAGTTAAAAGCCCATCAGGTTTCCTAAGTCTCCTTATGAGATAGGATCTATTTTTTAGCACGTCGTAAATTGTATCATTTTGACTAATCAGAAGATCCGCAGTAATTAAGAAATGTAATTTTGTGTTTATAATCAGGCTGTAATTATACCATACGGAAGACCAAACAGAATACAATTAAGTTGCATTATTTGAGTTAAGCATTGTTCTCCACTGTTAAGGCCTTTACTTTTGCAAAACGTGTAGAGAAGTTAATTTGATTTTTCAGTTTCAACTGAGAAGGGTACCTACAAGTATCATCTTATGAAATTTATATGATCCTATTTTTATATTAATCTCAGTTATGACATTTTTCCCTAAATGAAGTATCAAAAATAATAATAAAATGAATGGAAATACAAATAACACAGTAAAATGTAATAAATGTACATAAAATTATAGTATTTTATGTACACTTCTGATAAAATTTCATAAGAAAGGTACCTATAAATTAATTAGATACCTTTCTTATGAAATATGAAATTTAATCTCACTCTTAACAAGTCTTAATTTCTTTATAATATATTTTCCATAAAGCATTGTAAACGTAAAGGTGAAAGCTAAGTACAAAAAAAAAAAAAAAAAATCAGAGTGCTGAAAGTTTTCCTTAAAAATAACGAGGTAAATAATTTGTTCACTTAAATGTAAATTATTTCACTTTTCTCCTTCCGTAGAACAAATTAGCCTCACGGAATCCATCAACATGTCATTCATCACCTGTCAAGTGACTCGAAAGTTTATGACCTTTGTTTTATTTTCAAATTACATCTTTTTGATGCAGAAGCTAAGTTAAGCTTGGTTCAAAATATTTTAAATAAACATAATTTCTGATTTTCTTAAAATAAGTTTTGAAAAAATGACAATTGATATTTAAAAGAATTTCAAAGTGAGATTTCCAGTTTTTTGCCAATTTAAAAAAAAAAAAGAAAAAGATTTTTAACAAAAATTTCGGAATTGCTAGGAACAATTAAAAATTTTTAAAAAATACCCCAAAAATACTTTGATCTTTCCTCTTAATAAACATTTAGACGATAACATTTTTTCATCAAGTTTGGCGTCTTTTTCATCATGCTATGCTTTTTTTTAGCGACCTCGTAGAAGTACCTACTATAGATGGACTGAAACTGCTTTAAGATAGGAATCTTATCTGAGAGTTTGCAAATGTCAACTGAAAAATAAAAAACTGTCACATTTTACTCAGATTGAGAAAAATTATTTTCTAGAAAATGCTTGAATGTTCCATAACTTTTGTAGACATTTCTAGTAAAAAAAAAAAAAAAAAAAAAAAAGTTTTTATTTCTCTTTTAAAGGTTTGAGGAAGTCATGCAAACAGTGTTCTTCCATTGATTAGAGCCTTTTACATTGAAATGTGTAGTACTAGAGAAAGGAAGCCAGGTTACAATTTAAATTAAGGAAAAAAAAAAAAAAAAAAAAAATCTACAAATGAACAAGGTTGACAGGTATCTTGTAGCAGACAGACAAAAGCTACAACAATCAATAGGAATAACTGCAGAAAAAAAAAAAAAAAAAAAAAAAAAAAAAAGGTGGTTGTAGTTGAAAAGTGCCTGGTAGAAATTTTAAATTCTGAATATCCCAATTGATTTTTTTTTTTAAAAACAATTTAAAATGTTAAATTTTTAGTAATATTACAAAGTATTTTTCACAATTTTGAATAAAATTTATTTGAATAAAGAAAACTGAATTTATCAAAAAAATTAAAGAAAACGAAAAAATTAAAAGGTTTCCTTGGCATAGCAAAATATTAATTTAAGTGCAACTAACTACAATATATGTTATAGATGCTTATGTATATAGATATATATTTATTTACAGGTGTTGTCTGCAACTGCATTACCTGCTGTGAAGAACTTAACACAGTCTTGGGGCAAGGGAAACTCCGCACTGTACGCAGACCGCATCAGAGACAGAGTGTCCTCAAATGACCTAGAAGAAGAATGAGAGTCAAGAGATTTATACCTGCTACAAAGTATTGTACGCAGCCCGCGTGCAGGCTGTAGTCCTCTTCTTTTAGGCTGGGGTGAATCACGGGGATATCCCATTGTAACCTATCAAGAGAGGAGCGGGAGCTTGTTATCACATTTTGACAAATATTTACAAAATTACATCAAACCTTCAGCTCTGAAACAAAGAAGTGTGTATGTGCGTGTTAGAAAAATAGCATGACAAATTAAGAAAAAGTTTTTGTGAGGTGTTTCCTCCCAGTCCAATGAAATCAAAACAGATGAATTGCATCACAAAAACTTTCCCAATATGTCATACCATTTTCTAAATACTAAATCTATATATATATATATATATATATATATATATATATATATATATATATATATATATATATACACACACACGTGTGTGTGTGTGGAATTATTTCAGAATGTCACTTTCAATAATATATCAAAACTGACAAACGAGATATTTGTTTTAATTAGGATTTTGAAAATATTTGCTAAAAATATATGACTTTAGAATATCTGAAATTGTTTTTATATAAAGTGTAAGAGTAAATAAGTTGGTAGCAGTTTATAATTAAATACCAAATTCCATACACAGAACATATATAAATAAATTGGTCTTAATTTGTGAAGAAAGTCATAGCGAAATTATTTAACCACTGCTTGAAGGAGAAGTCCTTCCCAAGTCTGTGGAAGTTATCAAGTGTATGCTCAATTTTCAAGAATTGAGTGAGCACTGATCCCCCTCACAGTATAAACACATCCATCTCTTCAGTGTCATTAGCAAACTCTTTGAAGCTATAATCAACAAGAAAGTTGTTGATCATGTCAATAGGAACAACCTCTTGAGTACAGTACAGGTCAATAAGAACAACTTCTTGAGAAACAGTACATGTTTCAAATGGTCCAGTTCACTGCTGATATCCTAACTGCAATCACTCACAGAATGTGTGAGGCATTAAACAAATACATCTCATGATGGCATTTTAGTCCTTCATATATTACATAAATAATCTACCTAAGAGTATACTACAATTGTTTGTGAATATCTAACATTATATTCACACAAACTGCTGCTTCCTCAATCACTACAATCTTAACCTGTTCAAGTATAGGGTTAACCGTCAGTTATCTTCCAGTGTTCCATCAGGCCTTGTACAGAGCGAACATCATTGTTGTTGTTAGAAAGAAAGGAAAAAAAGAAAGAAATAAAGAAGGAGAAGAAGAAGAAGAAGAAAGGAGGAAGAAGAAAGGAGAGAGAGAGAGACTTAAGCATATTATCACATTCCACTGGTAGACAACTGTGACAACTTGCAAAAATAATTATAGATTAAGGTTTTCATCTAAATCTTTCAAATAAACTGACCCTGTTCACTTTTAGAAATTGGCTTCAAGTTTAACCCACTAAAAATTGCGTCTAGAACAAGACAGCCTGATAAAGCCCATTTCTTTTCAGGATGTGTTTTTTCTCCTAGACTGGTTGATAAGAGCCCAGTCATCCCTGCTATTTAACCCATAGCTGGGGAAGAGGGAGAAGAGGTGGATTCATACCTTTCCCAAGGGTATTTGCACAAAAGAGAATGTAATGAACTTGACCAGAACACAAAATTAGCTTTGGCCAATTTCTCATTCCAGTTTGTTATCCATTACACTACCTGTACCTCCATCTAAATAGAGATAAAACCTCAGTTGATTACTAGAGAGCAACATGGCATTGTAAAACATTATCAAAAGGTTTTTATTTTTTTTTTTAATATGAGAATAATTTCTGCAATTTATAAACTGCTTTCTTTGCATTTAATTTTTCTTCTTCAAAACAAAGCAAACACTAAAGTTTTCGGATCTGTTTTAATCAAACTAAGCCTGACAGTTATTACAATAACAACTTTTTAACAAAATGTACATTTCGTTTTTTTTTTTTTTTGTAGATTCTATAAAGTCAAAACATGAAAACAAAGTACAGTTTGTTATGCAGATTGTCTTACATTTGATGTAGAATTGTACATTGATATAAACTCAAATTAACCAGGAATAATGTTTTTTGTTTTTAATTCACATACCAACTACATTTACAGATTGAAATTATCACCATACATTAAGAAAATAGACAAAAACATTGTATTCAACATGTAAAAAAACTTTGCAAATCAGGTAAGAACACCAAATTAAAATAAAAATGCTGGCAATAATCACCATCCACATTTCTTTAAAGTTCAGCATCTATCATTTTGGGAGTTAAGGAATCCATTCTTTTGACATCAAAGTTGGTCAGAGTCTCAAAGAACTCAAAATTACAATTGTAAATATTTTAAACTTTTTTTTGCACAGGGATTGGGTAATGAAAGCAGACATTTTTTTTTTTTTAAATAAAAAAAATAAAAACGTCTTAACAGGCTAAAAGTTTTAAAAAAAAAAAAAAAAATAAAGCAATAATTTTCTATGTCTAATCTTAAGTGATAGCAAAAATAAAAACGGTGCTTTACCTTGTACCATTATCAGTAGGGAATTTAATACTTTTACACGACAGCATTCTCCGGTCATAGACTCGAACATATGGATCATTGGCACCTACAGCCATTTCATCTGGCCGCAGAGGGTTTATGGCAATGCACTTGGCCTCAGCTTGCAGCCCCATATGTGCATTTAAATTAATGAGCACATTGCGGGGCGTACTATCACAGGCTTCTGGGGTTCGAAGGTCAAATTGCCTGAAAAAACAAAAACAAAACAATCTCATTGTATAGAAAATACTCCAGTCAGGGGAGATACTTCAGTGACAATCAAACAGATGAGGTTTTAAAATAAAAATAGCTGAAGAATTCTTTCTTTCTGCTTTATATCTGGAACTTTAAAAAGGGATATAAGGAATTTTTTTTTTTACCCTAACATTTGTGTGTGTGCATATATATATATATATATATATAAAAATATGGTTTTACTTTTAAGGAATGCTATATTTATATGTAAAAGGGCTCAATATCAAGGATAGAATATATATAAATATAAAAGTGGAGACTGAAGTCAATTCTGAGGTGATAGTCCATTTCATGCTTGAGTGCAATCTTCTCTTCATGAAGATTGCACCCAAGCATGGAACAGACTTGTCTGTTTCTCCCTCTAATGTGTGTGTGTATATATATGTATATATATATATATATATATATATATATATATATGTGTGTGTATATATGCCACAGGAATATGATATATAAATATTTATATATCAAGAACACTGTCACTTTAAAAACATCATTGCCTTTTTGAGGGGGTTGTAAAAACACATTGATTTTAAATATACCTTCTAATGTTCAGCTAATTTGCTTTTCATAAAACTTGGCATTTATGTAAAAGGGAATATATCTGTTTTTAAAGCAGTCTCTATACAAAATTTTAGAGAAAAAGATTTTTTTCCATTTTTTTTTTTTTTTAATTAGGTGGTTTTCAATTGTATATTGATGCATATCATGTTGAAGTTTACATTTTCTTTTTAACATCCTTGAAAAATAAATACTGAAAAATTGAAAAGTCAATACAAGTGCCTTAATCTGAAATTTTTAAATAATTTCATAAAATAGGCCCGTTTTGAATGTATTTTTTATTTTTATTTATATTCTAAGACTACTGAAAAAAAAAAAATTTTTCTATTATATCAATTTAATATTATTTACACTATTTACAAGTGGACTATTGTAATCATCAATAATCTGCTTGTTAATAATGTAAATAATGGTAACTCCTCATCTCAGAAATTGAAACAAATTATCAATTTAATTATTTGATATTTTTAAAAGCACTTATTCTTTTGAAATGTATGCCACCAAAGTTTTGTTTGTAAAACCTTGACACCCTTTAAATAAATATACCAAAATACTCTCTTCAACTATTATGGGATATTATTAACTATCGGTGCAAAAATTGTAATTATTTCTGCTTTTCAGTTGTCATTCTTACACTAGCTACGCCATAGCTAAGACGCACAGATTGAAAGGATAAATAAATATATATATCCTAAATTACTTTTAAAAAACCTTTCTACAGAATTTGTTGAAGAATTAACCAATATATTACAAGTTAATATTGTAGGTAGGGACATGTATATCATACATGGAATCTATGTAATTGCAATGTGCAGTTTAAGGAACAAATGTTCTTCCTAATTATAAAAATGCCTTATTTTACAAAAAATGAAGGCTACAAACTTTCAAGCTATGACTCTGGAGTAGATTATTTAAATAAGTTTTTTAGATTAAACTTAGTCGACAATGCATTGATTTCTCATGTCTGCATGCAAACCATTGAAATATTTTACAGTTGTCTTCCATCTAAAACTTTTTTCTGATTGCTCCAATACTTGTGTAGAAGCTATAAGATTTTTTTCTATTTCGAAAGCAAAATATTTTGCTTCCTACATATTTCTTTTTTTTTTACAGTAAAACTTATTTTTTTTATATATCAATCATTTTAACCAAAAATATTTTATTGAGACCAAAAAAACATCTTTATAATCAACAGTGATAAAATATGTCTAGAATTAACTTTTTAACAGTAATGATTGTTCTATTTATTTTTTTAAATCTTGATAATCAACAAAAAATTATAGAAAAATTAGTTTACAAAAAAATAAAAAATAAAATAAAATATTGATTTTTTTTATTATTGCAGGCAACCATATTTATAAATGGAGAAGCAATTCAGTTTAGAGCTGTCAACACAAATTTGTGCCCTATAGTCAGCTGCTAATATAAATATAACCTCACCCATCCAAATTGACCTTTGACTTTTACTGACTGATGCAAGCCACCTATGTTTAATAAAGTATTTTTAAATAAAATTTAGGAATTTTTTTTCTCATGTAGTTAAATTGAATAAAAGTAACTATTTCCCATAGTTTTGGTGTTGATTTTTATTTGTTTGCAATATAAAGTTTTGTTAATCAGATAACAGCCATTGTTAAGTTTTGCTGATTTAAGGGGAATCTGACTTTGTAGTCATTTAATAACATCAATTTTAGGAACTGGGATTTGTTAACAGTAATATCCTCAGAATTTTCCGTAACACACCAGTTCATTTAATATTCATGTATAAATTTTTTAGTAAAAGAAACGTTGTCAAAAGAGTGGGTTTTTTTCTTTTTTTTTTTTCTCTCTCCAGTCTATCAGATGGGTTACTTAATATGAGATAAGCAGCTGGCCTGGAATAACTGATAATGCCTGTACATATTGTAATGTTTATCTCATATACCTACTCTAATAAATAACTAGCAATGAGATCACCTAAAGCTAAACCAAAATCTAAAAAAAAATTATTACTACAAGTTCTTGAAGATGCCCTGCCAATTCAGAAAGATGCCAAAAAATATTAGTGATGGGTACACATCCAGAGTAATCATTGAGATAATTTCCATTGGATAAATACGTTTCTATTAAGTTAGTTCAGTTTTTGGCTTCTCTATCAACTAATTCCATCATATGAAAAAAATGAAGATATTAGAACTAAATTTGCATTAGATAAAATTTGAAGTTCAATGCTATATAATCTTACTTATAAAACGCAGATTGTGTGTGTGTGTGTGTGTGTGTGTGTGTGTCTGTAATGTTTATATATTGGATCGGATTTCCTACATTTTTCAACCGATTTCAGCAAAACTTCACAGGACTACATAAAATTACCTTGTGGTGGTTCTAACAGCGCCAAAAATGGGAAAAATATAATTGTTTTTGCACAAAATCAATTTGAAAACACGATTAAGAGACATCATGAAAATGGAAGGGGGACAACTCACATCAGGTTGTTTGTGTGTGTGGGTTCCTTTAAATATGGGAGTGGATTTCCTATATTTTTCAGCCGATAAAACAAAACTTCACTTTTTCTTTTTTTTTGGCAGGTCGTGTTTCTTATTCTCTTGCACACTTTTTTCTTTATTTTTAACATTCAGAATGCTTTAAAAATTCCATCTAGCCATTTTAAATGTAAAATGAAGAGACCTTGCAGCCAATCTAGTAATATGCTTAAATTCATAAAGTCTTGATACCATAGTGGAAAGTTCATCAGAACAATTACCATGAAAGTATTTATAGAAAAGTCACAGGGAATCTGTTACAGCAGTGAAAAAAGGACTGAAGGTGAAATGCCAATAACAATATGGCCTGAAAACAGTATCATTTTATCATTTAACTTTTCTGAATTTAAAAAAAAAAAAAATTGACAAAATTAAACAGTAAAAAGCTGTTGAAATTAAAAATGATTTTTTAAAAAGAAATATAAACTTCCTTTCAGATGAAAATTATACATAAAATTGAAAAATTACTTCATGCTTAACATTCAAAAATTTAAGACTCGAGTAGCTATTTCTACAAGCCAAAAAGAAAAAGAACACATGTATCAGACAAGGACAAATTTGGCTTAAGGCTACATTTCTTGAGCACACACTGATGTTCAAATTCACTTTTAGCAAATTAAAAGTCTAGGTTAAAAAGAGTCTAGGTTAAAAAGACTTATTCAGTTTCAACGGTTTATTTTGTAAATAGAGTTTTTAAAAGGAACAACCTGATAGTAGTAATGTTTTAATAATGGATCTGAAAGAAAAATTTAAGTATAATAAATTAATTATTATATCAATGTTTTGTCTTTAATAGTGTTGGCTAATATTTTTTAAGATATTGTTACTAACTATACACAGTATCTAGAAATTTGTACTAAATAGAATTTTTTAAAAAAATTAATGAAAGGAATCACAGAAAGTGCAGCCACCAACAATCAATTCTTAGATTGCAGATATTTTTTTAGTAGTAGTGTATCAGTAAATGCAAAAATTGAAGGAATTTTACTGATACATTGAAGTCTTACATGATAGTTCCATCTTCTGCAGCACTCCAGAACATAAATGGCACATTTGGCGCTGTGGCTAGTCGCTTGACCCGTCCAGCATGGCAGCCAAACACATGGGTTGTCTCTTGAATGTTCACATCATGCACACGAATCTTGCAATCAGCTGCTCCACTCACGATAATTGAATCATTTGAATTGGGCAAGAACTGGCGAAAAAAAAAAAAAAAAAAAAAGAAAGAGAAAGAAACAGAAATGTAATGGAAGATTGATTCATCATGAACAGAATGATTATTTAGATATGGCTGTTTAAATGTCCCATGAAAATTATGAAGTTATAATTTGTTTATATACAATTTTTTTTTTTTAACTATTTCTTAAGATATTCTTGTTCACTTAGCCCTTTCCAAACTGATCTGCCAAATGAGGCCAACTAACCAAATCTAATGCCAATTGATAGTAAAAGGCATATGCTATTGAATCATATACAAGCAACATGGCTGCTTTTCCAGATATTAAACCTTTAAAAAAAAAAAAAAAAAAAAAATCAACATATGATTGCATCCAGTCCCCATGTATATGACCAAACCTAAATATAAATAAAAATACTTCTATATAGCCTGGGTATAAACTTACTATGTTTTTTGGGTGGAGGGGGTCAATATCTCACAAAATGAATTAAAATTGGAGTTACCTTAAAAATGGTAAAATTTCTAAATAAATTCATCCCAAAAAGAGTTAACAAGTTTCAATACAGAATTCTTCTCTTCCCAATTATTATTGATTATTATTGATTGTGAATGTTTTAATTTTTGGATACATTACTTTCCCCTCCCTTCTCATGTTTATTTGAACTGTTTTTTTTTGGGGGGGGGTCACTATTATTCATCCAATACATGGCCCAAGTACCCCTCAAGGTAGAGGGTTACTAAATGAGGTTGTTGCAAAGGAATACAGTGGGTAGTGGGAGAGTTACAAGAGGTGTATATTATGAGGACATGTAGAACAGATAACAGCTAGCCCTCAACTTGAAAATGTTAAGATTATTGTAATCTGGTAAATATCCTATTGAGAGTTCATTCTACAGTGCAACAGTTCTGGAGAAGAAGCTGTTTGAGTGAAAATTCCTCTTCCCACCAATGGAATACGAAGGAAATGAGGATGAGCCAAATCAGTGTACATGGTATGGCAGATCCTAGCTGTGAAGGCATGGACTGGTGGGATAAAAGAATGCCCAAACATCAGCCATGAAAATAGCAATAGAGTAGTGAGAAGTGAGTAACATTTCGTCTGTAGGAAAGAGATTGTAGGGTGGAAAATAATTTACAAGGCTGCATAAACACTTTTGAACTCCATCGAGTTAGGAAAGTGAGAACTGGGCAGCTCCAGTACAGATGTAACAACAATACTTCATTTTTGGTCTGATCTGGCACTTGTAAAGAGAGCATGGTTGGAGTCAGATACTTCTTGGAATGGTACAAGGAACCAACCATTTTTCCAGGGTCTTTAGCTATGGCTCATTCAGACTTAAGATGTGTATATTGCATAGAACAAATCATCCTTACGCACACACTTGAAATTATTAAGTACAGCCTTTAAACTTTAATTTGGATTTATCAATATTTGATCATTAAAATCTGTTTAACAACATTTAAGGTTCTGTAATAGTAACACTGCACCTGATTTTACTATTTTTACTGATGTGAAATAGTTTTATTATAAAACATGAATAAATATTTAATAATGACAAGAAAAAAAAATATTTAAGATTACCTTCAAGGAAAAGATATTTCCCTGATGTCCTGTCCTGATTGTGGTTAGACGTTTATGTCGGAAAGGATTCCACACAATAATCTGGACATCATCTGACCCACTGGCAAGTAGACTGGAATATTAAGAAAAAAAATAAAAAAAAAAAAAAAAAAAAAAAAAAAAGAAAAAAAAAGAAATAAATAAAACATCCTTGAAAGAGATTCCTCGTTTACTATTGGATATATAAGCTATAAATATTTAGTTCATATATTGTTTCAATGTCAAGTTATAAAATAAAAAAAAATAAAATAAAAAGTGCTTTTTTACATTAGTACTAAAACTAGATAAATTTTTAAAGCTTTTACTTTTGTTAAAATAACTGTCACAGAAGACTAAAAAAAAAAAAAAAAAAAATCTTAAAAACTGATTCTTTCAAATTGAAAAAGGGAAATCAATTTTAAACATTTTTGTAGCCACATCTATTAAAAAATAAATAAAATGAATAAAAAACATTCTCAAGAATATAAATTTAAAAATACTAGCATATTAATTTCTGCCTGAATTTTTAAAATGAGTTATTTATATTCCAACTAATATCCTTATCTTTGTTATTGTCACAATGTTTTGGCCATTGTGCACTTTGCCCCTCTTCACCCACCTATCAACACAGGGACAGAATTTTTACACTGTACTGTTCATGTCCAGAGATATCTCATTTCATTTTCTTCTTCATTATGGTTTAGTTATTGCTTGTCACACAGTGCAAGTCAGTACTACACAACCCAGGGATTGAACTCACAATTACTATACTACCAAATTCTCAAACCAACACTGCTATTAGGCAGAATACTGAACCTAGATTGGAACAATAGCCTAGTGAATTAAAGTTGGTTTATGAGTTATGTGGCATAGTAATTGCAAGTTTAATCCTTGGGGTGGGTAACACAGACTTAAACTCAGTGGTGACAGGGTGAACAACAATGAAGTGGTAGTTAGAAAGAGAGAAAAAAAAAGACATTTCTTGACATAGACAGCTGAATAATCTAAGCCCCATAGATTGAATAAAATTTTACATTCCCTACCTGAAGAAGGCCAGAGAGCACAACAACTGAAACACAGTAATAATAACAACTAAAATGAAAACATTATTCTGAATGCAAAATAATGTAAATAATACTAACATGTTACTTTGATGCTATGACCTTTATTTTTAATTTTTTAATTTCTAAAACAACTATCTTAAAATTTCCCCTGAAGTATTTTACTACTCGCATCTTGTAGGGAGTACTGAAATCCCCCCTCTCCACAAAAGAAGCCACAGTCCATTGACAATTTATGGCCCCAAAATGCTACTGGCACATACATTCGTCAGAACAAACTTTTTGAGAGTCTTTGGTACAATTTTCAAGTTTTGGTCAATGATTATCTGAATTATACAAACACAGAGACCGGAAATAAATTCACATCAGAATCATTACAATGGAATTTTCGAGATGAGGAATTATCATGATTATATACCTTAGTAGTTGGATGATCAGCCCGCTGATTTTGGTTGTTATACTCAAAAATGTTTTGACCATTGTATTCTCTGACCTTTTTTTCAGGTTTCTGTCATCATATTTGGTAACAACCAACATGAGCATGCTGGTTCGAAGAGCAAGCTATATAGAATCACATATAGACTTGTAGGTCTAATTTTGAGACCATTAATCATACATCCAAAACAGACTAACTGCTGAACTGCATTAATAGGGATAATATTACTTCAGTTAAGGATTTCATTTCTAAAAGAAATGTACAATAATATTACGGTGTGATAATTTTTACAAGATTGAATTATTTTTTATATATGTCTTTTGACTCAACTTGTTCACATATTGTACTCTCCAGCTTTCTTCAGATGTCACTTGTACTCAGTAATTTTCTTAAAATGTTGAACTGACCACTATTCAATCCACAGGGGTAGATTGTTCTCGTTCCACTATCCAGGCTTAGGGGAGATAACTCATAACAGCTAATTTTCTCCAGTCTATGATCAGCATCAGAAACATCCTTCAACATAACTATCCTACAAGAATAACATCAGTTACAACAAGCAGGGAGAGAACAGTTGAAGACAAGAAAAAAAAAAAAAAAATCTGCTATGGCCTGTCTACAATAAAGTGACCTGTAGTTCATACAACATCAGGATGGTATTAAAAAAAAAAAAGTTCAACTCTTCAGTGATCTTTCCTGAACCAAATGCCTCTCAGAAGGCCAAGAACTACATGTATTTTATCCCATGCAGCCATGGAAAGAAAAATAAAGGTGAAACTACCTACCTCCTAAAAGTAAAGGTAGAGGAACATGAAGAAAGAGACCTTGAAATCAGGCATAGCTGATCATGTATAGAGGGAAAAGGGTGGTCATCAGACATTTGTAGAATGAATTGGTGATAACAGACAGAGAACAATGTTCAAGGATAAGATGACTGAAAGAATCGAGGCACATGTTATGTTTTGACAATCTCCTTAGTAAACCTAGCATAAAGACAAATACCAGCTAGGTTCCTTTAATTAAGAAAGAATTGACATACAAAGATTCCACCATTTGATTACAGACTCCAAATTAACACCACAAAAATGTCCAAGATACCTGGCCTTGTTAATTAAATCATTGATTAAAATTTCAATCTCTGGATGTGGTAGTGCTGAAAAGCCATACACATTAGTCCAATGGAAGAGATGAACAAGCAACACAATTAACTGATACAAGTTATCTAATGAAAACATTCTACCCTGTGAATTGAATAAAGGATTAAGTTAAAAATTCTGAGAAGGTTACATAGTAAGACATAAACCTGAAAAGGGCTGGAGGGGTGGGGGTACAACAGCTGAAACAATCAAAGCTGAGCATGCTGACCCAAATAGAAAAGCATCATAATTCCTCATCTCAAATTTCCAACATTACTTTATTATCCATTTAATACACGTCTTTATCACAGGTATTATCTAGATGAAAATTTGAATTTTTAAATTTGTACTCATAACATATAAAAGAAATTCTTTAAAAATATACCATATCAAACCACCTCCTCCCCACCACTAAAAAGCTGAGTCTTAGATGCAAAGTTTACCTGCCAGACAACCAGTACCTTAATTTCACTTAATTCCATTATACTACTCTATTTTTCCAATTTTCATTCAATATTATATTAAATGTAAATAGTGTGTGCATGTGTGGAGGGAGATCTTATAGGCCATCATGCCTTTTAGAAAGGTTACGAATATTCTTTTCATTCTTAGTGGATTTTTTCTATTTTGGTTCTGTTAGTAATGGAGCAAAAACAAAACAGTTACTTTGAATGGTTAACATAAGCAGCAAATTCATTAGTAGCACAAAACAAATAATAGAGATAACTTACGTTCCTTTTTCATTCCATTCTAAACAATTTACACAACCTTGATGACCCTAAAAAGGAAAATAAAATACAATGAACATTAAGTCACATTTCCAGAAGAAATACAAAAAAATGCAGAATATTAATTTCATGTTGCTTTCTCAGGTTAAATATTGTGCAACAATAATATTACTTTTTACTTATTCAAGAAAAAATTTCTTTATCTGTAGTCTCAAAAACTTTTCCCTTTATTACCATGGAGAAAAGGAAAAAAAAAAAAAAAAAAAAAAAAAGCCTTTTCCTAGTCGGATCAATATTATCAAATTTACAACAACAGATGTATTAGAATAAAGTCACAAGTATTACAAGACATTTTATAAAGCATAATTGCTTGAAACTGATTATGACATAACTAATTTTAAATAAATTTCTCTTAAAGTGAAAATTTAAAAAAAAAAAAAAAAAAAAAAAAAAAAAAAAAAAAATCTACAAAAGAAATCATTTTAAGAGTTTATTGTTGGTTAATTAATAAAACTGATTGTACATAAAATCATAAATTAGTAAAGTAACCAGATACTGCTCAGGGAGGAGGGAATGAGTCCTTACCCAAAATTAACTTTTGCTTAGATATTCTATAAAGATGGAATGGAAATTCTATATACTCAGAAAGGTAATCTATTAGCCGAACTAAATGTGATCAAAAGCAAAGTTGCAGCTGATATTGCAACATTAGTCATTAATCTTTCATAGAAACTAAGTTATGAGATAAACTAAATGTATCAAGAATAACATGATTTTAATTTTTTTTTATCAGGAATGTTTATAGGAATGAGTGTAATCTGATTTTTTATGCAAAATTTAAAACGTTCTTTTCAGTGACATGAAAAGGGTTGAAAGTAAATGTCACATTTACATTAAAAAGAAAGAAAAAAACTAATGTAAATGAATGATGCAAATATACATCTTGGGAAATATTTTTTTTATCAGAAAATTAACTAAAATATAACAGAAAACTTAACTTCCAAAAGCTAGGACATCCATTTCATTTTTATTCATCAACAAAATTTTTTATTTCCACTCATAGTTAAAAAAATCCTTTCTTGGAAAGCAAAATATCTTATTAACAATTAGAATTTAATGTAGTAGTTTTTTAAATTTACAGAGTAAGTGTTCCCAAAGTATTTTGAATGTGTATTTTGATATAAAATTAGCTATCCTCAAAGGTGGTAAATGATAACAGTTGAACAATACTTCATTCTATAATATGACCATCTAAACAAATGTGAACTATCAATCACCACTGGATAATTATCCAAATCAACTTAAACTAGTCAAAAAAATGTCTTAAGTCATTAATGAGAAATCATCTAGTTATTAAATAATGAGACTTAATCGAGAGTTTTTTTGCTGTTGCTCTGACACAAGGATAACACTACTGCAAACCAAGAAGAAGCCATCACAGATCCTGAACAGGAACAGATCTTAGTAAGAAAGTGTGTGTGTGTGTTTGTTTTTTTTTGGGGGGGCAACAACAAAGTATCGACTATTACACAATACCCACTAAAACAGACAAGGGAATGATGTAATGATTTGTTTAATGCCATTTTTGAAGAAGTTAAATATT
The DNA here is from genome assembly GCA_903632075.3 of Acanthosepion pharaonis. Classification (NCBI taxonomy): domain Eukaryota; kingdom Metazoa; phylum Mollusca; class Cephalopoda; order Sepiida; family Sepiidae; genus Acanthosepion; species Acanthosepion pharaonis. The sequence goes on along the minus strand of CAHIKZ030005408.1, from coordinate 2,990,482 downwards.
TTTAATGATCAGGTAACTGTTTATTTCTTTGATTTTTTTTTTTCTTTAATCTTTCTTGGTATTTAATCAAGTGGAACATGTAGAAACAACATCACAAAAACTAAATGAATCTAGCACCTGAAGAAGGTCAATGGACAAAACATTGTGAACATAAAACAAGCCAAAATGAAGACAACAATCTGAATGAATTATGTACAAAATCCCAGACAGAAATTACATATATCCATTTCTATCGATTGGATATAAAATAATTTTAGTAGCAGATTATTCAGTCTGCTTTCAAATGATATAAAGTAGGTACCTCCAAAAACTTTCTAAAAAAAGCATACCATGATGGAAAAGCCCCCAAACTTGATAAAAAACAAAGTTTTATCATCAAAATCTTTGTTATTATTCAGTGGGAAGACCAAAATATTTTTTAATTATTTTATAAAATTTTTTAATCCTTTCTAGCACATTCAAAATTTTGGTTAAAAATCTTGTTTTTCATGTGTCAGCAAGTGAGCCAAAGATTAGTATTAGGAAGTTTACCATTTTTTTGTGTGTGTGTTAAAAAATAAATAAAAAAGTGTTTGGGAAATTCTTGCAAAAATCAAATAATTGTCAGAATTTAATGAAATTTTAAGGACTTATTCACAAATGAATGAAATTATTATTTTTTTTATTTTTTATTTTTTTAAATATCTGTTACCAACACAATTTTTCAAGAAATTAAAATCTCAGCCTCTTCATATTTATAAAAGCAGGAGTCCTTGGAGAATTTAAATCACCAATTTTTCTTTATCAAACAGAAACACCATTTATTGAAAATCTGTTCTGAATCATAAAATAAAGTATGCAATAAAACTATGCCATTTAATTAGAGAGGCTTTTAAATGCGTTTATAAATAAAATATATTAAGGACACTATTGTCTTGAAAAAGTTTTTGTCAATAAATAATAATTTTTTTTTTTTACAAGAATTTTTTTCATTTTTTAAAAATTTTAATTAGAAAAATCTAAGCTTTAAATCTTAGAATTCTATATTAATTTCAGCCCTTTAGATGATATTAAGTGAAAATTATCTTTACTAATCATAAATGGAAAAGCTTAATACAAATCATTATACACCAATATTTTACAAAGAACTTTGAATTTTTCTTGTATGAATTTTTGTGAATATACATGACATTATCAAAAAACTATAGTAAATTTAAAGCCAAAATTTCTAAAATTGAATAAAATTACAGAATATTTTCCTAAATTCTTAAGATTACTTAAAAATTAAATAAAAAAGTGCTCATGTCATTTTCTTAAATTATGCTTTACAGATAAAGTCTTCATAGAACAACATTAGATCTCTCCGCCTGGTTAAAAAAATGCATTTCTGTGATATTTTAAACTCAATGCAAGTAATATTTGTTTCAAGTCATATTAATTAAACTTTAAATCGGCTAATATTCCTCAAATAAAGTTTCAGAAAAGTATTTTATTTTTGGAAGATTTTTTTAATAAATAGAATTACATTGTGATGAAAGATGACTAAAAAAAGAGCATTAATCAGGTATTTCAGAAAAAAAAATTTTTTCAGTGAATTTAAATTAGTTTTTGAATTTCATATCTTAGATAAAACTGACTAGAATACAAAAGGCAATGAAAAGTTCTTGACAAAAAACATGCTGATATTTGGTCAAAATTTGGGAAGGGAGAACTTTTCAGCACCTCCTTGCATATACCAGTGATTTGCAATTACAGTAAAATGAAAAGTTAAAATAAAAATATCAAAATAGTTGTACCTTCACCTGAAAGGAGATATGCCAGAAGCTGAGGTCAGCAGCACTTGAATTTCAAGTGAGTGGAAAACACAGAGACAGTTTCAAGAGAGGGAGGGTGGATAAGCAAAGCCTTGCACTTGAATAAATGGCCAGTTGCCATGTGTTGACAGTGGCCAGAATATGGAGTTCAGTCCAGTGATACTTATTACATATACCATTTGCTTTTTTTGCTTTTTTCTCCAAACAACCCTGTAAATTTCCACTTCATTTTTGATTTGTTAATTTCTCTACTAACATTTCTCTTGGGTTAGTCAACTAGTAAGCAAAATCAGAATACAAAATGTGGTAAAGAAAAAAAATGTTTTCAACACCTTAGCCTAAATGGAATCCTACTTGGGTGGGGGGGAGTATATTTGTTGACATTAAAAAAAAGAACTGTTCATGCACAATATCAGGCAAGTGACTCATTTGAATGGTGCATAGTAAAAGGCAAATTTACTGCATGAGCTGGTTCCCAAACTGCAAATATCAAACAGAAAACAGTCATGGAACTACATTAAGAGATTCTTCTACAAATAGCATATTCTTCAGGCCTCTCACTTATTTTGCTTTCTGCAACACACCTTGTCTGGTCAGGGATTCCAACAAGGTATTGAAAAATTATTCCAAAAAGTTCATTTAATTTATTGAAAGGTGATATAAAGTCATTTAATGGCTGAATAATAATACTATGAATTTATATGAACACAAAAGTTAGACAAAATGCTGGAAACCTTTACAACAACCTTATATGTCAGCAGTTTCATTCCATACAATGTTCTGTTTAATGCTGCTTGTTGACAAAACTCAGGATAATCAAAATAAACTACTTTTCCTTAATGTTGATTCTTTATACTTGGGAAAACTAAAATAATATAAATATTTAGAAAACATTACTTTTATAACTTGGGAGGATTTTTATATTCTTTGTCTCTTAGTATATTTTGTCTTAGTCAATATGTGCCTTCATTACTTATATGCTTAATCAATTTTTGTGTTGTGTGTATGTGTGATGATGATGATGATGAACTCTCCCATAAATTTCAATGTACGAGGATCTGAAACCTCATTCAGTTCTTACATCTGTGTTGTATGTGACACTTCAGTCCTGCTAGTGTCCTACATACAAGTCAACAGTGTGCAACAGTGAGGATCTCAGGATATAGCCACAGGAATATTTGTGGATGCTTTTTTGGCATTGTCTTTTGTCTCTTAGCTAGTCAATATGACCAATTTCTGAATTTCTGATACCACTCTGGCACAAATGTCTCCAGTTATTTCTATCCAGAGCAAATCTCTCAAAGTGAGTGTGAGACACATTGACATCTGAGAGGTTACATTGGAATGCATATATATATATATATATATATATATAAACTTAAACAAATATTCCATGGTTATTTTATCATTGACCTATAAATTCAAAAAGAAAACAGAAAATATATCTCAAGATTAAAAAAAAATTTCAGTGAAAGTGTAAACCCAGAGATATAGTTTCTGTTTTCTTTTTGAATTTGTAAGTCTGATGAATTGGATTGTGATTACGATTCCAATATAATAATTTATTATATTGGAATCGTAATCACAATCCAATTCATTGTGAAATATTAGTGTTTGAGCCCTTTATATTATATTCTTGCTCTGTCTTATACATAGAGCTCTAGCTGGATTTTATCCTCTTGGAGATAAAATATATATATATATATATATATATATATATATATATATATATATAACCACTATATTAGTGTGTGTGTGTGTGTGACAGAAAGTGCATTTGGGCAGCGGTTTTTCATTTATACAAATTTGGTTGACAATAACAAAAGCTATTTAAGGATTTTTTTTCTATATTTTGTATCATTTTTCTGGTTTCCAATACATATTTAAATATAAATGCAAGTACTTCTGACTTTATAACATGAACTTTCATGTGAAGATGCAAGAAGTGGTATTTGAAAATAATGAAATTGACAGTGTACTAAAAACAAATCCAGAGAGTATTAACATGGCAGTTTCCAAACTGATCAAGAAATGAAAACTACCAACCACAGTAACTGAGACAGCAAATCAACAAGAGGAACAACAGATCTGTACAGAACCCCATATAGATACCCATGATACACTGATGTCATCTTCGATTCTGATGGAAAGTCATGAGCAATGAGGTCCATATAACAGTACCCCACAGCCAATGCTATCTTTTATGCCTTCAAGCCATGGATCAAGAGGGTAGCTTAACATGTTCCATCAGAACTGCTCCTTTACACATGTCCCATGTGACCCCAGAGTAGCCAGTACAGTATTTTCACAATAATGCTACCTGCAAAATTGTGGTCTCCTAGCTTTTCAGATTTTAATCACTTGACTTCTATTCCTAAGGCCTCATTGAGAGAGAGATAAGCCAACAGTCCCTAATACTAAGGAATCATTGAAAACTGCCATTGTGGACATGATAGTCAACATTAATGAGAACCAACAGATATGCAGTCATTTCAAAGACCATCCCTATGGCTGAAGGAGGATCTATTGAATAATCTTTATCATCTTGAAATCTAAATTGACATATCTCTTTCAAAATTTACTAATTTTTATTCTTTTTTAATATCTTTTTCTTTATATTAACTTACATTACTACATAATTCTTTATAATAGGCCATGTGGGAGAGAGAGCAGAGTCAGCTGGAAACTGTGCAACTAACCCATGATCCAGGATTTGACCAGTATCCAGCACCGAAACAGAGGCAGTAGCATTGACCCTGAGGCCTTGCAAGAAGAAATAGAGGTGGCATGACAAAAGCCTCATTGTTCATCATCCTGTGAGGTCCATACAGAGTCACTTGTTGCACCTCCTGTTCAGCTAGTTACCTCCAAGACTGTCACAACCTCCAATTTGCTGTGGTTGGCATCTAGTACCACAAGCACCTCTTCATCTCTTATCTCACATTGGAAGTTGCCATGTTAATACACTTTGTTTGAAAGAAAGAATAATGATGTTTGGTACTTATTTCATAATGTTAGACTGTCTCCCATTTGTGGCTATATGTATTCTCAAATAGCTGCTATACACTATATATGACAGGGAGCAGAGTAGATATTGGCCTGACATACTTCTGACCAAAGAATGTTTTTGAAAGTACCTCTTAATCAGACTCCAGCATACACATATATGTGAGAGAGAATCAAACACTCACAAAGAGAAGATAAGCATTTTCCCCTTAAGAAAAAAAAAGAAAAAAAAAAAAAAAAAAAAAAGAAAAAGAAAGATGATTTTAAGAAATGACATCAACATTACTTTTCAGCAATCTGGTCAATTTGTGTGATTTTCTTTTCGCAGTTTGACAGCATCAGCTCCTAGAGACTTGTCAACTTTTCGTCAGTTTGCCACGTTGAAAAATGACTTAGTGATGATAAATAATCTTTCTTAACCTCACTTATCAGAAATTTGGATTATGTGCATTATTCTAACATATTTCCTGATTTGTTCTTAATTTTGTATACTTGATATTTAAGTAAAAAATTAAATGAGTCATAGCTCTCTTTGTATCATTCCAACTAATGTAGAGAATTAAAGTAAAACTGAACTGCCATTTGTCTACATTTAGTGAAAATTTCAGAAAAATTGGACATATTTTCTGAGATATTAAAGTTTTAATTTTGGTTCCTTAATTTTGGACAATACTGTACATGTGCAAAATTATTCTCAGGTCATAGAAGATACTTTAATCCAACCCAATAAAATAGTTTAATGTAAGATATAGAAGAAATAGAGGATTTTTTGTTTCTTCATTTTTTTGTCTGGTTGATGAAGAGAAATTTATTGGAGCTTTAATTGTTTGAAACGTAATATCACATTTACGTTATTTGGAATGAACCAACAACTGTAAAACAAAGTAATAAATAGTGAGACAGATTTAGTTTAACTTTTTTTTTTCTATAAAACCGTAAACATGGTAAGGATATTGAGAAATAAATTTTTGAAAAAACTTTATTCAGGTCTCTTAGCATTTATGATAGATGACTGTGATTGCTAATGATGCATTAGGTTATCTCCTTAAATGTTTCAATAACTACTCAAAAAAGAATAAATAAAATAAATAAATAAAAATAAATAAATAATATCTAATTATTCCACATGCATGCTACATCATTGGCTGGTTGAGGATAGAGCAGAAAGTTTATCCATGAAAAATAATTGCAAAAGTATGCCAAATAGAAAACATGTTTGGAAAAACAATCAGAAACCAGAGAAATTTACAATCCAGATATGGCAGTCACAGGCTGGAAAAAAATGGCTACAGCCAGCAAAAAAAGAGGATTCACAATTTACACCAACACTATTAATTCTGTACACACAAATCTATTTTTAGTATTCAGTTTGTTTGAAATTGATGTTTTCAATTATGATAGTTCGTTGATGAAACTTAAAATCCTGGTCATTTGAATTAATGTATTTATTCTAACAACAATGTGATTTGGTATGTTGTCACATTAGTTAAACAAGGACAACAGTTCCTATAAAATATAATTGGGAGTACTCAGCTTGCCTTTATCAGACATGCATCAAAACCATCCAGGAACTTCAATGAAGTTCTTTACAGTTCAGGGGTACTTGCAAATCATTTTTGAAGTTTCTAGCATTGTTTCTCTTTCCCTGAAGTTTTTAAACATTTCCTTTATCTACCAAATCAAATTTACATCCCATTTTAAAACTTCGAACTCATAACATGGCTATTGATTTAAGATCCCAAATTTGTTTATATCAGTACAAACAGATATTGAACAGAGTAGGTACTAGGATGAAAGGTAGTGTGCATTAACACTTTTTTTAAAATTGTTTTCTTGACTCCAGTCTTTCTTTTAATGATCTTTCATAGAGTGGCATTCGACTTCAGTTTAGAAAGTGCAGAAAACCAAACTTATAGGCACTTACCTCAAGCTCTTTCTCTAATCCAAGCCGATGGATCATGTCCTGCGTGACCTGAAATGTCCGTTGGAAACTGATGCATTGACCATCCTACAAATAAAATTGAAGAATGTAAATTTCTTTTACACTGTAGAAAAATTAGTGCAGTTTTTGTTTTAATGGCAATTTAATCACTTTAGCCAAGAAAAATTTGATTTTAATTTTTATTCTTTAATCAGAGTTAACACCAACAGTAAATTGGTGGGATAAATAAAACTCTTGTTAACAAATCTCAGCAGCCAATGCAAAAACCATTATTACACTTATTCAAAGGAATCAAATGTCTTTTGTCTAACCCAGACTTTTTTCTCTCTGCTTTTTAATTATGAAAGCATATTTAGAGGACACACACAATACTCAGTGGACAGTTAACTCCATCTAGTTGAGACTGAAACAGTAAAGTTTCATTTGAAAAAAAAAAAAAAATTATATATATATATATATATATATATATATATATATTTATATATATATATTTATTGAGGTAACTCCAAAGATTCACTAAAAAAAATGAGCATACATGATGTAAACAATGCCCCAAACTTAAAAACAAAGTTTTATCAAAATCTTTGTTGCTATTAAGAGGAAAAACTAAAGGATTTATTAAATTATATTTTTAATCCTTTTTAGAATATGTGTGTGGCTTTTTTCTGCTTAGAGTATTGTTGCTATATTAATTAGGATGCCTCTTATTTTTGAAGTGTATGCCAAAATTGAATTGTCAGCCTTAAATTTGTTCCATTCATTGAAAAATGCCACATAAAATTTTAAGGAGATTGCATAATATTTAGAGGGTGCCTTTGCAAATTATACACATGAGAAAACTAGAAACATTTTTGTAACAGTGAAAAATTTAAATTTTAACTGATGTTTATTATTTTCAGACCCCAATTATGGCAAGTGTATCCAATGCCAAGCAGAAAAGAAATATGTCAACTGTAATTAGGTACTTAAGCGATTTATGGAAAGAAATTGTTCTATTTATTGTTTAAGCTTTTACCTAATTCTTTAAATAAAAAGTATATCTAACTTGATTTCATAAGCTTTTGTATTCATTTTTCTACTAAATGTTTTATTAATAAATGTACTTTATTAAGTTTCCCAAACCAACTGTAGGTGCTGAAAATAATGAATTTTAATCATTGTAAGTATCAGAATCAGGAATTGTATCAAAATCAGTAAAAATATTGGTATCATCCCATCACATATATATCACACAAAGGTTTGAAAGAATTTGGGTTTCTTTTATTGTTTTAAGGTCATAATAAAAATGAATAATATAAAATTTGGACCCAAATAATTAATTTGAGTTTGTTAATGGCTATATCTTGGGTCTTGGCCCCGAATTTTTGTCTTTCTACTGCTTGGTTAGTATATCTATTTATGTCTGAAAGAAGATAGTATTCAGAAAGATGAAGCTTGCTACACATTGTTTATGCGAGACAAAAAAAATTGCATCAAAACTTGTCTTACGGAAATCATCTACAAGACAAAAGAACAGGGGTTGGCAATCTGTGATGCTCCTAGATAAACTTATTCAAAATACTGGGATAAAAAATCTGGATTAACTCAAAACAGCTATAATGGATCAAGACAATTGAAGACAATGTGAGATGTTGCAAATGGAGACTCAGCTAAAACTAACTTGTATTCTACTTGGAAATGTCATAGCAATAAGTAGAGGCAAAAAAAGCACCAGATAATTAAATATCTCCTAATTCTGATTTAAAATAAAAAGTCACAAAGTTGTTTATGGTTGCACTTTTGTCTAACAATTAGAATTCTTGTATTATTACCATTAGGTAAAGCAGTAAAGTGAAATAAACATGCATTTTTGAGATTAGCAAATTGAAATGTGATTTGTAACCAGAATTAGAAAAGGAAGCAAGAAAGAAAAAAAATTATTCCCTATTAATTTACAACTAATAAGATATTTCCTATATTCATTTTACTTCCCCAGTAAAAAGCATGACTATTTTTATGCATATGATCCCTCCATATCTAGACATGGAAATTGGTTTACAGTTTGAGCAAGGCATCAATTAAATCATCATTAAAAGTTTTTTCAGGAAATTAAACTTCTGTTATCTCTCTTTTTGAGTACATACTGATGAGAGTTTTCTTCATAATCTTTTGTTTTTGGTAGTGTAGAACAGCTTGAATTTTATATCCCATAGATACTTTATTAGGAATAATTAAAATGCTCCAAATAAGAAAAAAAATCCTGTCATATCTTTTGTTAGAAATTTCTGTCTTGATTATTATATGAGTTTGACAGTAACTTTCATTAAAGCTCTCTAATAAAGTAAATTTCCAAATAACTATTTAGAGACAACCAGTTTCTCTTCTGAGAGTGTAAGTCCAGCTGAATCAGAGTTATACAACAGTTAAAACCAAAAAATGAAATATTTCACTCAGAAAATTTTAATCTCTAGAGCCAACCAGAAAAATTATGGCATTGGTTATAAAAACTTTACCATTTTTAATTTTATAGTTGTATTAAAAATGTAATGAGATCATTGAATAGATGTTTAAAAACAATTTTTTAAAGAGTGTCTGTTGCTGTGTTTATGCCATACTGACAAACTGATCAAAACAGTCTAGATGGATTCTTGTAATCAATTTATAATCCTGTGTAATTATTTGTATTTCTCACTCACATGGCAATACAATCAAAGTTTTAGATAATTAAAAAAACTATATTATGACATTATTCTGTTAGAAACAGCTTGATTAAAACTATACAATAGGTACCACCACTTATTTGCTAAAAAGAATTAGCATACCATGATGAAAAAAAAAAAAAACTTGTCAAAATCTATTATTACTAAGAGGAAAGACCAAAGGATTTTTAATTATTAAAAATGAAATTTAATCTATAAGCTTGAAATTAAAACTAAAATAAAAGATTCAAGAAAGATTTTTCATTTTTAAAAATGTATTTTAAATTTTAGATACTGTGTTTCTTTGGAGAGAGGCACACACACACTTTAAATCATAAATAGAAAAACCTTAGTACATTTCATTGAACACCAATATTTTTAAAAGAATTTTAAAAAAATTTGTGTGTATAATCGTGACAATTTTTGTAAATAGGGACACCCATAAACAACATTAGATTACAGAGAATATTTTCCTAAATTTTTAAGATTACTGGGAAGGTAAAAAATTATATATATAAAAAAAAAAGAAAGGGTACTCATGTTATATTCCTCAAGTAAATTTTACAGATATATCCACAGTAGGAAAACAGATAAACTTTCACCTGTCATTCAAGCTGGCAACACCAAAAATAAACAGCTACCACCGTGTTAAAAAAAATACATTTCTGCAATATTCTAAACTTAAAATATGTAATATTTATTTCAAACCAGATTAAATCAGACAATATTTCTCAAATAAAGTTTCAGAAAATTGTATTTTCGAAAGATTTTTTAACAAAAGAGAATTATATTGTGCTGATAGATGGCACTAAAATCAGCAAATGTTAATGATTTCAAAATGAAAAATCCTTCCAGATAATTTAAATTAGTTTTGAAATACAGAAAAGTATTTTGCTTATTGGAAATATTAAATTTAATCTATTAGCTTTAAATTAAAACTAAAATAAAAGCTTCAAGAAAGATTTTTTTCATTTTTTAAAATTCATTTTAAACCTTAGGTATTATAAATTTTTGGAGGTACCTACTATGCAGCAACAGAAATTTAAGGAAGGTATAGTAATTAACTAGAGTATAATTTGGAGTCCAAGAAATAAAAATGAACATTTTTTTTAAAGCTCTAAGGAAACAAGTTTTAAAAGTATGCTCAGAAACTATACAAGTTATACAGTCCTTCCCCCTAGAAAAGAATCTTGTTATTGCAATAATACCTTCAAGAACTAGGAGTCCAAAGAAAATTCTAGCCAAATCACAGACACTATAACAGCTCCAAATGGAAACCCATATTAGGACATCAGGAGCTTAAGGAGTTTGCAAGGGCAGAGAATTATGAGGTGTCTTGGATTATGGAATATTTGTCCCGTGTTTGAAACTGTTCTAGAACATGACATTCTACTGATAACAGAAGACAGGAATATGAAGAGTAAGAAATAAGAAGAGAAAGGATGCAATGGAGTGAGACAATGGGTGTGGCATCATCTTTGAAAATGGACAGAGAAGCTTGAACAACAGATGCTTAATAGGTGGAAGCCATCTTCCATGGAGATATTTATAAATTGCAGATTTCCAGATCTATATGCCAATCAGATTTTTTTTTTTTTTTTTTTTTTAAATAGCAGAGATCTCAAAATGCCAATGTTTATCATGAGGAAGATGTCACCAGTGACCACCACCTGGTAATAGCGAAGGTCAGGTGAAGTATTCACCATCAACAAGCTTTGTGTGCCTGAAGTGCAAAAGTTTACTTTAGAAATCACTTTAAAAATGACGGAGAAGAGTAGTACATTGTAAACAGGGCGGGATAACGTCACAAAAGCATATAAAAGAAACAGTAAAAAGAATCATAGGATTTTTAAAAAAAAGAAAAAAAAAAAAAAAAAGGATAACATGTAGAAGAATTGGCAAGAGAAGCAGAAACAGCTAAGAGGAAGTTGAATGTAGAATATATAAGATCAATTAACAGCAAAGTGATCAAAGTAAAACCATTACTAAACCATTCAAAGAGAGGCAGACATGGGTTTGGCTTGCCAAAGTCTAAGAGAAGTAGACATAGTTATAGTATAGAGGTGGCTCCTTTTCTACGAGATGTAGTTGGCATAGTCTTGAGCACAACTGCCTCAACTGCTGCTTATCTCAATAAGCAGGGAAGATTTATAACTAAAAAGGAACAAGCTACAAGAGGAGTTCAGTATTTCAGAGCCTGTAGATTGTGAACCTTCAGATGATGTTGCCATTAATACCAACTCACTCTCCAAAGCTGAAGTAGGATTAACAATCAAAAGAAACAAGACTACAGTAAATGATGTGCTACAGATAGATATCATGTTAACTTTCATGATCATTTACTGATCTCTACTAAAATTTGGAAATACAATGTCATTCAGAAAAACAAGAGTATTCATGGTTCCAAAGGGAAGTGATGTCAGTAATTGTGACAATTGGCAAAGCATAATGCTGTTCTCCATTGCTTGCTAGCTAGCAAAGTCTTTTGCAGTGTTCTCAGAAAGTGAATGAATAACGTCATGGATGTTAAACTAAGGCAGGAAAAAGGCTGGGTTTTTTTTTTGTTTTGTTATAAAGAACATGTATAGATCAAGTTTTTGCTCTCTGGAATATCACTGATCCATGCACCAAGTGTAATGCTTCCTTGCTTATCAACTTCAGGAAGGTATTTAACAGTTTTAAAGGAAATATTTTTAAACTATACATGGTGCTAACTTGATCCTCATGATTTTTCATGTCTTTTTATAATTTATGTTCAAAGAGCAGTTAGTGATTTTATAAGAAATCATCATCAGACCAATTACTGGGTGTGGTCATAAGGTCATGACACAAGCTCTCAACCAGTTCACTCCATATACTGGAGTTGAACGCTGAAGAAATATTTATTCACAAGTAGCTGGTCTTGGGTAAGTAGACCTGGTAAAGCCCATCTCTCTCTCCAGGTCAAACTACAACTGATGTCCTTAAAGGTTTACCTTGGTCACAGACACGTAGAAGTTGGTTCCATCTGGGGGAACCAAAACTAACAGGATTATTTATATAGGAATCAGCACTTCTGAGGATCAGATTTTTGTTCCATAGCTCATATCTATGCATTCTCTGGATAGTTTATTATTCATGGTAAAAAAAGAAAATTCTTAATATTTAAATAATTTCCCCAACTGAATCCTATCAAAGTGTAAAAAACTTTACGCCGTTCTGCATTTTATGGTTTATATTTGTAAAACATGCTTTTTTTTTTTTTTTGATACACTGACAGGTGTTGTCAGTGATGTTTTACAACAAGGATCATCGGTGGGATCTGGTTTCTCAACATCAGACCTCATCTTCTCTGGTTAGCAATTAGGGCTGATAAGATATCACTTCATACATCTCCAATTCTACTTTGGTAGCTTGAATGGCAGTTTTGAAATTTTGTGTTTTAGTGACATCACCACCAATCAGTGGCTTTCAGGCATTGGTCAACCACCTTTTTTCTTTTCTTTAATTAAGGTTCACTCAATACAAGGCCCAAGAGCTACTGAAGGTAAAGGATTACTGTGTGGTGTTGTATTTAATTCTAATTAATCTGTCAGTTTCATTTGGCATGTTTCTTTTAGTAGAGTAATGTGATGAAGGTATTACTAAGTTTTATTTTTCTTTTGTTTATCTGGGAGATTTATCTAATTTTTATTTTCATTTGTGTTATTCTTGTTAGTGTCAAGAGGTAAAAAAAATACTTCTTGAATCTTAAAATAACATTCTGATCCACCAATGTTTCAATGCTAACATTTGTCATTAACAACAGTAAATCTACAAGGTTTCAGCCAATCCATTCTCTAACATCTGTTAGTTATAAATATGAAAAAAAAAAAAAAAAAAAAAAAAAGCATGTCCATCACTGGAAGAGCTCTTAATTTTTTTTTTTTTTTTTTTAAATAAACAAAAATTTACATTACATAAAATCTCTGGTTTATACAGAATTTTCACCAATTCTAATGCAGTTATGTCATTGACAATTGACTTCAGTGAACAGAAAATTATTTTATCTATGAACTATTTTGTGCATTTCTTGCAATTCTCATGGTGCCAGCATTTTCATTTCTCTTGTTGTGCTGTGTATCAGTTTCTTGTTGCAGACATTCTTTAATTTACATTATCATATTTTCTCTTCTTGGATTAGATTCTACTTTTGTTTCACTTAAAATCCTTTCAGGTAAACATTCTCTCATAGCAGCTATTTTGCATTAGCTTCTTCCCCAGTTTCATTTTGTCTTCTTTGTAATGCTCTCTCTTGCAGGTCTGCTCTCCTCCTATTATCCTCTTCTGTCTCATTAGTTCACCGCTGAGCCTTGTGTTACCTAGCTCGTGCTATTATGGCATCACTTAATTAATATGAAGACGTGTAATTACACTTACAATATTAATGCTAAATTTATCTTTTAATTAAAATGTAATAGTTATTTCATTATATATTTAGAGAATAAAAGCGTGTTCGATCTAGGATACTATAATTCACGGATAAAATATTTAATGACTGATGCATTTTTGCAGCAACATTAATAAAAACCACAATATACTTTTTTGAAAGCAATTGTTACTTGTAAATAAATGTTTATTATTACTGCTGGCATTTCAGTCTGATTTATTAGGTCTTCAGATGGGGTAGGAAATATATAAATATACATATCTTTATATTATCTAACACTACCAAGAAAATATTATCTCCCTTTATGAAGAAAATATAAAATTATCTCCCCTTGGGACAGAAAATATGTAAATAAATACACATTGATAATTATATGGTTTGATAAATGATGATTGGGAAAACTGTGCATTTACCCAGAAATTGAAATTGTCAGCATTTTTAATTGTATATAAAGTTAGCACTATAAAGCAGAATAATAAAATTGTCTGCTAGGATATGTTTTCATATAAGTACTAGTGGAATATCCTCACAGAAATGTACTAGTGCAGCCATCTGATATTGTATCAGCTGCCAGAAACCATTTGGAAGAAAACAGAAGTTACTGGGAGACACATGATAAACTGGAATGAGAATTTAGTTTTAAAGAGATTTTTCAATAATCATTACTTATTAAAGCTTGTATATCTATAGCACTTTAAGTATATTTTCTAATTTTTATATATATATATATATATATATATATATATATATATATATATATATATATACACACTGAAGATCAAGTCAAACTAAACACTTCAAATACCTTGGTGGTATATGGATATGTTAATAAATTTAATATAGAAGATAAGGAATAAATTTAAGTTACTATAACAAATACAATATTTATTTTCTTTTTAGACCCTGCTACAATAAAATAGGGAAAATTTGATTTTTTTTGTCAAACTTGATTGATTTTGTGAAAGACTGAAAATACCTCACAATTTATAGCTAATTTACTTTCAAGGTGTCTTTGGCTTTTATTGATGGATTTGTTTTCTATGGCTTATCAATCTTTTGCAGGATTTTTTAAGCCAGAAAATATTTTTAGATTGTAAGAATTTTTTTGAGATAATTTAGTGATACAAGTCTTACTAATTAACTCATAGCTGGGAGACAAGAGGTGGATTTATTTTCCCAAATGTGTTTGCACATAAGTGAATATAACAAACCCAACTGTAATTGAAACTTGGCTCTCTGCTTAACGATTCCAAGCCATTATCCATTATACCACCTGCACTTCCAAGCTTACAGCACCTGGTATTTTCAAGTGATTACCCATCTAGATACTGGTGAACATATAGAAACTAGTATTTCAACATGATATGGCTATAAGCAAAGGTTTCTTTGAGAAAAATAGCAAGATTAACAGGGATTAAACTTCATTCTTATCCTACAACTATATTAGAAAATGATCACATATAAACTTATTGAAAACCAAGTAAAGATGATATTTTTCAAATACATTATGGACAGAACTGATAACTGAAGTGTAAGCAACCTAAATTGCTTGTAATAAAATAAACTTGGAGGAAAATTCCTTTTGAATCAAGATCAAGTATCATTTTTCTATCAGTTTAGTAAAGTCTATAATATTCTCAATAAAACAATACTGTACTGAAGGCAACTTATTTCCCTCAGTACCATAGTTAGCATTTCCCTATACCACATTCACTTATTTTCAAATAGATTATTCAATGTTAACCTTATACAAGAAGAGAGCCTAATATTTTTAAACTGGAGATAATTGGAGTCTATTAACTATAAGACCAAAAAAAAATTCAGTAATTAGCAAAATTTAAAAACGTTTTGAAAACTTTCATATTTTCAAAAGTGAAAAAAAAAAAAAAAAAAAAAAAAACAATTTTGGAAATCTTAGATTATCATAGGTTTCCAACGAATCAATTAAAAATTAAAATAATCTAACTAGAAAATAAAAATCATTTCTCTGTCCTAATGCATCCGTTTTGAAAAGAAATATTTGTATTATAGATTTGTTCAGTTCAGCAGTATAACTGGAATTGTTACCTTTTTAAGTAAAAACATGCATTCAAGCAATAAACCAACATTGCCAATATTTGGCAATAACCATAGAAACCTTCAGAGATAGAATAAGAATACTAATAACAATTAAACAGCAATCACTAAAAAATAAAAATACTAACGGTAGAAATAAGATATGAAGTGTTTTTACTGCCCCAAAAATTATCAGGACTCAAAACGAAAATAAATAAATAAATCGGAAAAGTGTAAAACACTAAAACAGCTGATAAATTCTTGAAGTAGATTGACACGTCTTTTTAACTTTTTCTCCTTGCTACTAACCTATCAACATTCAACCAAAGTAAATTAACTATTTGCACAAAACAAATTACTATATAAATTACTTATTACCCTCAATAATTGTGTTAAGGGTTAGAGACTAAATATCACTGAAAATAAAATTGTTTATTAGTTGTTAGGTTGTAAATGTAATAGTAGTTAATCTAGTAACTAGCACCTTCCTTCAATATTTACCATCATGTTATAAATAAACATAAGTAAATATAAAGGACAAAATAGATATTAAAAATAATGGTAACATTTTTTCATTAGTTAAAAAAAAAAAAAAAAAAAGAGCTCCACGAAACTAAAAAAAAAAAAAAAAAAAAAAAATTAGACATTTTGTTACGGATGGTCAGGGACGCTAAAATTTGGGTTAAGGTTAAGTCAGCTTTTGTGAACAATTCTGGAGTGTCATTCACTTCTTGCTATGGCTCTTAGCCTTATAAACACTTTGTAAAAATAAATAAACAAACTTGTGAGAGAAAATACACCTGGTTTTGAGAGCATATAAAAGAAAAACGTTTTTTTTTTTAAATATCTCAACTAATTTAAATATTTTTGGTAATTTACAACAAAATAAAATCAGGTTTCCGATTGTTTCCAAAATGTGTTTTTCTAATCATTTTCGAGATTTAAAATAAACTAAAGAACAAATTTAAACAAAGCAAAACAAAAATCAAATATTCGGCCTTCCCTTATTTATTCGTTCTCCTGGTCCCCCATAGTATGAAAACGTGGATCGCTCATTCTCTTCCTTATGAGCAGCTTTTAAATGCTGTAGTGTTAACTGATGATAGCAGTAGTAGCAGTATCAATTATTTATATGACATAAAAACTGACAAACAGGTGATAAGGTTAAAAATAAAATGTAAATTTGCAAAGAAATGGAGTTTAGGATTTAAAAATGGATGAGTGTACTGTAAAAATAAAACTATTTATGGCGAACAACAAATGTGTTTTTATTTTTAAGTTGATTAAAAACAGAAAAACACACGTACACACTGACTGAAGAAGTGTTTACCCCCTTCTCAATCATCCAGGAATTTTCATCCAAATATGAATTCAATTTTAAACAGGTCCCTTAGTTTATTTATCACGTTCAAATTTGTACATAATGATAAGTGATTCCTTGGTTTTTAGTAAATTAAGTGTGCGTTTCTTTTTAAAATGTGTTTTAATCGCCAAACGGTAAAAGAAAGATAACATGATGTTTATTTTAAGGACTAGAGAGCATAAAATCACCGTTTTAGAAATTTGTCAAAATTATCAATAGGCTTCTCACAATTTACATGAAGACAAAGATTGTACGTAAAAATATTTTAGATGTAAACTTCATAAGTCTAGGCACTATAATCTTAATCTTACTTATCTTGTTAAAAGTTACGTTAAGTTTCATTTTTATGCTTACTAAAATCGTTTGTTTTGTAAAATCCAATTTTAAAGCTTTTAAAACCATTTAATAATATTTTTTTTGACAACGATGAATACTATGAATACAAATAAAATAAAATTGTTCTGATACCGGCAAAGTCAAATAAAACTAAAATACGAATTGAAGGTTCAAGTTAATTATCGCTAAATCAGCCACCCAGACAAACAATATCGGTTAAGTTGGACACAACCTTGAAGAAGAGAGTAAATATAAAATTAAGATAACAAACAAAACCCCACTTAGCCAGTAAAAATATGAAAAAAAAAAATCAAGTTTACAAATGAAAATAAAAAAAAATGAATCAATCTTTAAATTCATTGATGCTAGTGATCAATTATTTTGTTTTTAAAAGCAAACGACGCTTTTCATTTAAAAAAAAAAAATTGCTAGAAATAAATTTCAATTATCTTTAAGAAAAAAAAAAAAAAAAAGAAGCAAAGTAGCTTTTTAAAGTATGAAAAGAAATTAAAAACTCATATAGATAAATAAATAAATACTTACATCTATCTCCCGTTGTAATTTTCTCTTTAGAGTTCCCTGGTTAAACATCATTTTTGACAGGTTTGTAGTTGGGAGAAAAGCGTTCAACTCTTGTTAAAGATTCATGAAGGAGAAGATTGAAAAAAAAAAAAAAAAATTATCATATAAAAAAATAAAGAGCTGTATAGTTTTTCGATGTAGAAAATTTTTACTATTTCCCCCTTCTTTTCAAGAGACAGCTTAAAAAAAAAAAAAAAAGACTAAAAAAATTTGTTATACTTTTTTGTTCCAGAAAAATAGTTGATTTTTTTTCTGTGATCAGAAATTAAAGTTTTAAAACATTTAGGTGCAGCATTTTGGTTTTCTTCCCTCGTCTTTGTTACTGTTTGTTTAGTTTACAACATTTTCTAATTAATAACTGCTAATTAGCTGATAAATAACGAAATTTTTAAAACAAAATATATTTTTACCAATTTTTTCTACTAAAAGAAAGATTAAAAATAGTCTAACGATGATTTTGTTTTTTTGTTTAGACTTGATAGTGAAGTGATGCTTAGTTCTTTTTGAAAATAAAAAGGAATTTGGAAAATTGAGAAGACTTGAGTAAGGCACCAACAATACGGTATAAGGTGCATTAACTGAAACAAATTCGGGAAAGCTTTTTGATTTTGTCGTTGATTTTCTTTTAAATCAACTTTTCCAAAATCATTATTTTTACAAGTAAAGTTCTTTTGTCTGCTGTAAATAAATTCAGATCTCTTCTCCTCTTCCCTCCTTGGGGAAAAGAGGAGAGAGATTTTTAATTGAACACTTTCTTTTTAACTTTTTTTTTTACAGTTCGGGTTCACAAATCCTACTTTCAGTTGAGAAATGTGGACGGAGTTTTTTTTACAGATATTTTTCTTCTTCTTGGTTATCTAGACAGAGGCAAGTCCTTTCCAAATATAAATCCTATGTTCATAATAATATAATTTTCTTTTGATGAACATTTTGAATTAGGCTCAAGTCTTAAAAATCTTGCCTGACTCAAACTCCTAAAAATGAAAATCCACGGATCAAGTCAAACTTTTTGAAAGGCTCAAGCGAAAATAGCAAAAAATACGGTCTCAATTCAACGTGTCTATAGCCTGCTCCCAATGATTCAAAACAGATTTTAAGCAAAAGCAATACTTCCAAGAGCCATTGGGAGAAGAATTAATCATTTAGCAGAGCCAAATTAACTCGTGGATGGCAATCTTGTTGGTGTTGATATTTTCGTGTCCCACTTCTGGGATTGAGACCGGCTAGTATCAGCAGCAGCAAACCCACTTTCCGGCATGTCGTAAAACATACCAGTAATTAAAGTAACGAAAAAGCAAAGAAGCATTTGGGCAAATTATACTATAAATATAAATACATAAAGTGTGTAGTCTATTCTGAATTTCTAAAAATTAATGTTTTCACTAAACCTTGACTTAAAATTGAATTTGAAAGGCTTAAGTAACATATTCTAAAGCGGAAGTGGTGTCGGTTTCCAACCATCACAATGGCTACGTGTTGTAGATTGTTGTTGCAGTGTGATTGGCAAGTAGCACTTAGGTAGGCCGACTTTCTTTTTTTTAGTCTTTTGTTTAGACCTTAGAGATTTGTGTTTAGATCGAACCGAACTAGTAGTGACATGTTCAAAGGCTTATCTGTTATGGGCAAAGAGTTAATATTACTAATTTTAGAGAAAGTCGAAAAAAAAAGGACTGAAAGTGAAAGATGGACAATAAACACAACAACGCAATAGTTATTGATTCATTTTTTTTATTATTATTGTAGCGATTTACTAAGCTTAGCTATGACACAAGACGGTAAGAATTTGTATTGTATTTATTCTCTTTTTCTATGTGTAATCTACAAGAATAGGTGATAAGTTAAAATTTGAAGAGTTATCTTGTGTAGGCTAACGTCCCAAATAGTTGAGATAACAAACACCGTTACTAATAAAAAAAAAAAGAAAATGTAATTTTTTTAATCCAAAGATTTAATAAATGTAAGCACTTATCACGTATATGTACATTTATTAAGCCAGTACTGTTTTTTTTAAATGTTGTATGAAAAAAATTAGTTTTTATTTGTATTATTTGATCTCTATTATGTTGTTGTGACATACCACGTGCTCTCATAACGGTGATAAACAACTGACAATTTTGAACGCTATCTTCATTTTGAAGTCCAGCGAAGAATTTTCTGTTGAATTAATTAATTGGAAGTAGATATTTTTTTTAATTAAATTGTCTGTATTTTAGTTGGGCTTACCATAATTAACAAGCCTAAAAACGGGACAGTTTTCTAATTTTATTATAGTTTTAGTTTTCTTGTATAATAAAGAAACTAAAAGTGTTTTCATCAAACACACACACACACACACACACACAGAAAGCTTTCTGTTTGGCTAGCACAAAAACATAGCTTTATTTTATTACCAAGACAGATCCGACCAAACCAGGACATAAGTGAATTTACTTTTATTATTTTTGTCGAAATAATTAAAAAACAAAAAAGTATTTGTCAGATTTAGAAAATTTGACCTTTTTTTTTTTTTTTTTGACATTCATTTTTACACTTTGACTTAATGTAAAAAAAAAAAAAAATTGTTGCATGGCTCATGAATTTGGAATCTTGAACATTTTTATTTACGATTATCCCCATTTTTCCTAAAAACAATTGAGTACTTCATTATTAACACGAATTTATTATGTTTCTAGAAAAAAAAATTGCCATTCATTCCAGTGTTAATTTAATGCATTTTGTTTATTAGAGCATTAAAAAGTATTCTGTTTTATTTGCTTTCCCTTTTTTTTTTAATCATTTCACCCCAAGTCAGGCGATAAATTCAGTGAGATGCAAGGGGTTACTGATTGTGAAAGAAAGAAAGAAAGAATCTGAGAATAAAACTAACTAACATTATGTAAGGAAAGTGATACGTTTGATGTGTTGAATCTTCATTCAATTATAAACTGAAATCTTCTCTTAATACTAGAGAGAGAGAGTTTATTGGGGTTATTTTGAAAGAAAAAGTTCAATTGAGATTGACTTTCTTTTTACTTCATCGAGAGTCTTAGACGACTAATTGACAAAAAATGATTTTATGTTTGTCAAATATATCAAATTATAACCAGGTAAATGAGATAGGCTAAAAATTAATGTTTCAATTTAATGATGTAGACGCTAAAGATCGTTTGAAAATTTAATTTGATTTACTCCACCGTTTTATTTATAATCCTTAGGTTGCTTCAAACTCTGCATTGGAATAGTATAGTGAAAGAAAAAAATCCACATACACAAATCTTCTTAAAAGGGAGGTAGGTTCCATACCAATTTTTAAGGACTAGAAAATAGAGTAAATATTCTGAAATAAGAAACTAAAATCCACATGAATCAGCAAAAAAATACAAAAATATCGACAATTACCTGTATTTTTAAAACTGAAGATGGGAGTAATTTGAATCATCAATTAGTTTTCCCCACTTTGAACTTTGTCTGAAAGTGAGAAACACACACACATACATATTGTCCAATTGACACATCCATCTTTTGAACAGGAGTAGAGGTTTATCCCTTGTTTCTGGTTCCTTCTAAAGTCTTTTCCTTCTCAGTAGCCCCTTGTGTCTTAGTCGCATTATCATCTTGCTTGGAGTGAATTGATTTTTTTATATATATATATATATATATATATATATATAATCAGATTCCTACATTTTTTTTAAATCTCAAATTTTATGCAAGTTAAACACATAGAGGCTCCCAACCAAGTATAACAACTGATGCATTCTGATTGGTTGAAAAATATTAATTAGGTGTTGTCAACTATGTCCGAAGGTACCAACCCAAATTTTGACCTCTTGTTGACGCCACAAAATGTAAACATGTTCACGATCCACCCACATGACCAAGAGAACTAATAAAAATGAAACTTCGATGTGACTTGGTCAGTGGGCCCTTAAAATATTCAACTTGTTCACTTGACTTCATTGGAGATCGACTCAACAACAAAGGAGACAAACCATATTTTTCTTCAACACGACAACGAACCTTGTCAACCAATTCCAGGCTTAACTTTAATTACTAAAATTAACATAAATCTAGTTTGCAAAAGAACGCTCACTCCCACAAAATATTCTATTCCACAACAAGCATCTCTAGTAAAAGAGTAACAACTCTGTTAATCAGTGAGTCAAGAACAATACTCTTTTTTCTATTCAATACAAAAAAATAACTGCTTAATTTTCCCACAACAACAAATATACTTAACTACACCTTCTCATTTTCGTACAATCAGTTCAGCAACTTAAATTCTTTCAATATCACACACCAAAGAACTCTAAAGTGTTTTAACAACTTTAGCACAATATATTATGTATTTGTTGTGTTCATAAAAAATATTTATTGTTGAACAATTTGTTCTACTTGATTATTTCTCTTGTTGTTGTCTTTGTTACATTTGATATAGTAAAAATAGTAGAGGGTCAATTTTATTTGTATTTATAACCAATACAGATTGGCTAACCCACTATATATATTCAGATACTATTATAGTGGATACTTATTATTTGAAATAGATGCCACATTTTTAATTATTTATTAAACAATGGGTATTATGTCTATTGGCCTGTACATTTGAGAAATTTAAGTAAAGAAAATATGTCCTATGGCAGGGATCAAACTTGCATCCGCCCTTGTAGGAGAAACTATCATTTGATCGGGTATGCTTTACCA
Organism: Acanthosepion pharaonis; assembly: GCA_903632075.3. Classification (NCBI taxonomy): domain Eukaryota; kingdom Metazoa; phylum Mollusca; class Cephalopoda; order Sepiida; family Sepiidae; genus Acanthosepion; species Acanthosepion pharaonis. The sequence continues at coordinate 2,967,636 of CAHIKZ030005408.1, read as the reverse complement.
TTTAGCTACAAAGGTTCATTTTACCCTATTTTAAGGAAAGCACCCCCCCCCTTCATTCAGATTATTTTTCTCAAGAGACCATACCTGCTCAGTTTCATATGCGAAATGTAAACAAAGCAATTTCTAAAGAATTACTGGATTTAATTTTAATCCAACATTTTTATTCAAACATTATTTTCATGTAATCATTTCATCTCAGGTGATTTGTGTTAGCATTTTATTTTTATTTGTATCAATTCCAAAGTCATCTATGTTATTTAGCTTAGATTCTCTTTAGAGATGTAGTGAATAGAGCTACAATTTGTAATGGACAAGGTTTCTGTTGGCCACCTGTTTATGGCAGGAAGAGTTACTACTTGTTACAGCTGAAGTGGAAAACGTTCAAAGTAAATGAATTTAGCATTTTCAGAATAAATAAATTTTAATATTTTCAAAAGAAAGTAATGACAGAAGAAAATCCAAACTTTGCAAGTGGAAAAAGAGTTGTTACTTTTAACTTGAATTTGCTAAAATAGCTGGTTTCCTCAGTGATGTGGACCCAAAGTTGGGACCATGGAAGGAAAACACAGAACACGGATTAGAGGTAAGAAAGATATATTAAACCAAAAGGTTACAAAGATAGTGTAAGTGTAAGCGGAGCTTACTATGTGCTAGTGTCCAATATTGGTAGTTGTACGCGGCTGATACTACGGTATTAGAATACTCTCTCTCTTTCCTCCTCTTCTCTTAGAGTGTTATATCGCATACTTTATATAGTCCTGGAAGAGTCCATGTTGTAGGTATGTAACGGTCTCACAACACTCAGACAGTTTTTCATTGAATGGTCAGCTTCTGCCCCCTAACTGTGGTTAAACAAAAGTGGAGAAAAAACCTGTTGTATGTTTCACATAGGCACGGTATTGCTCAGGGAGAAAAGTCTTGAATATGGTCATCTGAAGATATCATTTCAGTGAGAAAGACAAGGTCTGTTGGTTTCAATAGATAGGGTTCTTTATTCATGGATCCATTCACCTACCAGTCGGCGGTTAGCTAAGTGACATTTGAAACATCTTTACTGTCACATCTGTTTTCTCTCCTGACAGATTAACAGACCAGATCTCCTACCAACTGCCTGTCTCTACATCTCTTCTGACTCTACCCATGACTCTTTGAATGGCTCTTCTCTCTTCTCACTATAACCATGATTCTCACTCAGCTTGTTACTCTTTGGTCAGATGGCTCTTCTCACTCTACATGCGACTTCTTTGTCAGATGACTCTTCTCTTTGCTCACTGTAACCTCTGATCTAAAATGCAGCCTGATGATATAAACCCATGACTGGAATTAACTACTTTCCAGCAGAATGGCACTTGATCTTGAAAATTAGTTAAATGGCACTTAAGGTACTGGAATCTGGCTACCTTAGATTCTACACAGACTATGTGATTTTCAAAATGTGCCAAGAAATTCTAGAAGGCAAATTTATCCTTTGTAGCTCTACCACTAAAGGAGGATGCCCTCATCAAAGGTTTCAGGGAGGTGGTTGAGATGTGAGTTGGGATTTGAAGCCTTTGGTGAGTTCCTGACTTCAGAATCATCTTCAAACTGTCCAGCCATGTGTGATAGATCCTGGTATACAGATGTCCTAAACTCGAACATTGATTGAGTCTCTGATCTTGTTTCCTTCTAGCTTCCTGTAGTCTCAAACTGTAACTCTCTCCTAACTCGTCTAGGTGGCATAACCACCTTTTAATAATCTCTCTGTGTTCTATGAACACATCCTTTGTCAAGTTGTTCAAAGTTTTCAATCCCTCTATATTCTTATAAACCTTCAACTTAAATCTGGTTTGTTGCTGTAGCAACTTTTCAATAATTTTTACCTCTTCTGTTCATAGTTTAGGATGACTTTGTTGCATTTTAACACAACTATTGGTAATAGGTGGTTACCTTCAGTTGACTGATGATAGCAACTGAATGCAGTAATAGACAAATTACCAGGTGTTTTTTACAGACACAGGGATTCTAGAACCCTTCCCCTCGTCAGCTATAAAAGACGCCACCTGTTGACAATAGTGGGAACCAGTGTTGTGAGCACTAGAGGAGGAGGAGGGCAGATCTACCCAATGGGTATTGCTTCTGTTGGTGCCTAGACTTTTTGTAAACTTCACAGTTAACTGCATCTACTCAGCAATAAGCTACAACAACGATGATGTTTTGTGAACCTTCTGGGTTTGTTAGGTGTTGACTTGATTCAATTTATCAAACCCTTGAATTTGATCAAGTATCTTCATGGTTCTGTGTGGGGAACCACCAAGAGTATTATCCCCTTTGGAAACAGCATTCATTTTTTGTATCCTCACCAGATTGTCATAGTAGAATCTTCTGTGTTAAATGCTAAGGATTATAAAATGGTGATTCCCAAAATGGCTTCCTTTCTTCTGTAGCGAATTTTGTGTTGGAGCCCAGACATTCTTATGCTGATTCTTGTGCAGACACATTCAAGGAAAGTTCTGTGGAACAAGGCATTGAACAATTGTTTTCCATTGAGATTCTGGGACTTATTGAGGAAGAGGACCATTCTGAGTGTGATCAGAAAAAGATTGGAAAATTCAGAGAGCTCATTGTCTTTAAAAATAAATGTTACTATGTGAAGCTCCCTTGGTTGGAAGATAAAATACTTTTGGTTCCTCCAAATTAGTCTGCAGCCCTTGGAGTATTGGATAGAATTGAGAGGTGATTGGAGTGAAGCACCCAATATCATGATTACTTGGAAGTGTTTTGAGAACAAAAGAGAGTTGGAATAATAGACAATATAGAGGCTCTCCTAGCAGATACAAAAATTATATTTGGTTAGCTCATCATCCTGTCTTCAAAGAAGGTGAACGATCCACAGCTAAAATAAGATCAGTTTTTAATTGTTCACTGAAAACCAAAGGTGATATTTCACTGAATGAGGCTGCTTATCCCAGCATTAGACTCATGGGATACTTGTTGAAACTTGTTCCTTTCCAATAAGTACATGTTGCTGGGGGATATTCGAAAAGCCTTTTTGAGGATAAGATTGCCATCTGAGAAAGAGAAGAATAGATTTTGTTTTTTCTTGAAGAAGGGAAATCAGTGACTTTGTTATTGTTACTGTTCCCTCATTTTTGGATTTAATGTCTCTCCATTTATCTTGAACTATGTACTAAAGCACCATGCTGCAAGATACCCTGAAGATGAGTATACTCATATGCTCAACAATCATTTTTATGTGGACAACCTGGTTGAGACCTGTAATAAGACTCAGGAAGTAAAATCCCTTTACTCAGAATCCGTAAAGAGGATGAGTGAAGGTAATTTTCAACTGCAGTAAACTGAGAGAGAAACTGAAGAAGGACAGTAATCTTTTGAAACATTTGTCAGTGTGAAAAGGTCTTGGGCTATGAATATAATTCCTACCAAGACTTATGCATTTCCCATCATTTCAATGACCCCAAGGCTTCTACCAAGAGAAGTATACTTTCTGAGATATCAAAAAACTTTGACCCTCCCTCATCTTTATACCTTTCTGTCACCATTAGAGGCAGTAGCCTCATTAACAAACTTTGGAAGTTGAATTTAGATTGGTACGACCCTATTCCTAATGAACAACTACTAACTTGGAACATATTGTCCAAGGATTTCTCTCTTCTGAGTATTCTGCAATTCCCTAGATGAGCACTAAATGAAGGGGAGGATTCCTCATTAATTTTGTTCTGTGATGCCTCAAAACAGGCATATGGATTTACAGCATATTCTGTGCAATAAGGAATGTCCTGTAATTTTCGCCAAGGTTAAAGTGGCCCCCTTCAAGGAAAAAAACATTGCCTACCTTGGAATTATTGTCTGTCTTTTTGGGATTTAAATGTCTTGTTACACTATTGTGTATCTTTACTTTCATATAATTTTTGGAGAAATAATTGTTGCCTTGGATGCTCAGATTATTTTATGGTTGCTTAAATTAAAACAAATATTTTTGTTAAGAACAGAGTCAGGGACATTAGAGAAATAAAAATTGAAATTGAGACCAGGTTCTTGATCAGAATCCTCTTCAAATATGTGCCTATGGATGCTAATCCCACTGACATGATTACTCAAGGCATCTCGATTAGTGAATTCAAAACCAATTTTGACTTAAAGGGGCCAAAGAGGCTAGCCATCCAACCTATAAACTGGCCAGCCAGTGACCTAAATTGTTTAAGCCCAGAAAACAAGAATGTTATTCAATTGGCTATGTTTTTTGGTTCACTTACCAAAAAAAAATTGAGCCTGTAGTGAAATTTGAAAGATATTCTTCTGTCGATAAGTTGTTGAGAGTGACATCATGTGTAATATCATTTATTAATAAATTAATAGATTTTGTTCTTGACCGCAAACAGTGTGTCTGTTTTCAGCTGATAAAAACAATACAGCAGCAAAACTTTGTGGAAAAAAGGGAGTATCTCTCAAACCTAACAAAGATATTTCTGGATTAGTAAAAAAAAAAAAAAAAATTGAATTTGTTTTGCGATGATCAGAGTATTGTCTGTTCAAGAGGAAGGATAGATAAATGTGATATGTATGATTAAGAAGTGACACATTCCATTCTCCTTGCCAAAAAAAAACACCCTCTGATTAGACTTTTAATCCTTGATTGTCACACTAAATGCAACCATCTGGATATTGCCTCCACTCTGAGTAAAGTGCGGCTTTCCTGGTTCTGGATTGCCCAGGCTAGGTGCAAAAGATTTAATTCTGTATCTATAGCTTATCCCAAAATGGCCTGCCTCCCCAAAACCAGAGTAAACTTGGTAAAATTGTTTCTACATACAGCTACAGATTTTACTGGTCACATTTGGTTGAATGGAACTGAAAACAGAAGTAAAACATACCTATTAATATTCACCTGTTTAAATATTCATGCTTGACACATAGAGTTGATGGAAAATATGACGATGCATTCATTCATGTTGACTTTTATATGATTTACCAACATGTACAGCATTCTAAACCACATTTATAGTGATAATGCCATAGTATTTCTAGCTGCTGTACAGTCCCTCAAAGAAATTTTTATTTCAAATGATTACACCACCTTGTTTGGGTCTTATCAAATAAAACCCTTGATTATTCCCTTGTACTCCACTAAGTTTGGGAGCACCTTATTCATACAGTGAAATCATGCCTGTATAAAGCTCTTGGACATTTAAGTGTGGATTTTTTTTTTTACTAACTATTCTGTCTGATATTTAGAACACCATAAATAATCAACCACTGACATACAAATATTCTTCAGATTTGGGGTTGAATATTATTTCTTCCAACAACATTATGTGACCAGGTAAAAATGTAGGGATCATGATAAGGAAACTGAATATTGACATATGTAGTGCTGAACCTCCTAACCAGACATCGATTGTTGAAACCATCCGTTAACAAGATCAGATGCTAGAAAAATTTGAAAAGTTTTGGTATGAGGAATATCTCCTTAGCTTATGGGAATCTGCAAGGGATCTATTCAAAACTTTGTTTGAGAATAAAATCAAAAGTGGAGATATTGTATTGATAGAAGGGCCCAACAGACCCAGATCTCTTTGAATGTTGGGATGAATCTCATTCACGACAAAGATGGGTTAGTTAGATCTGTGGGCCTTAAAACGGGATGGCAGCGTTCGAACACATTCTATTAAGCATCTACTCCCCTTGGAGTTGGCTGTAATGTATGAAACAATGAGATTGCCACTTATTCTCAAGAAATTGATCACCCAACTATTATTAGAAAATGGACTGGCAATTTGCCCAGGATGTGGCCAACAATAGGATGATCAACCCTTGATATGTTGTGATGGTTGTGATGGGTAGTATCACTGGGCCTGTTTGAATATTTCTACACCCCCCCCGACACACACACACTGATGAGGAACAATAGTTTTGTTTAACCTGTGTAAACACTGAACAAGTAGTAGCCTGTTGAGAGCTCCTCATCATCAGTCCTGGGTATGACTTTAAACTATAACTGATAGTGGCATTTATGAATAGGAGACTGAATGAGGGTACCCCACTAACTTCTGTTATCTTCAGGTCACTTTTGGAAAAGGTGTAGCTCCTGTAGACTTCCCCTGAGATTAATCAGGGTGTTATTAAAAAAAATAGTTTGATATTCACCCCCCACCACCACTTTAAAAAGTATTCGACTTTGATCTGATTCTCACCTAAACTGCTGTTTAAAACTTGTCTTACTTCCCTTTACTAGAGTTTCTAAAATTCACTTGCATTTAATGTGTAACCTTTTTTTAATGTTACCTTATTCTATTTTTGTCACTAATTTAATTAAGAAATGCTGACTGTGCGATTTGATCATCATATTACTGCAAACTAATGTTTAATTGTATATTTATAGAATACTGTTGTCTGTGCGTTAATTTAGAACCTTGAAATAATAAAAAGAAGAAAAACAAAACAAAAAACAACCCCACTTTTGTGTGTAAGTGGTCCTGTGTCAGATCAAAAAGTTTGATTTGATTTTTTTTTTTGAAATAAAAAAAAAATTAATTTTTTTTTTTTTTCCTGTCCGGAATGTGTTAAAATTAATGTGTTCACTTACCAGGTGATCAACCAACGATGACATTGCAAAAATCCAAAAGAAGATAAAATTACCATGTGTCTTTTATAGATGCAGGGATTCTAGAGCCCCTCCCCTCATTAGTTATAAAAGACACCACCTGTTGACAATGGCAGGAACGAGTATTGTGAGTACTAGAGAAGGAGGGTGAATCTACTCAGTGGGTATTGCTTCTATTGGAGCCTAGACTTTTTGTAAACTTTATGGTTAACAGTGTCTACTCAGACTTTTTTGCAACTCTAAACTACCAGCTGCATTCGGTTGCTATCATCAGCCGACTGCAGGTAACCACATGTTGCCGATAGTTGCATGAAAACGCAACAAGATATAATGATATACAAATTGTTTTATGACTAGCATTGCTATTAGAAACTTCAGTATCCGGTATTTAAACTATAACATGCCAAATTTCTCTTCTTTTGTTTTTGTTACTTGCCAGTATGAAATAAGTAAAAATCTTGACACTCCTCCTAGAGGTAGCTACATGGATCCCCACATTGGAAATAAAACATTTAAATTTTTGTATGTAGTCCATCTTCTTTAAATTTGCATTTCTCCCATTGGAAAATAATTTTTATATTAACCCCAACAAAGGAGCTTTCTACATGGATATCCACTACACTTCTGAATATCCATGGCTCTACATCACAACAGACAGTTTGTGACTACTCATTCTAAAATGCAGCTATGACTGGAATTCCCTACCTTCCACCTGAGTGGCACTTGATCTTAAAATATTTTATTTATTTCTTTTTTCCCTACTTGTGGTTACTTTAGAGATCTCATATATAGATTTTAATGTCTATGCAGTCATAAAACTGACAGCACTTCACTATAATAATATCATTTGCAGTCCACTTGACTTTGTAGATGTCTGAATTAATGAAATAAGAGCCCATTGTGTCAATGCTGAATTTAAATTAAATAGAACAGCCTCCAGCAAGATTGAATACCTTTTGTAAAATTGTCTTAAATGTCAAAACTTAAAAATGTAGTCTTGTTTTTTACGCCTTAAAAGCAGCAGAAATTTCAGTCATTTGTAGTTGAGCCATAAAGATGCAATATTGGAAATTTCTGTCATCTGCAGGTAATGGGTTAGTATGTGCTAGAAATGAGTAAAGGACACTATAAAAATAAAAGATGTGTGAGTAATGTCCCACAGGGTAATATCCTAGTGGATTAAAGCATTGGTTTGTGAATTTGGTGGCATGGGTCAGGTAAATAAATAAAACTTTCAGGGAGAGAAAGAGATAGTAAATGTCTATGTATTCTTCTTATATGAAATTGTGATGACCAAGATATTTTATTATTTACACTATATTCAGAATATTCTCCTCATCTTTGTTGTTATCACAATGTTTCAGCCATTGTACCCTCTGTCCTTCCTCAGTATATTGATCTGGGTAACATACATGGAATTCTGAACTGAACCTTTTGGTGTCATGGGTCAGGTAAATAAATAAAACTCTTAGTGAGAATGGAGTTGGCAATAATTGAACAATACTAAAAAGATAAAAATCCCTAGACATGGATAGTGGAATGAGAATAATCTACCTTCTGTAGATTAAATAAAGAGTTCAGTTCAAAATTCTCTGAAGGTTACTTAGACAAAGGCCAGAGGGAACAATGGCCAAAACATGATAAATATAAAGAAATTAATTATGAATAATGGTAACTGCTCATTCCAGAAATTCAGACAGATTTCTAACATTTCATCCCTGCAACCTGAATAGTGAGTCTTTTTATCATATTAAAAGACAAGAACAATTGGTTGAATCATAAATAATTTCTGTTTTTGCATATCAACTTTGTTCATTAAGAATAAAGTACAGTAACATTTTATTTAATTATATATTCACTATTATTTACAATGACTTGTCATTCAATCAGGCAGCTCTTTAATAGAGTAAAATTCCTCATGTCTTGATTTGAAAAAGGTTTCAACAAACTTTTGAATTAGAAAAGGTTTTTGCCCATCAAAGCATTTTGCAGTGATTGTAAAATTTATTAATCAGTTGGTGCAAGGTCAGATGAATATGGTAGGCTGAGTAGAACGATTTCCAATATTTTTTTCTGTTTATTCTTACTGTATGTGTTTTCATCTTGTTGCAGAAAAGAATAACATTTTTCCTATTGATAAACGTGATGCATTTTGACCAAACTTTTATGAACATGTTGCAGCTGCTGGACATATAAATGTGCATTTACTGTTTCATTGTGTTTTAAGAACTCTAGATCCCAGCATATGCACAATATTACCTGTCTTCCATGGAGCTTGGCTTTTGGGATCGGGCATGGAGTCATCGGGCATCCTTGTCACTCCACTGCCTATTTTGGTTAAACATTGTCATATGTAACCTATTTTTCATTATCTGTTATGATTTATTTAAGGATGATACATTAAATTTTTGTTATATTTTTCTTGCATGTGTATAAGAGATGTCTTTTTTGGATATTTGTGTGTAAAAACTGTCCAAATGATCTTTGGATTTCAAGCAATTTCAGCTAGTTAATCTTGATAAGGACTAACAAATTAGTCAAAAGAGCTTGGATCTAAAGATGATTTGGACAGTTCTTACACACCCTTTTAAAAAAAGAAATCTCTTGTATGCATACAAGAAAAAAATGATAAAAAACTTAATCGTATTACCTTGTCAATCCTCTTTAATGAAACCTGTGTGTGAGTGTATATATATATATATATATATATATATATATATATATATATATATATGGGTGCATGGCCGAGTGGTTAGAATGTTTGCTTTCTGACCATGAGACCCAGGTTTGACTCTCATAATGGTTGAGTTGTCAGACAGAAAGGAGACTTCCAGATGTTATCAGTCTGATGGGACAATCACATCATGCAGCATCTTTAGAAAGTGCCTGAAAATCACACCATGGGTTGACCCAAGCCTTGTGAATTGAATTGGATAGACGGAACACTTGGGGCTGTCAATAGCTGTGCTAGCACAAAGTCACAAGTAATCATGACCAAGAGTTTGCATGCTGGCCTTGTTCAGATTGTTGATCATGCTAGATAACACGCTCCCTCTCAGAAACTGTAACCAAGGTCTACTCAGCATAGTTGCAGTATAAACCACAGGTAGGCTGTGTGGGTGTTGAACAACCACAAATGTGCCAGAGCAAGAGTCTGTAATAGGGATTGGCTAGCCACCCTAGAAGACAGGTATCATTGAATATTATTAGGCAACTATTATATATATATATATATATATATATATATATATATATATATATATATATATTTATTTTTATAAAAAAAATTATAACATAAGTATGTTATAAAATCACTACAAAAATAGCCATTTTGTTTCAACACACTCTGTGTCTTATCAAGTGATGATGTTGAAAATAAAATAAATGGTTTTAAAAGTTTCAGATTAATTAACGATCCTACACTGGGGGAAAATTGTTACAAAAGCTAGAATAACCAATCAAAAACGAAGTATAGAAAGATTCAAAAGCTTGACAACGAAATCCTGCTCTAATAGCTATTCATATCTTTAAATAC